>MU284086.1:0-399115 GCA_022478815.1 Daldinia bambusicola | reverse complement strand
CCCAATACAAATTAGTATGGGTGTGTGTCGGTGGCTGAACTAGTACAAGAATGGAATTGTTGTTCAAATATTAAAAATGTGTTGTTCAACTAAGGCTACTGCAAGGAATACTACGTCAGAATGCAGATCGTAGTCCGAATTTGTTGCGTGCCTGTTGGTTGGTTGATTCCGAACCACCGGACACTAAATAAAAGAGGATTTGGAGGATGAATGGTTCCCCTGAGAACGTCAAGTTAAGTATTGCGGATTCGTCAACAAAGACATGTGAAAGTGAAGAAAAAAAAAAGAAAAAAAAAAGAGGGGGGCTAATGGTCTTTAGCGGTTGCAATACTAGTAAGGGCTATACAAATTGCCACTGAATATGAGAGGTGGAAGAGTCCTCAAACACATGAATCGACTTTATGATGAATGTAAAAGTAGTGGAATAGTAGGACGGTTGATGTTGACGGAGGATACACTAAGTAAAGTTAGCTCTTGCGCGAAGAAACGAAAAGAGAAACTTGAAGCAATACATAGTACATTGCTAGGGTACTTCCTATATGAGCAGATGAGGTAAGTTCGAACTTCGAATTATAGAGACTTGTTTGGAGACTTTGTGCCAAACAAGGAACCTGCAACCAGACTTGCCAGAGTTCAGTATAACACAGTTCAGTATAATACAATTGGAAGTCTTTACCCGCGTGCTAATAGGTTACCTAATGTCTTAGGTATACTTTGAGTAACATGTAGCCCAAAAAAAGATACTTTACTTACATCAGATGTATCTAGGTACCTAATTTTGATGGGTTAGGTACCTTTAGGTAGGTATCTCATGTACCTAAGCTACCACTTGAATCTCATTGTGATAAGTCTTTCGAGCGAATAGATAGAATTTTACTTCGGTATTTATAATTCATCAATTCCAAAATTTGCACTTCACTTTAACCACCTATAAACTAGTAACTATTCATGTATGCGTTGTACAATCAACAGCTGATAATCGTGCAAAATACCTGGACACCGCCTCTTTAATTGCAAACGACCTGTGGGTATCGATAACACCGACTCACTCTACCGTACCTAGGTACCTAACCTAGCATTATCGGTCTGTGCGCCTATCGAATTTGGGCAATGCCTCGGTCGAAATTATGGCAGATGTAAGCAAAGCCGAAATGGAAATAGCAATGGCAATGGCAATTGAATGGCTTGAAGGAAAGAAGAGTACACAACGTCTTTACTTCGTACCCTGTACCTCTAACCCAAGGGAATAAATATACCTCTTACAATTAATTACATGCATACCTCTAACAGAACTTTTTAAATCGTCGTATGAGTTGTCATCCTATCGTTAAAAAACAAAAGAAAAAAAAAAAAAAAAAAAACAACAACCATTAACCTATAATAAAATTACCCGTTCCTCTATGCGCGACACCTCGCGACTTGCGGGGCCCTGATCCGCCTAATGATTTCTATCACGGCGCACCGCTCCTTAGCATTCTAAAAGCCATACGTCGCGACGATGGCTACTCCGACTCTAGATTCAGCTGCTCATAGAAAGCGTAGGCGGAGAAGAAGACAGGACAAGCCTGCCATCTCAGCAAAGCTAGTGCTGGACAACCATGTAAAGGGAGACATTGGCTTATTATCTAATAATCTGTTCACCGACCTGTTTCCTCACTTACAAACTGGTGAGTGTCTTGGAGACATATTTGTGCTTCCTATACCTAACTCTGTTGACTGTGTCGAAAGCTAACAAGAACTTGAATGTATCCCAGACTCTCGCGAAGACAAAACAGGCCAAACCCTCAATATCCAACACGTTGCCATTGCCCCATGGACACCGTCTCCGAATCCTCAACGGATAAATTGGACTATAGTCCCGATCGTCAGGTCTAGCTCCCTTGCTGATTCCACCGTCCAATTCTCCCCTTCGTCCATCGCCTTGCAAAGTTTTGCGACAACATTGCAGAAGGTCGCTCCTTCGAAGCTTTCCAGTCATAATAAAGGCGGCATCGAAGTCTTAATCCTAGATGTAGCGACCCTCCCCCTAGATACCGTCTTCGTACACCTCGAAAGTGACTTGGTAAAGAGACTTGAGAATGGAGAAGGGAACTTGTTCAACGGTGATTCATCCGCCGAAAAGAAAGCTGTTCGAGGAAATGACACACCAACCGAACGCCTTGCTGCTGCGCTACGTCTAGCTTTGGGGACACTGAAGGTCGTCCATAATGGGGATCTATTTCCTCTACCCCTACCTCCGCATCCTGTTACACACGTCCCTCCGACACCCGGCAAGGTAACACTTTGTGAGCCTGTAGCACAGGGTATTCTAGCGCCGACTACCAAGATTATCCTGACAAGGGGTCACGCTCAGTCGAAGCAAGCCCGAAGCACTATTCCTTCGCCGCAAGCTTTAAGTGTTGATCAGGATGGCGAGGACACCGCAACCGACCAGTTTTATTCTGCTACTGAAGAGCGAGATAAGGCAGATGGTCCAAGCGAGACTTCGGATATCGTAACAGATGTTGAAACGGAGATATCAGAACCTGAAAATGAAGATGAACTCTCCGACGATTCCCTTGAAGACATCATCTCCCTTCAAGTTCCATCGCTACCATCCACCAATGCTAGTGGCGTCTCTAGTATGCAACCGGGGACGCCAATGACACTGGGGAGAGGAAGGATTGGCAATGGCATAAACACTCCCTCGGTATTTTCCAGCTTTACTGCTACTACCGCTCGCCAGGATCGCCCTAGGGGTCGTCTGTTCAAAGCTCACGGTTTGATGAGCCAAATACCGTCCGAGTTACTTCACCCTAAGCCTACAGCCGAAGATGATGAGGAAGTAAGGGTGTATGTAGACATCACCTCGCTTACTAGAATAGGGTGTTTTTCTGGAGATTGGGTCCGACTTGAAGCCTCTGAGGAGCCTCCTGCCAATGGAGTCGGCTTATTTGGCCTAGGCAGTTTCGGGCAGCCGGGGGAAGAAGAACCAGTATGGAGACCAGCTAAAATTTACGGATTGCCAGAGGGTTATTCTTACAGACCTATGACAAGAATCCCAAGCTCAAAACATGATGTAAACACTCGAAGGTCTTCGTTCTTTAATTCTCAAGTTCCAGCCCATACCGGACCCAGCGCGTATATGTCGCCCCTCCTGCTGGCAAACCTAGAAAATGCGTCTTATGTTCGCTTATCTCCGTTGAAAAGAATAGCGCAGCCTTCAAAGTCAGGCCAATCAAAAGCCACCGGATCAATTCGCCCTCCATACGCTCGAGATGTCACTCTTCAGCAAATACGAACACCTGTCTCGTCCGAGAAAGCTCTCCAGACAGCTATATTCGGTGGGCTCAAGGATCACTTTGCACGCAGTATACGCGTAGTCAAAACGGGAGATTTGGTTGGAATTCCAATAGACACGCAGCTCGGACGTACGCTTCAGGAATCAACTATAACCGGTGATGGCCTTGTCCTCGACGATGTGGTGGCTCTTACAGCTTCAAACAAATCTGGCACAGCAGCTACATCGAAGCCAGACGCCGTTGCCTGGTTCAAGATCGCCCATATAGAACGCCAAAAGACGGAATCTGTCGAAGAAGAAGATGAGGAAGACTTATGGGGTGGTGTAGCTTGTGTCGACAGCTCTTCAACTCAGATTGCCCAATCTGGTGGCACTACTAGCTGTCTTCCGGGAACGAAAGATAGTAACTGGCCTTATTATCTGGGTGTTGAAGAAGCTCCTCGGCCCACTTCCACCATCCTTTCTTCGGTTGTACAGCCACAGGCAAGATTTATCCCGCCTTTGAGGCGACGATTAAGAGAGCTTTTGGCAGCTGCTACGAGTAAACGAGCTGTTCACCTCAAAATGCCCCCGGTAGCTATTCTCCTCGTGTCAAACCAACGTAACATAGGCAAGGCTACTTTAGCCACTAATGCTTGTGCGGACATTGGTCTACATACGTTTACCATTGACGCTTATGATGTGGTTAATGATAGTGGAGCCGGAGGGAGCGACGTCAAGACGGAAGGCCTTCTGAAAGCTCGAGCAGATCGTGCCATGAGCTGCGGCCCGGAGAGTTGTGCTCTTCTTATTCGTCATATTGAAGCCCTTACGGCTGACAGGATGGTGGCTGCAATGAAAGAAGTACTTGGCGAAACCAGGGTACTAATCGCGACGACGACCGAAGTAGACAAGGTGCCCGATGGGATTAGGGGACTCTTCACCCATGAATTGGAGATGAGCGCCCCAGATGAAGGCGAACGTGAAGGTATTTTACAGTCTATAATACAAAACCGTGGAGTATCCTTAGCGCCTGAGGTTGAGCTAAGTGGCGTTGCTCTTAAAACGGCAGCTCTTGTTGCTGGTGATCTAGTTGATGTGGTTGAGCGTGCGATAGTCGCCCGTGACTCACGTCTAGAGCAGTTATCAGCAGAAGTTTCGAACGAGAATTTGACCGTCACTGTTCGCGACGTGCAAGTGGCAGGAGGCTCAGCAGCAAGGTGCCTAACGAAGGCCGACTTCGATGTTGCTGTGGACGCAGCGCGGAAGAACTTCGCAGATGCGATTGGCGCACCGAAAATTCCAAACGTCACCTGGGACGATGTTGGTGGTCTTAGCAATGTCAAAGAAGCGGTTATGGAGACGATTCAATTACCGTTGGAGAGGCCAGAGTTGTTCGCTAAGGGGATGAAGAAGCGTTCCGGCATCCTGTTCTACGGCCCACCCGGTACGGGTAAGACGCTGTTAGCGAAAGCAATCGCTACTGAGTACAGCTTGAATTTCTTCAGTGTAAAGGGTCCCGAGTTGCTGAACATGTATATTGGAGAATCTGAGGCCAATGTCCGCCGCGTCTTCCAGCGAGCCCGAGATGCTAGACCCTGCGTTGTCTTCTTTGACGAACTTGATTCGGTTGCTCCGAAGCGAGGAAACCAGGGCGACAGCGGTGGCGTTATGGACCGTATCGTGTCCCAGCTTCTTGCAGAACTGGATGGCATGTCCGGGGGAGATGATGGAGGAGGCGGTGTCTTCGTTATTGGTGCCACGAACCGACCCGATCTGCTTGATCAAGCGCTGTTACGTCCTGGCAGATTTGACAAGATGCTCTACCTTGGCGTGTCCGACACGCACGAAAAGCAGATCACGATTATGGAGGCCCTGACAAGAAAGTATGTCTTCAATATAGTTGCCCTAATCCAACTACGGGGAAACAACTCATAATATTTACGTATGCTAACGTCGCTTATAGATTCACACTTCATCCATCCGTTTCGCTGCCCGCTGTCGCCGAGCACCTGCCTTTTACTTATACGGGTGCTGATTTCTACGCATTGTGCAGTGACGCTATGCTTAAAGCCGTCACACGGCAAGCGTCTCTAGTAGACACGAAGATTCGGACTATAAATGCAGCACGAGAAAAGGATGGACACGCTCCAATTTCCACGGCCAATTTCTTTGATCACTACGCCGCAGCCGAGGACGTCGCTGTTATGGTTACAGAGCAGGACTTCCTCGACGCGAACCGGGAACTAATACCCAGTGTTAGCGCGGGCGAGCTCGCCCATTACGAGCAAGTCCGTGCCACCTTCGAGAACCAGGACTCGAAGCAATCTCAGAAGCAACAACCACACCAACCGCAACAACCGCAACCACCGCGGTCACCTCTACCGCAGTCACCTCTACCACAGCCCGAGATAGCCGAGGCGCCCGCGACGCCGGCCCGCAGGCCCAAGTCGCGGTCGATCTCGAGCAACAAGGGCAAGGGCAAAGCGACGACACCAACCAGCACGACTAGCAGCACCAACAACAACAGCAAGGGGAAAGGGAAGGCCCTCGCCAACGCCAGCGACGAGGAGAGCGAGGGAGAAGGGGAGAAGGAGGAGCCGGAGCAGGAAAACGGGTACGATGGCAGCAGCAGCATGACGAATGGGAGGAGGAGGAGGAGGAGCACGAGTACGAGTACGAATAGGAGTAAGGGGAAAGGGAAAGCCGTAGCACAAGAACAAAATGAGGCTTCACCTACCGCGGCTAAGTTTAATCACGGGACGGCGAGCGATGACGAGGGCCTTTACTGAAAATGGAAAAATTCTGGGGTGCCGTCAACAAGAAAGGAAGAAAAAGAAAAAGACATTTCGAGGGGAAGGAAGGGAAAGTTGGAGATTTGTGTGAATAGACAGATTAATTAGCAGTGGTTCCTGAGATTAGGAGGTAGCTAAGTCAAAGATAGATATGACTTTTGTTTACCTATTACTGAAAAGCCTAGCTAACTACTGCCCTTTAACTATTATAATGATACAGGTTATTAGTCTAAAAAAAAAAAAAGAAACTTCCAATCCTCGATGCTAATAAAGTAGCCAGTCCCTGCCAGAATTAATATAATCAATTGGTCTTTATTTGTTTACTTCTTGTCTTCTCTTCGCAAATTTGGTATCTAATTAGCACTTCCCCTTATCACCCTACCGCCCCTATGATCTGCTGAAAAAAAAAAAAAAAAAAAAAAAAAAATACTGCTCGCACGCTACCGTCGACGTATCGAATGCTATACCTGAGACTGGTGATGATTTATTGTTTATTTCGTGCTTGTGACAGGGGCTTTACCCTTTCCCTTATCTACCACCTCTTCCTCGTCTGTCTCCTGTTCCCCATCCTCCTCTTCACCATCTCCCTTCTTATCATCCTTACCACTCTCTTCTTCCTCGTCCTCGTCGTCATCCTCGCCGTCGTCATCCTCCTCCCCCTCTTCGCTTCCCTTCTTATCCACGTAATCAGGGTCCGCCTCGTCCTCGCTGTCCTCTTCTTCGGAACTCGTCGCCTCGGGGATGGCCTCGGCCTTCTCGATCTCGGCGATCTCCTGGGGGGACGCGTCGGCGACGATGGCGCCGTGCAGGAGCTCGCTTATGCTGGGGGTCGCGCCCGTGCCGTCCGCCTTCCATGACCCGGTCGTCGGGCTCTGCAGCATCGGCCGCAGTATGTCTTCCGGTGTATCATCTCCGTGCCGCGATGCCGACGTCGGCGACTGCAGCGCCGCCTCGACTGATAGCCCCTTGTCCTTGTCCGATATCTTCAGCTTGCTCAGCTTCTCGGCTGCTGGGCGAGTGGATATTCCGCCTCTAGGTTTAGCTAGTGTGGAAGTAGCAGCCCTCGATGTTGAGGTAGTAGTCTTCGCTGTGGTAGTAGTGGTCCTTGGCGTGGTGGTTGTAGTCTTAGGTCTGATTGGCACTACTTTAGTCGTCTTGGAAGGAGTTGCTTTTGGGGTTACTTTCGACGTCGATGTGGTCGATGTGGTTGCTTTGGACGGAGTTGCTTTCGAAGTGGTTGCTTTTGTGGTAGCTGTTACTTTAGGAGTGGCCGTTTTAGAAGTGGTGGTTTTTGTAGTAGCCGTCTTGGATCCGGATGCCGTTGCGGTCGTCTTAGCTCTCGATGATGCCGTAGTAGTTGTCGTAGTGGCAGTTTTTCTCACACTAGAACTTGTGCTGGCAGTAGCGGTAGACTTCTTAGTGTCCTTAGTATCTGTCTTCTTGACAACCTTGACTATTGTCTTCTTGCCGTCTTTGGCGTCTAGTTTCTTAGCATCCTTCTTTTCTGCACCCTTGGCATCCTTGGCGATAGGCTTTTTGCTATCCTTGGTCTCAGATTTCTCAGCCTCCTTGTCATCTACCTTCTCAGCGTCCTTAGCATCCTTAATATCCTTAGTACCCGGACTCTCAGTAACCTCAGGCTCTGATTTCTCAGCAGTTTTACTTTCCGACTCCTTGGACTCCTTAGCATCCTCGGTATCTTTGTCACCTGACTTTTTCACGTCCTCGTTCTCCTTAGCGTCCTTATCCTTTTTCCCGTAGACCTTCGCACGCAAGCTCTCCAGATGCACCTGCTTCGCCCTCGCTGCGGCCTCCTCAGCAATACTACGGACGGGTTCGGCGGGGACAGCTGCTTTGGCTCCCGTGCCAGTTTTAGTTGTTGACGACGCTGCCGCTGCTTTAGGTTTATCGTTTTCGGGTAGCGGGGGCGCTTCAGGTGGTGGTGGTGGTGGTGGTGGTGTGGTGGAAGCATCCGCTGCAGCGGTAGTCTTGGTAGTCTTGATAACTTTCTTTACTGTCTTCTTAGGTTTAGGGGTAGGTTGTGGGGGTGCCTGGCTTATGGGCGGGATGGTAAAGTCGTCGTAGTAGATGGTGACATTTTGTTTCAACTCGCCGTATTCGTTCCATTCCTCAATCTCTACTAGATCCTACGCGACCACCTCATTAGTGGGTTACCTCCCAAAACTTTCATCAGCATTCGACTTACACCGAGAACCATACCCATCTGCACTAGACCGGGAAGCTTGCGCACTCGTCCAGATGCATCCTTTCCAGCCCTTCGGCCCCATAGCATTCGTGCCTTCTCATCAACTGCGATATCTATGGCTTTGAATGGCACCTTGTTGGCTCTTAGGATAGTCTCTAACCGCGAAGTAGCTGTAACGATATGAGACGACCCAGCCGTGAGAGAAGTGTAGATATAAAGAGCGGGGTCGGTCGAGTACGTCGCGGCTGGTTTAGTTTCTGCCATCATGTCGCAAATAATTTCGTCGAATTTTTATTATTATTCAAAAAAAGAAAGTGTGCATAAATGAAAGTGTGAAAAGAAGGAGAGAAATCAGCTTATTAGAAATGTTTTTGGAAAGTTGGAGATGGGATGCTCCTGGTTCGAGAGTCGGAAGAATGCGAAGGGACGATTCCCCTGGATCAGATAACGATAGACAGCCTAATCATTAATCGATAGTACCTTTACGAGGTCTAGGGCGTTTCACCCGTGCTTCTTAGTGCTTCTACCAGCCCTAGCTAGAAGCCATTGGCGCAAGGCCTAACTTTTGATTGGGCGCTTGTACCTGAATATGACTTCATAGCATAATAGCATAATTGAATAAGGTTTAAGGCTTAACTGCATATGCGCAGCTTTACCGAAACCTTGGGATTCCTCTCACTTACTTTAGGTACCTAAGGTAATTATTATATTCCTTTCGGATTCGGACTACTTGCTAATTAGAAGACTACCTAACCTAAGGTACCTACCTACCTGTTATGGAATGTAGCCTTCCACTTGCTGTTATTCTACACAGCTTTCCAAGGTCAACATGAGCGGGCATATATGCACATCATATATATGTAGGTACCTACCTATACACTCGGGAATGCTATTTTTATTACGTATCTTATTAACCAACCACACGCACACACGCACACACGCACACACGCACACACGCACATATAGATTTAACGTGATCATGTTACGACCGAAGAACTAGATACTTAGACTCTATATCCTAGAAGGAACCAGATAACGGCTTTTAGGAAGAAGACTCACACCGGTAGGAGTCATTGATCCTAGGCCAGTGTCGTTGCTCACATACCGTTGCTTCCTCACCGGTCTCCCCTCGTCCTACGCGTACGAGCATCATATCTAAGGTTACTGTCTAATAGCCTATTCTTGCCATTCCCTTTACACGCGTCGTTTGAAACACCAGTAGGTTTTTGGTGGCATCAATGTAACATTTACATTATGAAATAATTAACACGACCGGGGGGGACTATACTTTGGTTAGCAACGTCTCGCTGTCAATGCTATAACAGCAAATCGAGGACATATAAACCTTTACCAGCTTTCCATACCCCAAAGGACACCTGCATACATCCTAGGTTGAACGTTGTTGGCTAGGAAAAAAAAAAAAAAAAAAAAAAAAAAAAAAAAAAAAAAGTAGGTCGTTTACAGAATCCGCTCACTCCGGAGGAAGTGGCTTGGTCTAACCGCGGTACAAGTTCCATTGGTAAAAGCTCTTTTCAAAGAAAAAAAAAAAAAGACGATGAGAGATGGATCAGCCGGACTCTGTACCTATAATAGGTATACCTCACTTTTGCAGAAAAAAGGACTATATAATACGTCGTCCTCTTACGCAGCTCGCCCACGCCCCCGAAAAACGGTTTGTTGGCTCCATTTCTTTACTACCTATATAGGTATCTGCAGCAAGGAATCCCTGCTCGTACTTCCGGCGGATTGCAGTGAGCAAGCCGACGAGGCTACGGGCTCTGACTAATGTGAATAATTTAGAATTGGTTCATACTATTGGCTGCTTGCATTAAACGACAGCCGTGGCTTGAGCCTCCGCCCACATATGTAAGTGGTGATGCATATGTCTACCTAACACTTGTCTTGTCTTGTCCTATGTGACACAGGCCACGACGAGCCCGCTCGCAGATCAACTCCCAGTTCAGTCAGAGCGCCGTGGTGAGCAAATTGCTGATCATGTTTTTCAAAGCTCCTTCGTGTCTCAACCTGAAGCCGCCCGTTTGAAAGCCAAGCCTGTTATTTTTAAGTTCCTTGTTTATCCAAGGCCTACTTATGGAGGTGAGTCTATTCCTCTTCTACAAATATGGTATTAGATACTGCAAATGCCTAGAAAATTGTAGCCTATCCTAATCTACCTTTGTCACATGTCATAAACCAATGCAAATATATCGTCCCTCTATTATCCGTCATGGTAGATCGCTCTCTTTATTGGCTTACACGCCTCTCGATAGTTACATTAGGTACCTAGCACAACAGGAGTATCGAAAACCAAAATAGCCGACTAGTCGCAGCTTACAGGTTACCATATCAATAAGTTTCTAATTCTAGTAATGTCGTACCGAGGGGTGTATGGTCCAAGTTGTGACCTGCTCGGGAATGTTTCATACCGAAACGTAAGGCACATAGTTCAACGAGCAAACACATCTTACCAATCCCGAAATGCCGGCACGGTAACGTCCGTCACGCCTGGAATGAAGCCAGTAGATTTTATACCTATTCTCTAGCCTTCTCTTGTCGGCTCAACGAGGGAAAGGGAGAAGTATTGGGAAATCCTTACTAGAGAAAACATTCTGACTTACAACTAATCATCAGGAAAACACCATTACTTCTTCTTATTAGGTACGTACTCGCTACCTAACACCTTACTACCCGATAGCATCGGAGCCCGACACCAATGAACTAATTTGACGTCCCGACTGCTCGGAAGGGGTGCGAGCAAAGTCGGCGGCCGTCGGCCCCGCCATCGTCTAAGCGGGCGAGCAAAAGCAAAGGAGAAAAGTGACGATGATACTTATTTCCCGCTGCAGATTTTCCTTTTGTGCCACCTACGTAAACTCACGTACAGCTGTACAGGGGGGGTAAGGTAGCTTTGCTGCACGTAACAGCTAATACGTGCATGATATGCGTGATGGTGTGAACGCCGTACCGTAATCCGCACGCCACTAGTTCTCAGCTACGTTCGCTTAGGATGGAGGTCAGCATCCTGATTCCGGGGACCAGGTATGATCACATACCTAGGTAGGTGAGAAAAAGAGAGAGAGAGAGACAGATACCTAGGAAGAGAAAGAGGAAGAGGAAGAACATAAGCAATAGAGCTTACAATATACACGTAAGAGGAAACCGGCATAGAGAAGCATACCTAGGCAGGTAATTTTTCTACTTCGAGACAGTCGCCGTTGGGGAAGACGGAAGCTCCTCCTGCTTGGCGAGACATGCGTTCGAAGGAGCCGCCCAGTCGGCGCCTTTCGCTATAAATCCGTTTATTAAGACAAGATGCTACTCTGTCAAACCAGGGGCTCGGCTCAGCCTACTTGGGCTGCAGGGCTAGGTATTGATAACGTAACCCACGTTACTAATTATTGTGCATACAGAGTAGCATTGACATGGTCAATTGGGCCAAGTGTTGGGATGGCCAAGGGCCGAGGGGCCAAATAATTTTCTTTAAACTAAACGGGCATTTCGTTCCGGCCGCCAAACCGCGTTCCGACCACCGCGATGTGTTGCAGATCCAGGACCTTGGGTCTGGGAAAACACACACACGCACACACGCACCAAAAAATCCTGTAGGTAAAATTGGCAATGATGAGGCTCCGGCCTTACCGGTTTCCCCGATCCTCATTTTGAACTACCAACTTCGATTTTTTTCTCACTTGCCCTTTCCTTAGAGATAGAATAAGCTAAATAATGGAGGACGACGAGGGGGGAGTTAGACCGGTTAGTCCGAATTTCCGATCGGGGGCCCGAGGCCTTGGTCGTTCGACCGGAGATATAGACATGAAACAGCCCAGGGTTGGGTACTTCGACGACGGGTATAACAGGGCCTGACGACGCCGATACCGCATGGATATAGACATTGGGTCGGTGATAATACCGAAATATGCCTATTCCAAGTATTGTACCTACCAATATACTAACCTAGGTCCTTGCGTAGCGGGCTACGAAATGACGAAGCGGCCACTCAACCAGACACAGGCGAGTTCTGGTCGAGCGAGACAAGCCAGTCAGCCCGAAATTTATTATTATTTTTTTTTTCTAAAGAAAGAAAGAAGAAAAGAGAGAAGGGGAAAATCCTCTCCGCAGGCTCGTGGTATGTAGGGTTTAGTGTTTCCCCCGAAGAGGAGGAGGATTCACCTCTCAGCATGGCTTATAAGAAAAAGGAAAAAGCCCCCGGGGTCGGTGAGATGGGTAATAATAAGTCTGGTTTTGGGTTTGGGCTGGTTCGCCGGTGTTGCGTATAAAGAGGGCCGCGGGAATCCTCTGCCTGCGCACCCGCGAAGGTTATTTCCGCTCCGTTGCCCTTGTTATTGTTTTTCTATCTTGCTATATATATGAGTGTTTGTGCTAAGACGCAAGTTAGAGAGAACACGGCTACCTAGCAAACTGCGTCTAATTTCTTAATTTTTATTCTTATTTTTTGTCTGTTAGCGGGACGGGAAGAAGTTACAAGGGTTTATTTTAACAGGTAACTAACTACCTGGTACCTTTCTTGAGTAATTTGTTTTCTCTGGGTTTTCTCTCTCATCTTGTAAGTGGGCTTATCCCTCCCCCAGATATTCTTCAATATGACAGCTCACAAACTGACTAACTTAGGTATCGATCAGGTGCTCGTGCTACAGGAGAAGCAGCTGAACAGCTGAACAGCTGAATAGAAGAGAGGGGGAGAAAGAGAGGAGAGGATCGTGCGGCGATAAACCAATAGCACTTTCGACCGATAAGTCGATCGCTTATTTACGTATAAAAATAAAAATAAACCCACCTGCAGCCGCCGCAATGGATTCCGTGCGTCATCGACTCGACCGTGGTTATAATCTCCGGTTACCAGAGCTTACGTACAGCCATTCTGTCCCCTCTTCCGATCACGACCACAGAGTGTTCCGTACTGCCCAGGACCCGTTACCATCTAGAGCTGGAACTGGAACGAACCGTCGAGGACTGGGAATAATAGGACTTTCCCTGAAGTGGTGCGACCATCGAATTCGAGGCTGCCCTTTCGAGTGCGACTCGGAAAGATCCTTATGCGAGAGATGTGAGAACAAACAGTGTGGTGTGATCCACGGTTAGGATTTTTTTTTTTTATTCATTCATGGGCAATCTTGTTAGAGATGGGAGGGAGGAATTACCGATCTAGACTGCTGGGGTTCTTATTAATGATTAGAGGAGATTTACTAATGTTACCTCTCAACTGTTCATTCATGTTGAGAGAATAATTATATGAATGTGATCATGGGCAAGGAAAATAAGTGGTAATATGCAAGGGGTGATGTTGTCTATAGTGTGCGTTTTTTTTATACCAATCTTTAACCCTTTTCTTCCTCCCTCTTACCAATCTCTATGCCGTTACCAAAATAAAGCTATATCTTTAATCTGATATCCTGTGTTTGCCCGTAACGTTCGCTCGTGACATGAGTAGCATCAGTTTTAAATTGAAGCATAAGCACATGTAAAAACCTCTTCACCCTGGCCTGTCCAACGCTCCCAAACACTTCCTAACCTCGTGGCTCGACAGGGATTACAGGTTCTCGACCTTACATAGTAGGTGCCTAATGCATCGACTCCCGATGCGTTAACTTCCAATTCATCAACTCGTTATATTATTGTCATATCAAAATACTAGCATCAATTTCGTGTCAACAGTCATCGTCAATATGAAGTATAAAGATTCTCCTCGTTACACTCAACTTCCCGATTCCTCGCATAGAAAACAACTTCAGTCATGGGTTGAAATATATCACCCTGGTTATACCCCACCAGCTCCACTGATTGTTCTTCGGGCCTTCGACGACGGTCAGCTCTTGTATAGTATGGTTTACATCGTTTGTTGCATAATACTTGGCAACGTATGGGCAGACGATGAGGGCCTCGATCCTCTAACTCAAGTTGGGCCGTTTTTGTCTTCTTCGCCCGAACCGGAAGAAGCACGCTTTATACCCCAAGATTCTATGGTCCCGGCTGGGGTCTACTATCTCCACTATCCAGGTTATAAGAAAAGTTAGACGGTCTTCGCTCTTCATTCATCTGATTTCGATGCTAGAAATATGTAGTGCTAATATTTAATGTTAATATTTGTTTGTAGGCAAGCTATATCCTATCGTGCCTCACTTCAACCATTGGAAATTTCCCGAAAGTCTGCCGAAATCCTGGGAGAACTTACGTCCCATTGTCCCCGTAACCAGTGACTCAATATCTGCTCCTAGCAGTGAAACCGATGCTGGTGGTGAGTTTGCTGATGATGCAATACCTCGAGTTCCCTCGGCGTACGATTCCAGGCAAAGGCCATGTCCCCTCACGGGTCAGGTCAGCGTCCTCGAAGATAGTTATATCCTCCCCCAAACAACGAAAACCTTCATCAAACACAATAATATGCGCAAGTACCTCGCTTCTGATAAGAGCGCGCCCACGTATCTCAGCCCTGATAACTACATTTCCTTTCGTAAAGATGTCCAGACTCTCTGGGATTCAAATGCTTTTGTTTTCGTCCCTAAACCTGATAAAAAGGACCGCTCATGCCTAGTCTGTCACGTATTAAATCCCCCGGGAAAATCTGTTGATTCCGATATGGAAATCCATTCGTTGTACCATAATATTCCCATACAGGTTCACCACCCCATCGAATTCCTCTTCGCCCGGTTCAGTTGGTCCTTGTTTACGAGTCGTACTATTGTACTCTTTACGGACGATGACGGCGAGTCTGAATACTCTGTCCTCCTCCGTGATGTGGAAAAGGATAAGATGGTTGAAGAAATACTCCCACTTCGGTCCCTTCCTCGCTTACTTACTAAAGCGATGGGCGCCCCAACGCAGGGCGTTGCCGGCGAGAAGCGCGATGCCAGCCATCTCGATGCCGATCCTCCAGAGGAGCCGATCGACGGCGACTTAGTATTTTCTGTCCGTGCCGGCAAGTTCGAACCTTACGACGACCCGCGAGAGCCCGGCGACCGCGGTTGCAGTAATTGGTCCCGGCTGTCCTTCCATTCCGACAGCCAAAGCGAGTATGATAGCGACCTCGTACGGCACAGCGAAGGCGCAAGTGGAAGCGAAACCGGCGAGAGCGAAGACGATAATCACAGCTCGCAAGGAGAATGAAAGAGTGGAAGTAGTAAAATTGGACTTAAGATTTCGCACGTTGCATTAAATTTATTTTCGTTTATAATTACCTAAGGTAGGTAGCTTTAAATATAAATCGCAAACCTAATACTCGTTATATACCTTATTATAGCTCGAAACCCCTTTTCAACTACTTGGCTTAATTATTCTCTTTTTACCTCGGCAAGAGGCTAAATAGTAGTACATGGAAACATCCTGCTACAGGGTTCACTTCATAGACACACGCACACAGAAGAACTATTTGGCAACGGAAAAGATATTTGTCATTGGTCGAGCCGGTCCCGTATAACCAAACACGATGCCCTCCAAGTTGGGGAATATGCGACACATATAAAGAACCATCATCCATCGAACTCCTCCGCATGCTCTCTCCGCCTCTCCTTTCTTAGTACCGCAACTCATGCGCAATACCAACACAACGCAACACAACACAACACAACACAACACATACATAGCCTGCAATTATAGACATAGAGAAAAAAAGCGCTGTAAACGCCTAGGGGGTATTCGGCCCACACAACACCCGGGCCAGATTCTTTCCTAAACCGATATATTTCGCCGCCTCTAAAAATAAAATGCACCAAACGTCCCTTCCCCAGAGAATAAAGTGGTATATGTAAGTGGACAGAAGTGAAAAAAAAATAAATAAAAAAAATTTGGTGTCCGAATGGTTTTCCCTTTCTTTTGTAGGCTGAGTGCTCAACCTTGCGGGAGCCAGGAACTTAGGTTTTGGTCGCCCGAGTAAGATTGAGACGGCCCACACACGCACTTCCACCCTTAAACTTCCGCTTAGATCAGGAGAGCAGCGCCCATCGCCACGACGCCCATTAGCAGACCGGAGCGCACGGATACCAGGCCGGCGCCAGCGGTAGGAACCGCGGGGGCGGAAGTTGACGGCGCAGCGGGAGGCGTGCCGGCCGGCGTTGTGGGGACCACCGAAGTCAGCGTGACGGACTCAGTAGGGACAAGATGGCTGGAAGTGACGTTAGGGTAGCCGGTGGGTCCAACGTGAGAAGTGGAGTTGGCGACGGGGTAGTAAGTGGAAGAGATAATGGGCGAAGAAGAGGAGGAGCTGCTGCTGATGATGCTGCTGCTGCTGCTAGTAGTGGTGGTGTTCAACGCGACAGAGCTGGTGGTGTACACGGGGTACGCGGGAGGCGTGGAGATCGAAGACGACGTCGCGGGGACGGAGCTGGTCGACGAGCTGTACAGCGGGCACGCGGTGTTGTCCGGGCTGCACTTGTTGATGGTGACCGTCGCCGTGAGGTAAGACGTGGCGGTGGTGGTCTCCGCGACGGCAGACGCGACGGTGGCAGCAGCCACTGCGATCAGAGATGAGGTACGCATCTTGACTATTGTTTTTTTTTTCTTTTTAGATCGTCGTTGGACCGGAAATAAAAATGGGTATCTCGTTTTCTTTTCTTTTAAGAATATCCTTCTCCCTCAAGATCGCCCAAGTGGAAATAATTCCAATTGTTCCAAAGCTAAGAAATATAGCTTATGTGTGTACTTATAAAATCCACCGGATTCCAAAGAATGTTATATCGCAGGCGCGTGTTGATCCTGTCTTTGATGATCGGGAACTGTACCTTTATGTACTTCGTCAAGTCGTTCTTGTCAAAGGAATGGATATGGTAACTGCGTAACTAGATGGTAACCAGATGAGATATTTTAAAGGAGTGTGGGTTGCAAAAATGCAAAATTGGAATCGCGATTGCGAAGGCGAGGGAAACGCAGTCGGTGCTGAAGCTGACGGGACCTTAAAAGGGTAGAGAGAAAGGGAACAAGCGATGGGAGTGGATTCTGGCGGCGAGCCCTTTTTTTATTGGAACATGGGGGGGTGGAAATTTTTACTGGCAAAGGCTTGCCAGTGCTGTCTATTCGACCAATAATATCCCAGAGACATGGGGCCATTTGACGGCTAGATCAAATCAAGGCGCACTACCTTCAGATTAATGTGGATCGACAAACGTCTCCCGGGTAGGAAACAAGGGGGGAGTTATCGACAACGGCCCCTTGCCGGGGTAACGCGCGGACAACCTACAAACAGATTTAATTGCGACAAAGGGCCAATTCTGCTCTGTCACTCTGTCAAAGGGGGGCTATTAGGGTCTAGTCGCATTTAGTCGCATTTAGTCTCATAGTAAAGCTACATAAAGTTACATAACATATAAGTTAGTGTCTTCTGTAAGTTGGTACCTAGGTAGTTTCAATGGGGCCATATGGTATACAACAAAGTCGAGAAGAAGAATCAAAGAAATCCACTTAGGTAATTGTATCTGAGAAGGAATGTTTTAACTGGTAGAACCAAGTACAAACGAACAAACGAACGCTAGCACCGCGTGCTGCGCGCATGTTCCTACAGTTAGGTAGCTCAGTAAGGTTTATTTTTCTTTTCTCTCTTTCGTTGTTGTTCCTGCAGGAAAGACAAGAAAAAGCGGACCCAAGATCCTAGCTAAGTCTCCTGTCATTGGAGCCCCATGGGTTACTAGACCAGGAACCAAGGATCTAGCGCACCCGCTTGCGATCCCCTTTGTAGAAGTAGATCATCCGAGCTAACGCGAAAACGGACCTGTAGGGTTCCTGCTAGTCCATCTAGCCAATGATAGTCTATCGCAGCAGTTGACTTGTAAGGACGTTAGGTACATATGCGGGATTAGGTTAGGGTAGGTGCGTGTGTTGTTGCATTCTTAATTCTAGTTTATTATGAAGTTCAACTTTACTCGAATTGTTTGCCTCCTATTCTCAAATGTTCGTACTATGTGTTTTCATGCAACAGTTGAAAAGTCTTTAACAACTATTAATCATTACTACTATCCGATGGCAAACAAGACCAACAGATCGCATTTAAGTGAGGAGAATAATCATGTTTCAAGTATCTCCCATTGGTTCGCATCAATCTATTTTTTTTTTCCCCGAAGTTACAAACAACGAACCTGCGTGGCATGATTCCGGCGGTTTTCATGATTCGCACTATTCATCCCTTGGGAATCTAACCGAGGCATCTTGCTTTCTCTCGCTTCTCTTCAGGCCATCTAATAATCTATCAACATGGCTAGGTCAAGTATTTCTAAAATATCCCCTTTTCAAAATACACGCATTTGGGCTTGTTTTTATTTAACCCTTTCACTTCCCTATCCCATCCCGTCCCGTCCTTCCAGCCATCATCACAACTTACACTACGGAATACTATCGACCCATTGCCACCCCCACCCGAATCAAACGACTAGATCGCGCGCATTAGATGACCAAATGAGCCATTCTCCACTAGCCTCGCCCCTCCGAGATGAAAGGAGAACCCGTCGTCCGGTCTCTGCTTTTGGACTTTCGAACGACGGTAGCGCCGACCAAGCGGTCATAGCCACTCCACCGCATTAGATATGTATGCATGTGTGTCTGCATGGATTTGACAGGGACCAACTCAGACTCCAAGCTCTTACGACATGACATCCATGATAACACGTGAGAATTCTAACTTCATACTTGCTTAAGCTATAACACAGATGCTGTAAGAGAGATGACATGAATTAGGTAGGTATGTTAGACTTCAACGTCTACTGTTACTATCGCTACCTCCTTAGGCAACAGCGCATATGTGCCTGATGCTAATGCGAAAAAGACGTGTTGCGCTCTTAGTGATAACTAGGGCCTCGGCCGCCCCACCCTGCGCTGTGCATAGTAAACGGATTGTTCTGGTGGTGGTATCTCAGGGAACTTGTCTTTCCCGGATCCCCGTTGCCGTCGTAGTTGTTGTTGTTGTAATAGTAGTAGTGGTAGTTATTATCATCTCGGGCCGGAAAGGGGGCGCTTCCCTGTGGTCGTGGTGATGGGTGCGGTTGTGGTCGTTGCTGTTGTTCCCAGCTACCACCGCGGGGGTCTGCATAATAATAGTACTGGGCAGCCCACGGTGGAGATGCTGCCGGGGCGTGCGCATGGAAGTGGTTGTGGTGGCTCTGGCGGTCTTGCTCGGGGCGGTCAGCGCGCGCGCCCGCCTCACCGAGAATCTGATTCAGGCATTCCAAAACTGACCGCCTGAGTTTCCGGTGGTCGGGGATCTGTCGTGCCTCCCCAGAAGACGTGTACAGCAGGTCGTCAAGGGTGCTGGTGGTCTGTCGTCCGTATGATGTCGTCTTCTTCTTGCTTGGACTTTTATTACTACTAGTACCACTCCTGCTGCTGCCGCTACTACTACTGTTGCTGCTGCTGCTGCTGCTCTTAGATGACGACTTCTTCTCTTGAGCCTCGTGTTCTGCCTGTCGGAACCACTGGTAGTAGTAGTTCCACGCCTCCTGCATGTCCTGCTGTCTCTGCCGCTTCCGTTCCTTATTCCTCGCCTCCTCCTCCAGCATCGTCCGAACCTTGGTAATCTCGGCCGCGCATTGATCCTGCTTGGTGCTGTGCTCGAGATAGTGCTTATCGATCGCGCGATGGGTCTGTCGAAGCGCGTCATCCACGCCCTGGACAGCTGCGTGGGCGTGGTGAACCTCGTCACGGGTCCGCTGGAGGGCGTCCTGAGCGCCCCCGGCCCGGACGGCGGCGTCCGCGACCCCGCCGGCAACGACGCCCTTCAGCTCCTCTACCTTCTTCCCGAGCTCCTCGGCCGCGCCCAGCGCGCGGTCGAGCGCCTCTCCCGGCGCGGCCCGCGCGCCACGCGCCGCGTGGCCGGCTTCGTCCTGAAGATACTGCTCCACGCCGTATGGGAGGTGATTGAGGTAGGGCTGGTACATCATCGCGGCCGCGGCCGGGGCTCCGCCTACACCCGCCGCTTCCTGATGAAGTGCGTCGCCCGCTGCTTCGTACGCAACGTCGTGGACCACCTCACCGCCGACTGCCCGCCGCAGACCCGCCTGCTTCTTTGCCTTCTTGTGCCGGGGCTTGGGAGCTGGATAATGGAAGAAGCACATCACGCGCAATCACAGTCACATTCACGTCGCTGAGAAAAGCCAGCGCGCGAGATGATGAATTCATTCATTGGCACGTCCGAGAGAACGCCGTCTTGTTTTTTTTTATATATGATCATCTACATTGAGGGAAATTGTCTCCATAGTTTTCTCGATCGTTTGCAGGAGAATAATTCATCCAAATCGATTTTACGCTCGGTCAAGATGGAAAAGACATCTTAAACACCTTCCACCGCCATTTCGACACTTTTGCATTGTTGGATGCAGGATCCCGAAGTATCACGTCCACATGACTCTTTGGGCTGGCTTAGGCGGGTTTTACATGCTGCCGCTCCCAATATCTAGTGTCGGGGGGCTGTCTCTTACTTTACTATCGTATTTTCCCGATGATATTCAGGCACTTGACCCGAGACAGTATCCCATACAAAGTGACAATTAGAGCGTATAGTTCTTTGTCACCAGTTATGGGAAGTCATCCAATCACTTCATCCTTTTCGCGACCTTGAACCAACGAGGTCGCATTTACAAACGGGGGCTAGGGAGATATGGGCGGTATTCTGCTTCTTGTTCTCATCGACGAACAAACCAACCCTACCCTCTGCTTTTTTTTTCGGGGAGCCCGAAACGCGTTACATGAGAGTACTGAGAGATGTCTTGATGCAGGCTGGTGTCTCTGGAAGGGCATGGCTGATGTGGCATGGGAAGACGATGGTTTTTTAACTTATGGATCGAAGAGCATATATGTTTTCTATGTTTTAGTTTTCATTTTTAGGTCTTGGCTACGGCATGGAAAGGAATGGAGTTAGTGATATAAATCATTAAAAGTTAGAGTTCAGGGACCACGAAGTTCTGACATAACGGCAACGTATACATCTAGGTACTATAGATTTGGGAATAGAGGTTTTACAATGAGTAAATGGTTGTTTTCTCAATCCCGTTTTCTTCTCCTTTGTAGATCCCTAGACCCTTGGATTTCGTTACTATACTCTCTAGAGTGGTTGAGCTGTGCCTCGTGCCAGTACCACTCAAACAAAGAGACGCCCTCCCTAGAAGATAAACAACGAATACCCAGTTATGGGGGTATAATATCATTACCAATTACTATTCTTAGCGCATATTCGAATGTAGTAAAGGTTGTCAGGGTCCGGTAGAAAGAGCTATTGTTATACGAGAAGAGATGAATAAACAATGAAAGGTCTCTCTTCGTCTTCTTTAGGTATACACAAACGATGGCCCACTAGGGTTCTCCTTAGTCATGCCGTGACAAAGGTAATTGTTGGGTAGCACCTATCCTAAGAGAGGCGCTCTCAGAAAAAAAGGGGAAATACCTGTATAATAAGGTTAACTGATATGGCTCTCCCTGACCATCATCCACTACTCGTAGTGGGCAGACAGGCAGATCCCTTGTTATAACGAGCGTCATGTACATACGCTGACAGAATGACACCTATCGCCTTAAAAGTTGCGAGGTTGTTTACTTTGGGAATTTATTCTGATATTTAAAAGCCTAATTCCGTACTATAGACTCTCCCCTAACAAGATTATCCTTCCCGAAGGCTAGGTAGGTAGTTTAAATATCAGTATACATACTTAAACATCACCAACCAACTCAATAAGAACTCGCGTCATTTACGTTTTCATATATGCGGTGAGTTTCGAAAGATGAAGTGAGGCGGACAGTGAGAATCTTGAGAAGTCAATGCCTCGTAAATTCCTGAACCATGAGTTCGTCTGCTATGTGCGCAAGTCCATAATCCACCGCACGCACAAGACGTCAGAAGGGGAGGGGGGATAAATGGTGAAGAATATGTACAGGTAGAAGAAGAGAAGAGAAGACAAAAATTCTTAATACCAACGCCCCTCACTATCCATCATGATGGAATCCCTGCTAGGCAGTTGGTATCACCTCTCCCTACCCATTGATATCCTGCCGAATGAAATCGCAAAGTAAATCATAGAACGCCTTGTTAGAACCCCTGGGTATTTCCTCCCGTTCCCCTTGCTGTTGACGCCGTCGTCAAGGCTACTCCCGAAAGGAAAAAAACACGAAAAAGAATTCCAGTTCCTTGAGTGTGATGTATGGGTGGCTTTACGCCGTGAATCGTCTCTGAAGAACGCCATCACGCTTCGCTGCGGAGCCCTCTGAGTACACTTTGACGGAGTTGATCAACCAGTACGACTCCTTGAACGCCTCCGGGTTTTGTGCTACGAAGTCCTGACACGACGGGGCCTTTGAAGCGCAAACAGGGTCGTTGCTGAACACCTTTCCGGCCCAGTCGCCACACATAGTCGTGTCGAAGACGAGTTGGTGCTCCTTGAAGTGGCTCGGGATATCACAGCCCTCGCCAGAGAATGAAGTCTGGGGATTTCCCCAAGTACTAGGGTCAGGCTGTCCCGCCGCAATATCTTGAGGGATGTTACCGTTTCTTGGGAAGAAGAAGATATTGATGGCTGACGAAGTCCACTCTACGGCAAAGATGCCACCGCCAATCTCGTTGAAGCCATCTGCGAATGTCTGCGTGTCATGACTCGCAGTTCCACAGCCAAGGTTCCCAGTTCCAGGGGCATTGCAATCGCCCTGCGAGAACTTGCATCCAGGGCCGGTGTGGAGAGTATATGTGCTGTTCGTGTCGAGGTTCACTCCCTCAATAATGTCAATCTCACCATTGAATGGCCAATTTTGGCCAACAGTCCAGAACGCCGGCCACTATAGATATATAAGTTAGAAACCATCTCCATCTTCGGAATTTAATACGGGAGGTTGTGAATTGAAGGCACAATTAAAGAGGGAAAATACTTACAGTTCCACACTGGGAAGCCGGCTGATGAGCAATATCAGCAATAATAAGACCGGTGGTGTATGACTTCTTGGAGTTGACTCGAACAGATCCACGACCCCCAACCGGGTTCATGGTAGTGTAGTCGACGCCGAGATAGACGCCACCATTTGCCAAGCCAGCAAGCGACTTGGCGTTCGCCTCGATTGCTGTCTGGTATCTGACAAACCCATTCGTCGGGTCAGGGAGACTGAAAAACTCGAAGCCTTGGAAAAAGTTTGTTTGATCATAGGAATCTTGAATTGTATAGGCAGCATGTGTTGCAGCAGCTCCAAGGGCCAGCGCGCTGCCAAGGCGCGAAACTTGGTTTTTGAATAACATCTCGTCTACGTTATTGTTTGTGTAGAAAAGGAATGTGAAAGGTATTCTGAGATGTGTCTGTTGGAGAAATCGTAAGGAATGGAAGAGAAGTACTTGCACCGGGCAAAGTCACAACCTATAGTGAGTGAGCTGTGTTGGTATCGAAAACCAGACCCTTTGAATTTAAATAAGTGATAAGAGAAAGTCGAGCCTCAAAGGCGGCAGTTATAAAGTTCAAAATAAACGTGTTGTAACCAGACAATCACGCGGCTTGACGTTTCGTTGTTGTATGTTGATGCACGTGGTGGAGTCGACAACAAAGCAACTGCAATAAAGAAGCAATTACTTTTGACGGTCTGTATCAGGCGGATTGAGTCCGGTAGCTGTAAATTTAAAGAGTGACAAAAGTTGGGCAATCGGTTATAGCCGCATAAGGAACGACGGCTGGCCGAATTGAAGAATGATAGAGTATGCCTAACCGGAATGTGTCAGCCACAAGAGAAGCTAACTTCGGCGGCAGCAACAGAATATAAGAGACTTGGAAAGTTCCAAGGGAAGGCCGAAGAGAATAAAAATATAGCTAGATGCTTCCCCCAGCCGTAGATAAATTTAGCAGGTGCTCTCAGAACTTGCAACCTTCCTAAGGAATCTAAGATATATCCTAGGAATTAACCGATATATCACTGTCATGATCGTCAATTCGTGCAGGTTGAGCATGTGGGATGGCTTCAGCAATTGAGCCATCCCACTCTCGAACAGGGTCAACATTATTCAACACCAACCGGGTTGACAGGATCTAGGCCGTCCATCGTTCAATTGGTGAAACAGGACTTCTTAGAAACGCGTACACGTGAAGCTAGTATGGGAACCTGGACTCACATCTCTGGACCGTCTCCGGCCCAGAGGTAGAATGGGTTGTTGGTTGGAGTACATGCCACCGAATTTGGAGTGAATTGGAAACATTAAATTAGTTAGTCTAATTATCGGGATAATAGAACTTCTGACTGGGGCAGAAACATGGAGGCTCAGGGGAACAATTGTTCGGAATGCGACAGTAACGCCCAAATAACGGTATGTGGAAAGGTTAAGATCTCCCGTAGAGTTGAGTTAAGCTCCGTTGTGCCGCCGACCTTTTGTGGTGCAGGAAAAGAGTTTCCACGTTGGGCAGGTTTAAAAGCTCCTCAGCCAATGGTTGGCATGGTACCGATCGAACCTGGGAAATACCAACCGCCACATCCTTGGCAAGCGCGGCCAGCCCCTTATGTCTTGCATGCGCTTCGTCAAGGTACCCCAATCTCGATAAAAGGTACCATCTACTAGAAAATAATATGGCAGTGTTACTTCCGCAATTATCGGCGTGATGAAAGCTCTACGCGCCACAGCTGCTGATTGGCTTTCTCATATCCGGCCTAGTTTCTGAAACATCACGACGAAACAAATCGCCGCTCGAAACGGCCTGCTTCCTCTGGACACGTCCTTGGATATCAAAATTTAAATCTTTGGTAGCAACTACTACGCATTTCAGCCCCTCCTCCGAGTCTGCCTCGGGGGATCTACGAAACCCCCAGAAACAAATACTTACCTAAGGTACCTCATGGTGGGTTATAAGTGAGTTAAAGTTTTGAAGTTGTACGTTGGGAGCTATTTTACGTAGACTGCTACGTATGCCTTCAAATAAACTGATGTTAATAGTAATGATCATTTTTTCTTTCTTATTTTCAGTTTCTCAGGTGCTGCCATGAAATGACCAGTTAGTCAAATACAATGGGACATGTTGGTGATAATCACATGAACGTACGTAGCTGAAGATGACTCCGGCCAGTTTTCTCGGTAGCCTTCTGAATAGAGTTTAAACCTACTTGTCACATGCTATATTAGAACTTAGGTTGAACGCTAGGGATAACCCCGGATGGAGATCGTCAGCTTTCCTTAGAATGCATGAATCAGAAATCCTACAAGTGTCTATTTCGAGAAGACAGTAAAAGAACGCATTGAATTCATCTGTATCTGCGGGGCATCTCCCTAGAGGGTTGGTGCATTATCAAAGTTCAGTACTACCTCGCGAAGATCCTGCAAAGCATATTTCACGTTCCACTACGTCTTTCTTGACTCCCGAGATCCTAAACTCTATGGAAGTTGGCTATGAAATTAGTTGTGAGGCGATCAACTTATGAAACCTCACCCCTGATGAAAATAGAAAGTTATCGAATTCGATCCCTAATGTCTACTCAGGCTTGAGATTAGGGATGGGCTGCCGATGCTGTCAGTTCTATTCTGAATAACTGGGGGATAGGGGGTGGGGGGTACTATAACTCACGCATCTGCGGACACTCTCACGGAATTGACAGACTTTCTTATGAACAGACCAATCATGGCGCTGGCAAGTAGCATCGCAGTAACGAGCCATCTTACAACGACTGCATCGAAGGTCGACGTCCCGCTCGCTGCAGTTCATACAGACTTTGCTGACCATCTCTGACGCGGGAGACTCGTCCGAGGAGAAGCTTTTTATAGAAATATTAGCAATCTCGTGGTTGACTTACATTCTGATATTAGGTAGATATAATATTATATCTTATAATCAATACGATAGGTATGCAAGAAAACTGGTGTAATGGCGACTTCGAAATATTCAGATGACCTGGCAGGAATGAAAACTTTACTTACCCTAAACCACTATACCAGAATTCGTCGCCAAGATCGTACTTGCGCGGACCTCGCTGCAGAGAATCCCTCGTGTCGATAAGGCCCTTAGAGCCTGTCTCCCAGGGGGTCCCATCGTTCTTGTACTCGTCGAGCGCCGTGACGAACTGCAGCTGCTGCTCGAGGGTCTCGAGGAACGGTCGAAGAACCCTAAGCAGACTCAAGTAGCGGGGTTCGATGACAACGCCGAGCTCCATGGCCAGCATTGTGAAGATGATGGCGACGCGATGGCGCTTGTGGTAGCTGGTGGCCGGTTTGAAGTCGGATGATAGGATCTTCTCCATCTTCTGCGCGAATAGGCCGTCGTTCAATTTCTTGATCGTCTCGGACCGGCCCTCCTCTTCGGTCGGATATATCAGATCGCAGTCGCACATGTCACTGAGGTCGTTGGCGATGTCGTAGTCATCGTTGGACTGCATTAGACCTTTTCCCCAGGCCACCATCTTGGCTAGAGTTTGGAGTATCAGTTACGAATACGGTATAGGTGATGCAGGAGATGTTGTGTGAAGTGTGAGAAGTATGGGGTCGCCGATGGAGATGACGATATAAGTTGAATGGTTCTAATAAATTGAAGAAGGTTGAACGGAGGGAACAGAGGGAACAGAGGGAACTGGCGCATGCCTAAAGACAAGCGGATACCTGAGGCAGGTGTAATTCCCACTACAAATCGTTTTGGAAAGTGCCGTTTGTTCCTATATGTTGCATTGCGGTTTCCTGAAATGTACTGCTCTTATGAATCAAATTTGTTATCTTCTCATTTAAAAAAATCACATTAAACATCTTAGGTACTCCTTAAGCTTGTTAATATCGGTAGTACCTAGTTGCCAGTTTATCTGATTGCCTCGTTCACCGTTAAGTCCACGAAAATATACGTCAACTTGTTAGATTGCTAGTAAATACAAACCTGAGTTGTATACATAAAGAGATAGAAAGACTAAATAAATAGCTACATCAAGATAATCTACGTTTAAGCCTGTGTTAGTAGGTGGTAGGAGAGTGGCCTTGGGGGTAAAGCATCATGGTACAAACAACTTAAATATCCAATATCATTGAATCTTCTCATAGAACGTCAAAGGATGACATACATTACATAGCAATACAGATGCACATGACCCCCAGTCTCTTTACTCCAGGTCGTCTCATCCACACAAACGGGTTGACTGAACCGTTTCTCCCAATGGTTCACCCTCCATAATAAAAAGCCGAGGATGGAACACGACAGCCAACTAGGTAAAACCCGAAGACTTGAGCATGTCCTTCCGATTGCAACGCAAAATGGGTATATTGCGCAACAAGTAAAGCCGTTAATTGCGCCACGAATGGGGACATGTGAAGATGTCCTAGGCGGGGAACAAAATAGTATAATAATTAAAAAGAAGAGAAGTGTAAAATCACGAGATTCAGTGGTCCGAACCAGGAACCATGTTGGAATTAGGGTAGTGTCGGATCCAGAAGGTAGTTGTCCTATACTGTAACGCCTGCCAGTTAGTAACTGCTGGCCGTGTCTAAGCTGTTGCTTGCGAATTGAATTCGAGAAGGAAACGTTTAAGAAAACCTGGCGGTGCGCTAATAGCAACTAAGGTAAAGGGGATAAAAAAAAAATAGATATACGCACACTTGACTTTCTGGCCCGTCAGCTTTTCCCAAATGACAGCAACTAGGTCCTCCTTAAATCGCTCCCAGGGGTTTCGATTCAGATAGTAGCTGAGCTCGCGGAAGTTATACATTTCTCCCCAACAATCGCGACCCCATTCACAGCCAGCCATGTTAACAAGGAAATCTCGGTCGGCCTGGTTATAGTGGATGCGGGAGTCGTTTCCATTATCCGAGCATGCGCCGGTCGGGAAGCTGTTGATATGTCGCTGTGGAAGGAAGGCCGTATGGCTTCGAATCCAAGGTTGGTTTATGTATAATTGTTCCAATGCATCTTGCTCTTTATGTTCCCACTCCATGTGCTTTTGCTCGTATGCTACCGGGTCCCACCATATATCCAGTAGACGGTCGGTCCACTCGCTGCGTCGGATGAAGAATGAACCCAGATTAAATCCCGAACAGTCCTGGGAAAGCATTAGGTTTACGGAGTCAACTTTCCCGTCTCCTACTGGGCTTAGTGACTCCGGATCTAGATAATTAGCTTGGGGGGGATGGGAAATGTTGAGAGGGTTGAACTCGTTTATGTCGCGGTAGATGTGCTTTTCTAAATTGTTGAAAATGTGATTTTGAAGCGAATAGGAGGGTTCCATGACGAACGTATTCAGGTCCAACCACCAAATCCTCCGACACGTTAGCGTAACAAAAACTTCATAGCGCATTGGGTTCACTTACCATTCGGCTTTTGGGTATTTCCTAAAACTGTTCCTGATACTGTCCACCTTCTCCCAACTTTCTCGCCATTCGTGCGCGTACCGCTTTTTGGTGCTCATATCAACAATTTCGAGATCGTAACCCCATCTTGCGACGTACTTTCGTTTATTTCTCACACTATCCCTTTCGATGGCCCACTCACGCGCGCCCTTCCATTCCATCACACCGCCGCCAATGTTTGCGGCAAGTATGATGACGAACTTTTCTCCGCCTCCTAGCCAGGCTGTTCTTCTCCAGTAATACCATAGGGCTGAAATACGATCAGCTATCGGTGCGGGCATGCGGGGCAAAATTAATGGCTAATTACTTACGAGTGATATAAAACAGGATATAGCATGAGAGCAGCAATAGTGCTATAGCTGCGCGTATCTTCCATTTCCTACTCATTCGTGTGACCGCAGCTATTATTCTTCCAAGGACGGGAACCTTCCACCTGCCCCGTCCAAGCTTTTCTTTTTCTGCATATCTATCGTCCGTTGCCACGTTGAAAGATGGCAAGCTACTGGAGATGCGTCGCATATGTCGGGTGAAGAAGCCCTGATTATGTGTGGAAAACGATGGATAGCCAGCGACACCTTGGCTCTTGAGCCTTGCTGATTCCCATGTTACGCTACCGCCGTTGGGTCCCGAGAACGATGCTTTGGCTGGGCTGGATCGACCGCTGTTGATATTTAAGCCGGGAGAAGACCACCCCCCTCCGGGGACGGGAGAGGGACTTCTACTTAATGACATCGGAAAATTAGGTGTGCCTGGACCATGGCTAATGTTAATAAGATTGTTGAATTCGATTAGAGGTGCAGGCAGTCAGTCAACATACCAGGTATCGGACTCAATGTTTGTTGCAAGTACTGGGCCTGTTGGCCCAGACGCAGAGGAGGAACGCGATTATTACCAGGCGCGGAAACCGAGTCGCTCCCTGCGGAAGATCGTCTCCGACGGTGAGCGATCGCAGGGCGGTCGCTGGAAGATGAAGAGGTGACTTCGTTATCGGGGTCGACTGGAGCCAGATTCGCTGTCCTTTCTGTCGCAGTCCTCAAATTGAGAGGCTGTCGACAGGCAAAGACAGATATGGGCTAGATAGAAGTCCAAGGTGGCTGAAGCCACATTCAAGGATGCGGATAATAAAAGTGAATGTCTTAGGGATGACAACACGGTGACAGGACAATTGGCCTTGTCTCGCTCGCGATTGGGTCTCTATCGGAGGAGAATTTACCTATCTGGCAAAAAAAAGTACAAAGTAGATTGACCCGTCAATACAATCGACGAATTTAAGAAAACAACGGTGTTCAATGTTGTCGTTCCATAGTTCCTTCTCCTATGTGCAGGGATTATAGATAAAAATGCAGTAAACCGAATCTGGCAGCCTTTGGTAGAACAATCTAATCTTTTTTTTTTTTTTTTTCTTCCAGATTGTCCTTTCCTCCTCCTGCGCAACATTGCTTTAGGTAGATACAAGAGGTACATGGAAATTTATAGCGTACCTAGGACGTGGAGTGGACCCCCCACGAGCCGCCATTGGGTTTTTTCAAAAGCTGCCAAAGAGGTCAGTTGCCCTTACTAAGGGTATTATAGTACTATGGCTTGCGTTCGTTCTTACCTTAGGTACATGCAATGCAGCTATCTAAGTGTATTCTCTATAATAAAGGTACCAGATCCCTAAAATAAATACTATAAAGCACTACTTGATGCTCGTGATATTATGATATTACTATGTACAAGTACAGAAGTGCCTATATGTACATAGTATAATGTTACCAACATCGAAGAAGTGCGCCACCGTCTAATGTTAGTCCTTGTTATTAATATGTCGTCAAATCTATTTGACTCGCTAAACAGCGTATGTACGTGCATACAATTCGGGACACTGCGCATGAAAACCCGTCCAATTAAACCCTGCATCTCGACGCATCCACATCACAGAAGGATTCCCACACATAAGAACCTTACCTAAGGTAAGGCAATTGAAATAAGACGAATAGTCTGTTTGGGCTGCACCTCAAGAAAGTTTTCCAGTTCTTCGGTGCGATTGTGATACAAGATGACGCGCCTCAGATTCAATTTAGAAAATTTTAACTTTCATGTTGCTTGATTCAGGGTCCTTAGTCTCCCATCTCCCATGTCGGCCATGAGAATTCACCCTGGACAGATGAACTCTACTGTTTTAAGATTTTCAGGGTCTAATATTCTAATAGTAAGTGTAATTCAGATCAAGGTGGTACCTACAGTAGCAGATGAATCTCTGCTCCCATGTACGAAAGCGCAAACCTTAAAGACTGGAATCCAACGAATCAAGCTACAGACCTCATTTACCTAGCATATTGCCCTACACACCTCCAGTATTGATTGATAATGGATGTTGGAAATATATTTATTAGATACGTACTGGTACAAAGAGGCATACATTTAGATAATAGTCTACCTACTAGCTAGGAAAGGCATCGTCGTTCATTCTAGACTTTCTATATACGAGGATTCTATATAAGAATGCAACTATGATTCTACCCGAACCTCACACCAGTATAATTAGAGGATCTATTGTGTAGTTTTGATTGGCTGCTCCGCCTATTGTTCGCGACCGCCAAGGTAACCCTGTATGGAGTTGAATCAATCAATTCTACCTTACTGCTGCCACTGTTAAGTTTAGTAGATGCTCCGGCCGCCTGACTAAATACTTAGCGATGGGGACACTACTCGTTGTGAGATCCAATCTAGTGGCTTTGCTGTACGATCATTGATAGATGAGGCCACGTATGTGAGAGGTCTCTCGGAAGCTGGAACTCGTAAGAGGTATCTACCTAGTAAGATCATTAGACTCTTACCGTTAGTAGCTGCGTTATGATAGCTTATAGGCTTTATATGAGAAATAAGAACCATACTTCTCACCGGCGTATTACGCGGATATCAATAATTGAATCAAGTAGCCGTTGAGAGGTAGCTATAAGATGATAAATGCGTATGGTGACCTACCTGCTAACTATCTTGCTGGCTATTTTGGTATGTGCTGCCGTTTACTAGTACTAGAGAGATGCTATCATCCCATACTAACTTTTTTAGCAACACTTTTAGTTTAATGAGGAAATGAATTCGGTCGACTTAAGTATAAATATCTGCTGGAAAGCTGCCAAAATGATACACTTCAAGGCTTTAGGGGCGACCCCGCGTGGTTGTTGGAACTTGGACCTTCCTAATCAATCGTGGGGACACATTCTACAATTCGAGAATGGGCCTTCATTAACCACCTCTCACGAACGAGTTACACGTTGACAGGGACTATTGAAAACAGCGGACACTGTTGGCTGATACCGAGCTGCCTCAGGTCTAAATATCGTTAAGACACATTTCAATATCGCCGCTTGCCACGATGGCCTTCGAGACACGTACTTGTATGTATGTCTATATGTCTGGTCTCAGCTGTACACCCCGATCGAAACATACCTAAAGAGGAGCGATAAAGATCGAATGCCAATGATATGGCCTCCGTGTCACTGATATAAATATATGTGGCATCTTGGGTATGAGTAAACGAATATACTCGGGATACACCACTGCGAATCGGGTGCTACACAACTATATAGTCGAATGGAGAGAGGCCTTACCAAGGAACGAACCTAAGGAACCTAAGGAACCTAGGTAACCTGATAGTCAGTCAGCTGCTCGGCTAACGGGCAGCCTACTGTATGGTGTAGCTGTGCTTATGCCTTCTTATGCATTCTTATGCTTGTTAGTGTGTGTGGGCGGAACAGAGTGGCTAACCCTGCAGCATATTGACGTGGCAGTCCGTATTAATGTTCAAGATCGATTTGTCGATAGATGGTTGCAACTGGGTTGACAGCAGCCAGTAGTAGGACAGTATTTCCGGTGCAACCCACGTGATAGGATATTACCGAATCCCCCCTCGTCTAGAAACAGCTGAAGGCCTCCACCTAACTTTTTAAATTATTATGCGACAAGAAGTGGGAAGCGGCGAAGAGGAGAAAAAAAGGAAAAAAAAAGGAAAGCCTCCCAGCCACCGCTTCAATCAGCAACCTCAGTTATGTAAAGAGTGTTAGCCGCCTTATGTGGGGCCAACTATTTATTTTTCTGGGGCAGTTAGCACTTGCAACACTCTATCGCTTCTGCTACAGTACCATTACTAGTACCTACGTGCATCCTTCAGCTCGGGCTTTTAAGTTATTTCCCAACCCTTGATAGTTTCCTATACGTCCCCACAGCTGAAAGTCGGGATCTAAACAAAACATCGTTATACTCGATTTTTGGACCGTCGCGACGGTATACCTTACCTTAATTAATATATACTCTTTTTTCCCACAATTATTGTTATAGAGTGTCTTTCTGAATGGACTCAACTAAACGTAACGAGTCTAATCCTATAAGATGATGACCCGAGAGCATCATCGCCGGCGGAGTCCCGAATCCTCTCGCCGCCGGCGCAAAGAGCGGCGCGATTCTAGAGAGCAACTCCAGAATCAACAACTAGCACTACCCGCACCGCCTCCGGAAGAGCGAAACGAGCTTATAACCTATCGGCCGCGTGCGCCCTCGCCTCTTTCCTCCTCATCCTCCACCTCATCCTCCTTAGTAAATATCTCCCGTCCCTCTAGGAGATTTGGCCTTGGCGCGTTCTTCGGCGGTAGCAGTGGTAGTGGCAGTGGGCGGAAGCAACATCGTGTAAAAAAGAAGCGTAGTCGTTTTCTCCGGTTCGGGAATTCCTCCTCTTCGTCCGTAGGCTCAGACCTTGCCTACGGAAGGGGCTATGTCGAACGGCGGCGGAGTCGTGAATTTAGCCCCCCTAGTAGTAGTGCTGGTAGGCCGCGTCCGAAACGCGATCAGACGGACGAAGAAATACTTGAATTGGGAAGACAGTTTGCCGAGATTGCTAGAAAACAAAATGCCGAAGATCTTAAAGCAGCTGGGAGGACCCGGCCGTCGGCGCTGGTTGGTGCTGCCACGGCCCTGAGTCAGTTCCGCCGAACAAATAGCGGGAACTCTAACAGGGGGGTTGGAAGCTCCAAACCCCGGCTAGATGATTCTTCAGACGACTCGGAGTGGGAGTCCGCTTCTGAGGACGAGTCGTCGTCTAGCGAATTTGACTCTGGCCTTGCATATGGCTCCTCGGGACTTAGTTTGCCTAATACTATTAACCAGCCTATTCGTCAGAGTACCCCTAGTTCTTCCCGTTCCCCTCTTCCCTCTCAAGTTTATGGGCCTCCTCTTCGCCGGAAATCTTCAGTGGTTGATCCGAGTCTATTCGGACCTGTGAACTCGCTTCATGGCTACGTTGATGCTCCTTGTGGGTTTGAAACTATTGATCGATCTACGATTGTGGGATCTCCTCGACCGTATGAACCCCCAAGGTCTCCTAGCGAAGCTGTGACTACCAGTCGTCCGTTACAGCTGATATATCCGGTTGCGACGTCTGATCCGAGCCGTGTTGACTATGATCGTGGTCCTGTAGTGTCCAGCCAACAGGACTTGTCTAACTCGTCTCGACCTGCGCCAGTACCCCTACAACAGCCGAGGCCAATAGCACCCGTGTCTAGATCGGTTTTCGAACCAGTGGAAACAGAACCCAGGAAATCAGAGCGTGTGTCGTCTAAAAAGGTACCTGAGGATACTGCTATTGCTGGTTTGGCTGCGGTTCCATCAGAAAGTGTATCACTGAGTTCTGATCGTAAAGATGATTATGATCAGCATGGCAGGAATCATGACCGGCATGTTATGCGCCCGTCAAAGCGTTCGGATGCTGGCGTCCAGGCTGAGAAGGATGAAAAGCGTAAGAGCCGCCATGATTCTCCTGTTGCTCGTGATAATCCCGCCGAGACACCTGGACGACCGCTTTTCGGGTCCGGTCCAAAATCTGAAAGAGACAGTAACTGGGAGAAGGTTGTGCCTGAAATAAAGCAGAAGTTTGAGAAAGAGGGGCGTCGCCATGATGAGCATGATGGCGATGTCTATGATTACGATCCAGCACATAACAAGCATAAAGATAATCAACAGGGTGGACTGAAGACCGGTGATGGAGAGGCTCACCAGGAGGAACGCCGCAATGGAGACCGTGTTAGTCGCTCTGATGTGGAAAGCCACAAATCTGTGAATAGCCCCGAGTATCCCACCCGAGAGGCTCCGGCCGATATATTTCAGTTTCAAGTAGCTGATGATGCTTTCCCGACTCCCATTTACACGACACCAAAGCGACCCTTAACACCGAATGTGATAACTGTAGATCGCGAACCTAATTTCTCATCACCAGAAGACCATTCATCCCCAGAACGACTAAGTCGGAGAGATTCTTATGAGCGGCAACTTCATGACGCAGTTGAAATATACGAAGCTGCTGAGCATGCGACCGCTCCTGTAAGCGAGGTTGCGTTTGCTGCCGCCGCTGCAGCTGTCACAGCTGAAGATCGCCGTGGACGTAGCCATAAGAAAGATGTTGTCCAAGAAGACGCTAACCGCTATTACCGGGAAGCGGAACTTGCGCGCAAAATCAAGGATGCAGAGACTCGAGATGCAGAGACCTCGGTAGTCGAAAAATGGAAGGAGGATCAGCAAGCGACGATTATTGATGTCGTATCACCCCCAGAAATGGACCACCCGAAGAAGAAGAGCCCTTACGACGGACCCGACGCTGATGTCCGCATTGATAATATCCTTGAACATCCTAAAGAGCTTTCTCGTTTCCTAGTGTCAGATATTAAGAGTCACACTAAGGTAACCATATTCACGGCTAGAGACCCTTCCGCTGAGCGCGAGCGTCCAATGCTTAATGTTGTGAGGCCCACGCCTATTCCCACACCAATTCCCATACCGGCTCCAGAGGAACAGCGACGCACTGAAGAGCCTCTTCCTATGCCTGCTAAGAAGATCGATATCCCCCCGCTTAAGGTTGTACCTGCTGTTGTTACCGAATCTCAGAGCGAAGTGGCCGTGGCACCATCAGCTGCAAAATCTGTCAGTTGGGGAAAAAACGAGACAAAGCGCTACGTTGTTGAAAGCCCGGAAAGGGGAGACGACCCGTATTCGGGGACTAAGATTGTTACGCCTGCTGAAACTCCAAAAAGTCGGACCGGGAAAAGGAGCGGTTGGGGATTAGGATTCATTGCAGCAACTCTTGGTGGCAGTAGCAATAAAAAAGCGTCTTCAAGTACATCAGAGCAGATTACTAGCGTTGAAGCGACCGAACCTAGAAAGGCTTCAAGGAGCGAAGACGAATCTACGAATCGTAGAGCTTCGGTTCTATTCAAGAACACGTATGATAGTCCACCCGTCCCTGGTCCGAAACCATCGAATCTCAAAGGCACTCGGAAATCAAGTTCTTTCCAAGAAGACCCGGCTTTTACAGCAAACATAGCTGCCGCTCTCGAAAGCAGTGGGTTTGATCCTAAGATTGTTATTGACGATGCAAATTTTCATAAGCGCGATTCGCCGCCTGGGTCGAACGACTTCGGCGCGTACCGAACACCGTTCGTCGAGTCGGTGACTGACTTAGGGATAGTTGACACCCCAAAGATTGCTGCTTCGCAGAGTGGCCGGGAACGTGGCTTCGTCATCGGAGAAGTTGACACACCATCCGAGGAGAGGGATATTCCAACTGATAAATCGCGAATCTTTTCTGAGTTTAACAGTGCAGAGCAGCGCAAACAGGACAAGGCCTCCGAACGGGACGACGCCGAGAAGCCCCAGGTTATTGCCGATAGTAGCAAGGCTGCAGAGCTCTCGAGATCTGTCACCGAGGATGAATGGGATACGCCCTCAAGCAAGCTTAGCAAAAAGGAGAGAAGGAGACGCGAGAAAGCGGCAAGAGTCCAACCATCGGACGATACTCTAGTCGACAAAAAGCCCCGAAACGAGCAGGAACTAGAGGCAGAATTTATTGCCGAAGGGGAAGACAGCTCACCCAAGAGAAGACCAAAGAAGTCTAAAAAGCCCGTAGTTGTTCAAGAGGATTCGAGACAATCTGATACTGTAGAGAGTCCTGATATACCGGTCCCAGTCGACGTTTCTCATACTGTACGAGACGTCAATGCCGTACAGCTTGGCACGTCAGATCGTTTGGACGAAAACAAGGGTTTTATACGCGACTTGGAGAAATATAGCTCGCCTTCAATTTCTACAGCGAAACCCGAGACCTCAGCGCGCGAGTCCAAGGAGCCTGCTAAACTGGATGATGTATTTTTTACTCCTGATGGCGAATCCGGAATATCAAAAAAGGGCAGTAGGAGGTCTAGGCCAGCCTCAGATGAATCTTTCTCAAGGACAGTTTTACCAACGGAGCTTTCGACAGCAAGTTCTTATGGAATCGTCGATACCGCGGATAGTATCATCTCAGCCGATGATGAGTGGGATATGCCGAAAAAGAGCGAAAAGGAGTTGAAGCAGGATAGTGGAGCATATGATTCATCGCCTCGTTCTGTTCCAAAGTCGGAAGCTTCTCTAGACCGTATTCAAAAGGCAGACCTTCCTTCTCTACCCGGAAGCGAAAATCCTTTAAGAAAGGGTAAAAAGAGCAAGCGTGGCTCTGTCGATGATACATATGTGTTCCCGGCAGCCCGTGGTGTTGAAGACTGGGATTCGCCCAACAAGCTACAGCATGAATCCACCCAAGACTCAAGTGCTCGTGAATCCTCATCACGGGTGGAGCCTCCTGTTGAATACCTTTACGATAGCCCAAAGGAGATGACCGATCCCTCCAGTGATATTCGTAGTGAGAAGACAGTTGCGACAGAGGACGAGCTCGATATGGCGAGAAAGGCGAAGAAATCTACGCGAAGCTCAATTTCGTACGAAGATCAGCCCTCAACGCCTCAATCTGTAGCCCCATTTGAAGCCTCTGTGGAAACTTCCAAGAGATCAAAACCGGATTCCTATCCTGATCCATCTAAGATCTTAGATCGGGACGCCAGCCCTGCAGTTTCGAATCAATCTCGTCACGGCGATAATCAAACGTTTGAAAATTATAGGAGGGACGAGAAGGTAGACGACACAAAAACCGCAACTTCCACCTCGAAGAGTGTGGGTAAAAAGAGCCGAAAAGGCTCTAAGTCGGAAGGTGACAAGAAAGGTAGCGGGAGTACGAGCTTCTTCGGCCGCTTAAAGTCTTCAATCGGGATAGAAGAAAAGCAGCATTTACCTAAAGTGGACGAGGACAAGAATGATCCTTTTTTAGGTAATGCCGACATCCTTGGCGCAGGTGTCGGTTCGACAGGTGACGTTATTGTATCACAAGAGTCCCAGTCGAAAGCCACCAGTGCTCCTGTGGATGAAAAAGCCCAAATAATCCCCTCCACTCCTGAGAGACAATCAACTTTACCACAACAAGTAGAGCCTATCGACCCAGAAATCGTCCCACGGGAAATTCGACCTGCTATAGATCCCAAACACGGCGATCTTTTACCCTTACCTCCAAGTCGTCCTGGATCTCCTATTTCCAAGCTCGGTGATAACTTTCCACCCCTACCGGATAGCCGTCCTGAGACACCAGAGCGTGAACGACATGTACGCGAGACTCCTACTCATACTCGCCGTCGCAGCACTCTCGAGACGCCAAAGACGCCTAGCCAAAGCGCGATACCCATCCAATTCTTTCGCCCAGGACATAGGCATACATCGAGTAATGGAAGATCTTCACCATCTATCTCGCCAGTCACTGCTACCGTAGAATTTGGAGGCGAATCGAAGAATCGTTCTCGCCCGACTTCCTGGGAAGCCTCTCGAGATTTCAAGCCCCTCCTCCTTCTCCAGAAGGCGTTACGTGGACCGGGCGACCTATCAAGCTCCCCTGAAAGAGAATATTTACCCTCAGAGGCTGAAATTCGTGAACGAGGGTCGCTGTCGTCAGCCCCTGTATTCATGGAATCTCCCGATCGTGATCATCCCTTCCGCGAAAATATCTTTTCTGAACCATTGTCATCACCAATCGGAATTCGTGTAGAAAAACCGGAAAGTTTGCACGCAGCTGAAAGAGCCTATCAACTTGGTGAAAGCCCCTTCAGCCAACCCCTCAACGAAGCTTCATCCCAGCGAGATAGTAGAGCAGAGGGTCCCCACTTATATCCTCTCCCTGAAGAGGGAGACTTGAAAGCTGGCGAGGACTCTCGTAGTCTCTTTAGTTCACCGACTCTCCTAGTAGCTCCAGATGATGGGGCTCAGGGCAATTCTGCTAACGGGCCTCTTAAAGATAACTTGGACGATACTGCTATTTCAAAAAGAACCGCAAGGCCTGATATACGGGAGCCACAAGCTACGACCGCGCCTGATAATCATACCCCAAGCCAGGCCACCCAAGCTGTTGCTAAGGAAACGCCACAAGAATCTCTGCCTGTCTCGGACTTACTTTCTGGAACTAAGACACCAGATTCGACCGATACCTTCGATACTGCTCTAAGCAACGCAGGTGATCATAGCCCCCTAGAATCCAGCGCTTCAATAGATAAGGCCCAAGATAACGGCCAATTGCAGCAGAGAACGTTGAGCTGCACCGATGAATTATCCGTGCATCCCGCTATAATAGAAGCTACTCCTTTCCAAGGAGAACATATTAGTGGTGTTGTACATGAGCGAATTTCTCCCGCGGAGCATGTTGAACATTTGCCGGCTGATGTCTCTACGAAGGGCATACCGGAGGCCCCAGAACAAGACGTGGATGATAACGAGTCTATTGAAACAGTGTTACCCGAGTACTCTATTTCAGAACCACACCAGGAACAACTTTCAATTGACGTGCAGGAGTCTGACTCTAATGCTTCAACTGTTCTTTCCCAGACTACTGGGACCACTTCAAAGGAACGGAAATCTCGTTCTACAGAGCTTAGTCTAGAAGGACCATCAAAGATTCCGGACACTCAAAATGCAGGGTTGGAGGTGTTGCCTGCAGATCAGGTTGACGATAAGGTTCCAGTCGACAGTAATCAGACTCCCATTGAGCAGCCAACTGCGGTCGAAGAGAATACCGTTGGTGTTGAAGAACTCAAGTCTAGTTGCGATAAGCCAATTACACAAGAGTCGGAGGCCCCTGAGCTTAAAATAGACAATCCTACGCTTGAGTTACACGCAGAGCCACAGCCAGAGGCAACATCAGAGTCATCTCCTATTCCATTAGAGTCGCCTGTCGTTGAGAAGTCTGATATACCAGAGAATGAGGCTGCTATTCTGCCGGAAGGGGCTCCTGTTGAGATCAGGGCTCCCTCGGTCGAACCCGACCATAGTGTGGTTGAGCCAAAGGCTCCCATGAACGACCTAGAGACACCATCTACTGGGCCTAGAATGACTCCGGAACTAGGAGTATCAAGTAGGGAAACTAAAGCCATAGAGATTGAGTCTCACGCTGGAGAAACTCATATCGAAGAGCCAAATACTTCTATCGTACAAAAAGACACCCCTACCACTGAAGATAAGCCAATTGAGGTGAAATCAGAAGCACCTACCACTGAATCAGAGCCGGTTGCCAAACTAGAATCAATTATTTCCCAGAGCGACTCGGCTGTCATAGAGCGCGAAACTTCTACTTTACAGACAGAGCCTATTGTAACCGAAGGAGAGTCTGCCCCGATTATTACTGAACCAGAGAGACCTGAACAGCTTGCGCCAGTCTCGGAGCTTTCCTCTAACGAAAATGAGACGAAGGGAGAGGGTGCACGACAGTTAATATCTGAGAATGAGCAGACCGAACATACTTCTCCTGTTGAAGAGCGGACCAAAGGAGTCGAGGACTTAACGCAGGAGACCAGTGCAGATAGTCATCACGCGCTTCCCGTCGACCAACAAACCTCCGGCCAGGATCAAGCAGAAACTACTTCACAGGAATTGCGCGACAACCATTTGAAGCTACCCGAAGAAATTCCTTTACCCGTAGAGACATCCGAGGAAGAGGGAAAGAAGACGCAGGTCGTAGTCCCTGAGCCGGAGGTTCGAGCTGTTGATGAACAGATCCCGGCTCGAGAAGACGAGAGCCAGCCTGTTTCCCAGTCACCGCCTCTCCGAGCAATACAAGCTGAAGAGAAGCAACTCAACACTCCTGTAGCAGGGCCCGTGGAAACACCAACTAGTCCACAAGCTGAGCAGCAACCAAATCTACTTCCTGGGAACGAGTTGACCAGCGAACCAGTACTTGAAGAACCTAACAGATCTAGCGAAGCCGATTACAATGACGAGGAGACGCCGCGAGAAATACCTACTTCAACGCAGCCAGTGGAACCCATACTAAGCAACCCTGAGATTGGCAGCCATGATGATCTCCAATCTGCACTTCCTACTCTTGAACGAGATGAGCAATCGCAATCGATACCAAATCCATCTTCAGAAGAGGTCCAATCGCCCAGCGATATCACAAAACCTAAGGATTCCATTGTGGATGGAGAACATGACGCGCGACCTAGTTTAGTTGAAACTGGTCTGCCACAACCGGCCGAACAGAAGCCAAGCGACTTGGCGTTGTTGGAGGATACCAACGTGGATGAATCACCAGTGCAGCTCGATTTACTTGGCGGTGAAGATAGCAAGGATCAACAGGGACCTGCGTCAACCGATCCACTCGAAGCTCCATCCTCGAGCCCTAACTGGAACGAGAGCTCAGAAAAGAAGCAAGACATATCACCTGTATCACCTCAAGCGGCGGAGGAACCCTCGGGTTTAAGCCTGGAAACCGACAACGCCCGACCACCGAGTCTAACTAACGAAGTATCTGGGGAAGAGGCACGGGAAACGACTCAATCGAAGGATGAACCCGGCAACGAGAAGAGGGAAAGCAAGGATGTCGAGATCAGCCAAGAGACGTCAGAAATAGTTGACACTTCGGAGACGATTGTACCTGACCCGGAACCGGTGGCCCAAGAAGCACCCTTAGAAGTTGATGCTCATGAGCCTCAAACTATTAGTAATAATCCTGAAAAGCCACCCCAAGACCGCGACAATGAATCAGCCGCCCCGGTTGTTGAGGAGCAGTTGACCATACCTCAACCAATTACAGAGGATGTGCAGCAGCCAGTTTTAGAGCATGCCGAACCAATTGACGATAATGTCTCGTCTGGATTGGATAGCTCCAACAAAGAATCTCAAGAGAAGGGCGAGGAAAGTCAATTGGCTACCGCTGATGACGCTATTGATGCATCTGCATTGGGCGGGGAACTAGAATCTGAGAGATCTGTGGGGGAGCCGACGATTGTGGAGACAGAGGCTGATAGCAAACCCCCCTCTCAACCTGTCGCTCCCGAACTTGACTTGACAGCTGCCACTGAGGTAGAAAACCAAGCTTCCGAGTCCCAGTCTATCCCCAACAAGGAAGAAGAAATTGAAGAAATTGAAGAAACTGAAGAAACTGAAGAAAAGCGTGGATCTAACCAAATTGAGACTATCGCTAACGATACTCCCCAGGAAACATCGGAAATTCTGGATGCGCGGGACGATGCGAGCAAGGAAGTAACTCCTCTAACTCAATTTAACGTTGGTAAACTTAGCGAGGACACGCAGACTACCACTCCAGCGAAAGGAGACACTGAAAACGCCTCTGTCAATACCAACGAAACCCCAGCGTCTATTATCTTGCCAGAGATATCCACCAAACCAGATTTTAATTCTGAGGATATTATACAAGCCGGCGGAAATTTTGGTTTAGATCCGACCCCCTCTGGCATCGATAAATCTGAGAAGGACGAAGCAAAACCCGAAGGCCCCCAATTACCTGGACCACTTGAACGAGGATCCATGGAAGTCCCGATGGAACCTGTCGGCGAGGCCCCTGCGCCTGACACAACCTTCAATCCTGACTGGAGCTCTATTGAGATACCACCCCTACCGGATTTCTTGTCGAAACACGAGGATCAGCCTCATGACGCATTGGAGGTTCAACCAGAACAATCTCCTGATCAGCCATTAGACCCATTGGATCAGCTTATCCAGCACATTGAAGCTAAGGCACAATCAGAAGTCCCTAGCGATATCCAAGACCAGCCAGCGTCAGGAGATATTGACACTTCTGCAAGTACCGAACAGCCAGCGCCTCAGAAAGCCGCTGAGGAATCGACAGAAACCCGAAACAGCCTCTTGGTGGACAACAAATCAAAGGATGGGCTTGACGGTGTTCAGAAATCCTCAGGTGAAGTTGTACCAGCAGTGCAGGAGCCTGCTACCCAGGATGAATCCCAAGCCATACCCATCTCGGCAACTCCAGAAACTCTCCCCACAGAAACTACTCCTACAGCGGTCCTCGAGCCCCAGGAGAGGATTGAACAACCTGCAGAAAGTATGACAAATGACAGCATTTTAGCTACATCTCGAGTTGCGCCACTTATTTCCGAAGATGGCCAGTCGAATCCTCCTACAGAGCACGCTGCCCTAAACGATTCACAAGTTGAGTCTAGCCTATTAACCGAGAATAAGACCCAAGCTACTTTGAGTGTACTACCAACGATTACGGAAGAGGTTGAGAGTGAAGGTCAAGACTCGCTTGATACCCAAACAGGAGCAGCAGCATCTGTGGATGAGCCAAGTACAGAGGTCCCTCCCTCAGATCTCGTCGAAACACCATCGACTATACCGCAAGATCAGACTAATCTAGGTGAAGTCACGCCGGAAGTCCCAATGATAGTCGAGCCGGAGGAGCTGTTGTCTGAGCCGCGTAAAGATGACCCACAGAGCCCTGCAAATGAGGATAAGGGAATAGAGAAGGAAATCCAAGTACAAGAACATAAACCCGAAGCGTCCCCCTTACCGACGGAACCTACGACCGAACAGCCGCAAACCCCTATTCTCAAGAGCAAGCAACCGCAAGATGTAATGCCTTTGGATTTATCCTTGGTTAAAGAAATTAAGACGGAGCCGCACCTGACTGAGCAAAACGCGCCTGATCTACCCGATTTACCTACCCCCGGAACGAGCAAGACCGCGGTCAGCATGCTAGATATCTCTCCTTCCCCAACGAAAGAGCCCGAGCCACGAGCATCGGATGTTACGGGTACAACCGTCCATTCTCAAGACTCTGGGCAGGAACCAGGAGTTCAAACAGACAAGGCAGGTGACGATGTGCTGATAACCAGGCCTGAGATCGCCCCAAGTGGAGAAGTTACAAATGTCCAGGACCAGGAGAAAACTCGACAAACCAATGATCTAACTGAAAACGCTATGCTAGAGGAAGAACCCGTGGCTGAGCCTGTACGCGACGACGAAGGCCTGGAAAGCGTTGACGCGCCCAGGCCAGAAGAAAGGAAAGAAATCGAAGAACGAGGAAGCCAACCGTTCCTAGATGATATAGCGTCTGTACCAAGCCAAGAAACCGCCGAATCTACCCCAAGTATGCCAGAAGCCGTCGACGAAGCAATGAATTCTGCAAAGACCACTGTACCTATAGTCAGCGAAGAGCTTTCTTTCCCGCCCCCTGACAAAGTGGACGAGCCCACCGAGACCGCAATTGCCACAGCCCAAGAGGATACGGCCAGCTCGCACATAGACAACCAATTTGCCGCAGCTGATGTTGAGGAAATTGTGGAGCCAGAGCCTAAGAACCCCGAAAACGTCTCCTTGGAGGATAAGGAAGGTGAAGAAAATAAACTAACGCTCCTAGATGACAACCTATCCGAGAAGGTCCTAGAGCAAACATCAGAGGGAGGTCCAGCGGCGCTTTTAGGTGAAGATGAATCCCAGGTCTTACCCCTTACAGAAGCCTTAAAGGAAGAAAAATTGGATGAACCTATCTCTCCGAAAAAGAATAGAAAGGGAAAGAAAGCTAAAAGAAAGAACGCTCGTGATGAGAATGCCTCCCAAGTCGAACCGAGTCAAGCATCTGTGGATACAATAGGCAATAATGAGCGGATGGATAGTGGCACTTCTCAGCAAAGTCACAAAGATACGGACGTCATTGACCTTGGCCCTACTGAAAGTAAAGAGGACGTAGAAGCAAAGGATTTCGGTCGTTCGGATGATGTACAGTCACAAGAACAAAATCAAGCACAATTGGAGTCTGCAGCTCAACCAGACATAAGTGAGATAACAGAAACTGAAAACCTAGCTGCTGAGAACTCGAAGGACGAGATCTTTGACGAGATAGTTCCTACTAAAAAGGGCAAAAAGAACAAGAAAAAGAAGCGCGCAAGTACGCGGGGAGAGGAGACGGTTTCACAACAAGAGCCATCTCAACCCACCACCGATCTCGTGGCTACTCCATCCGCAGTTGACCAGGTCAATACAGAACTATGCTCTATCCCAGAAAACTCGGCCAGTCATGACGCTATCGATCCAAAGCCTGATCAGAATGCCGACGAAGAACATGAACCAAGCGCCCAGGAGCCAGAACTTGAAGCCAAAATGCCAACCGATCCAGAATTAGGTTCCGCACCTCAACAGCCGGAGTCATCTATGGATCTTAGTTCTGCCGATGTGCCTCCTATGAGTACGGAGGATTCGATTCCCATTGAGGGAGGCCACTTGACCAGCTTGCCTGAAGCATCGGCTGGGTCACCCACTATTGAGGCCCCAATTGCGAATACACAGGATGATAGACCTTCTACTGAGGATGATATATCCACGATGGCGCCACTTGAGACTGCCGAGGAGCAGGTCGAAGAAATTACGTTACCAGAGTCTAACATTCCTCTAACGGATCAAGCCCCTATTGAAGATGCTGATATTGTTCCTCCTTCCGATGAGCTAAATATTGAGGATTCCGCTCAGGCCGAGGCCATCTTGCCAGAGACTGTCATCAACCAGGAGCTGGAAGAACAGACTGATGTTCTCTCGAATTCCCCGCGTGAAGAGTCAGTGCCTCAGGAGCTAGTCCAACCAAATGAAAAGGGCGAGGAGACCGTAGACCCTATCATTTCCGAGGCCCCAACTGAGACTACACAGCCTGAAGAACTTCCCAGGTCCGGAGAAGATCTGCAACCAACAGAATCTACCCAAACAGAAGCTGCAATGTCAGGGAAACACGCGCAAACTCGGGATCAACCGGTGGAAGAGCCTGTGCTACCAGAGAAGCTAGCCACTTCGGAAGATCAATCAGAGCCGGAACCTCCCAAGATAGAAGAGCTTGCTCAACCAGGCAACCCGGAGCAATTAGTTCCTTCTCCAGAAGATCCATTGGAAACCGAAGAGCCGACACAGCAAGAACCTGCAGAGCCAGAACCTATTGAGCCAGAACCTGTCGAGCTAGAACCTGCTGAGCTAGAACCTGTACAGCCAGAACTTGTTGAGCCGGAGCCTATCAACCTAGAATCTGTACAGCTAGGACCTGCACAGCCAGATGAGTCCTCACAACGTTCAGAACAGGAGTTGCTGACTCAAGAACAAGAACCTGCACGACTAGTAAGCTCTGCGAACCCTGTCGAGGAATCCCTCGTTACCATAGATGAAGCTGAGTCCACGCCGACAAAAAAGTCTAAGAAAAGCAGGAAAAAGAAGAAAGCCATCCAAGCTGAACCAGAGCCTGAACAAGAACCAGCAGAGACAATCACGCAACTAGTTGAGCCTCAAACTCCTACGAAGTTACCAAAGCGGTCTGCAGAGCAGCCCGTCGATCAACGCGCTGAACAGCGGATGAGCTGGGGTTTCTTTGGAGGGTTCGCTGATTCATTCAAGAGTCTTCTAAGTATACAAGAACCTACGACCTCGAAGAATGATGAAAATGTTGAGGACTCCTTTGGATCGCTTACGAAGTCAAAGCCTGAGACAGAGGAGAAAGGAGCGAGCCAATTGGAAACGGCACCTACACCGAAATCCGTACACTCATTAGAACGGGAAGGACGACCATCTGTGCTTGAGCAATTACAAGAATCCCAGCAAGTTGATACCGATAATACGTCGGCAGCTGCCACACATCCTGTCCCCGAAGGCGTCCCATCCGAAGTGGCTACAAGCAAGGAATCCAACAAAAAGGATAAGGAAGTAAGCCAAACCAGTGAGGAGCGTGAGTCTAAAACCGAGGTCCCTCTAGAATCCCAAGCGCGACCAGTTCTTTCTGAGGAACCTCCTGTGCAAGAAATCCAGGAACGAACCGATGCATTACCTATAGTAGAACAGCCGCCAATCACGAAGGAGGAAAAGAAGCGCAAAGGAGACCTTTCTCAGTCCCCCGGTAGCAAAATGTCTAAAAAGGAAAGGCGAAAAATGAAGAAATTGGCCGCTCTAGCCGCTGAGTTGTTCCAAACCGAGCCTGACTTGAAGATCAATAATGAGCAAGTGGTGCCCAAAACAGTACCTGGCCCCTCAGAACCACCTCTACGGCCCGAAAACTCGGATTCAGAAGTTAAAAATGACTCTATCACGAGCCCCATAGACACCCCATCGACGAACACCCCAGAAGCGGACTTGCAGACGCCAGTAATGGAGACCGAATCCTCGACCCAACCAATTCAAGAACGGACGGAAGATCAGGGCAAAGAAAAAAGTGAAAATATAGGCATACTCACAGGCCAAGAAGAAAACGTGATTTATAGCTCTGAGCAGGCTCTCATAGCCCCCGAGGTGGAAAATACAACCGATGCACCCGCGAATATGACTGCCGATGTTATAAATGAGGCCACACCCGACGTACAAGAATCGAAGGAGATTTCGCCCAACGTTCCTATAGAGACTCCGGAGAAAGGAAAAGAGGCTCAAACACTCAGTACTCCCGAAATAAATATTGAAATTCCAAGTTCCGACCTACAGCCGCAAAGTTTGCCAGATACCGAAAAGGAAGATGAGACGACAGTCAGCACAGCAAGCTCAGTAAACATGGAGCAGTCGCCTAGGAAGTCGAATGATATTCCGGAACGTATTAAGACGCCCAAGATAAGTACCGCGAAGCATCTGGAATTGCCCGTCTATCAACAATCCGACACCGACTCCTCCCCGTCTTCCCCTCTTAGCCGCAAGAAGTCAAGGAAGGACAAGAAAAAGAAGAGGCTTAGTGCTCAAGCCGGATCAGAAATAAGTTCGGGAATTCAAACGCCTGCAAGCCAAGAACAAAATACAGGCATAGGTTCGAGCGACATCACAAAGGAGCCCAACGCTTCGGAACTGGAAAGGACAATGGTAAACGAGGGTGAGTGGTTAGAATCCCCAAATAATTCCCCGCAAGACAAGACACGCCGCAAAGCGTCGGGCACTTCTACTCCTCTAGAGTCCATGGAAGATGCACTGGCAAACGCTTCTCCGGATACAGTAGGAAAAGAGAACGCCCCGAGAAGACTGACTCTAGAAAATACCTCAGAAGTCGAAGGGCAAGGTTCTAAAGGAAAGGACGTCGAAGAAATCCCCCCCAAGCCGGAAGACCAAGATCAAAATGCTGAAAATATCAATATCAGTCCCCCTGACAAGACCAGCGTAGAAGTTTCGGAGATTACTCAACCGCCGTCGCCCGTATCGGAGCGTCAACCTGACAAAGGGCCTCTTAGCGAAACAAGACAAGACACATTAGAACACATGGAGTTACCGGGACCTGTCACCCCTCCTCGGACACCGTCAACCGTCTCCGCACACGCGGTGAATGTTGACCTTTCACCGGCCCAGCTAAGTAGTCATGTAGAACACGAGCGTCCATTTGACCAGTCACCACAGCCTGGCAAGAGAGTTAGAACTCGTTTGTCTAGCAATAATACAACATCTGGATTCTTTGCGACTCGGCCCAAACCTCCTCGAGCCACCGAGAGCTTGGGGTACGAAGCCCGGGGGCTATTACCACCCGCAGGGTTATATACCACAAAGTCCAGCGACAATGATGTCACGTTGCGCGGCATTACTCCTGTTCAAGAGAGCGCAGCCTCGTATCTTGAACCTCAGTTAACTCCAACGACAGCAACCCCACACAACGTCGAAGAGAATAGCGGTGTCAAACAGATTAGCACTGCTGGTCTACTTCCGGTACTCGCACCACAGAAGGAGATTGCTACTTCATATTCTGCAGAACAACCTTCAAGTGAGAATGCGGATCGTGACAATATACTAACTGACGCGACTCAGAAGTTTGTTGGCGATGCACCACCGGTAGCAAAGAACCATGATATTTCTACTTTACCATCAGAGCCGCAGTTAAGCCAGTCAGAACCTAAGCGTAAAGAAGAGGGGCCCTTTCCAATTCAGCCCGAGGCTCGGCAGCGTAGCCATATTGAAGACATGAACACACCAGCGCGTAAGATTGCAGCTATTCTTATGGAAGCACACCTTAATTCGTCTAAAAAGAACAAGGATATATATGACGATGTAGACCCCACAGTTCCGGAACGCATCGCTACGACGTCCTCTGCTGGGGAGGCTACAGATTCAACTGAAAAGTATGCTAGCATGAAAACGCCAGACACACAAGACATACTTGATAACCGTGCAGTTCCAGAAATCCCCGAGTCTAAAGTACTAGAGGAGAAGCACATGAATGTCAATGCAAGCGATGTGGAAGCTGAGCGAAGCACGGGGGCAGTTATACAGACGGAGATGCCGTCCTCTAAACTCAAGGAAATAGCGTTAACAGGAGGCCTTCCCGTGCAGAGCAGTGCCGCTGAGGAGGATACCGAGAGCCCAATAGTGGGAAGACAAGTGCAACAAAGCCTACCCGAGCCTCGCACTCCTATTCATGACAGTCCAACGTCGAGAGAGCCACCTACTACTGAAATCATCAAAAGGCTGGACGATATAGACACATCAGAGCACGCTAGGGAGCCTTCAGGATCAACAATAGAGCGCAAAATTGATGAAGCATCACCAAAGCCACCAAGTTCAAGATCTTTAATTCAAGACTACGGAAATACCGGGCGCAATTCACCCCGCATCCTACCTCCGGTAAAGGAGGAAACGCGTGAAGAACTACAAGATGAAGGAAGGAATCGAGGTCACAATATCGCAAGCAAGGCATCAATTATCTCAGAGATGAATAGGGATAGTGGGTTTGTAACAGATTCGCCGAATTCGATACGACGAAGCTCATGGGATGAGTTGAGCCTACGGGACAGTGCTGTGCATTTGCGGGATTGGCCTGAAAACCCGCCTACGCCTACGCCCACGCGGAGAAAAACGGGGTTATTAGAAAAGGAAAGCAGCGAGATTCGGACACCGCAACCGAATGAGAGAAGAAGCAAAAAGCTGGGATTAGGAAGTGAGGCGCCAAAATTAAGTACGCCAATTAGTCGCAGTCAAGATGAGATGCAAGATACTATAGAGCCAAGGAAAACGCGGTTACCAAAATCGCAAGATGTTGGGAAAAGAAGTGTATCAGAAAGTATAAGTCGAGGGTCGACGCCGGGGATGGAAAATCATCAGCCAAGGCGGTCTGCATCTAACACAAGCATTTCTCGGTTGAGGACACCTGAACCGCAGCAGTTTCGGCCTGAAAGTCCAGGCGGCAGAAATTTTCGATCAGGCTCCAACACCCCACCGCTCGCGCTCAGACGCATCGGTAAGCGAATGAGCGGTGACCTTCGATCACTTGGCTCCAACCTCTCCAATAACAATAATGGCTCGAGAGAAAATCTCCACCAGGACCACCAGGACCGCCAGGACCGCCAGGACCACCAGACTCATCTACACCAAACCATCACCACCACACCCACACCTACACCCACTACACCCGTGGCTAATGAGGGTCGTGTGCGAGCCAAGGATATGACCGACGTATATGTAAGTGATAATTAATAGCAACCGTGCATTTTGTTATTATTATTCTTATTCTTTTACTATCCCTCCTGGTTACATTTTATTTTATGTGTGTATCCATTTATACACGGGGGTATCCATTCATTGCGTTGTATCCATCCGTAGTATCCATCCATTGTATCCATCAAGCACGTCTAAAGCAAATCATTCGAAACCCCATCGAGCCATGACCACCGCTACTTCATATACTAACCCCGATTTGCAGGATGGTTACGGCGAAGGCCGCATCGGATCCCCACGATCCCCGACGCGACCACAGAGCATGCGTCGCCGACAGAGTATACAGGTTCTGGAACTCGAATCGAGAGTCGAGCAATTAGTAGCAGAAAATCGCGCGCTTGCCGATGCAAAGGCCCACGCCGAACAGAACCTATCTCATCGAACCGTCTCTGCCATCACTGAGCGCGATGCCGAAATCGAAAGTCTCAAGGCGTCCCTTGAATGGCTGCGCAAAGAAGTCACTCGATTGACTGAGGTCAATGAAGGTCTTCACAGCGCCAATAATGTACTCGCTCTTCAACACAATGAGAAGTACAACCGCCTCGAATCGCAACACGCGTCGGCAGCGAAAGAACTCGAAGACTCTCGCATAGCTCAGAGTAATTACGATAGGACAATACAAGAAAAAGACAGTGAGATTCAAGAGTTGCGCGCTCAACTTGAGGTTACCAAACAGCAAGTTAAGGAAATGCAACGACAAATACTTGCCCAAAGGCCTCACGACGCCGACTTCCTTCGTCTTAAAGATGAAGATCATTTTGACCATCGCTGCCAACAGTTATGCCAACATGTGCAGCAATGGGTTCTTCGTTTCTCCAAGTTCTCGGATATGCGTGCTTGTCGACTGACAAGCGAAATTAACGATGAAAAGATCATTGACCGATTAGACAACGCAGTCCTGGATGGTTCTGATGTTGATGAATATCTCAGCGACCGAGTGAGACGTCGCGACATCTTTATGTCTATGACTATGAGCATGATTTGGGAATTTGTCTTTACTCGTTACCTGTTTGGAATGGACAGGGAGCACCGACAGAAGCTCAAGTCCCTCGAGAAGCTTCTCTTAGAAGTCGGACCACCTGCTGCTGTCCGCCAGTGGCGTGCCATAACGCTGACGCTGCTATCCAAGAGGCCAGCGTTTGGTGATCAGCGCAACCAGGACACCGAGGCCGTCGTACAGGCCATCTTCCAGACCTTATGCATGATCCTCCCGCCTCCGTCCAATTTGGAGGCGCAAATACAATCCCAGCTCCGCCGTGTCATGCGCGAAGCTGTTGACCTTTCAATAGAGATGCGTACACAGCGGGCAGAATACATGATGCTACCGCCATTACAACCTGAGTACGACGCCAATGGTGATCTAGTGCGAACCGTTGCTTTCAACGCGGCCCTCATGAATGAGCGGTCCGGAGACACCATCTCTAATGAGCAGTACGAAGCTCAGCATGCCATCGTTCGCACAGTGCTCTTCCCACTCGTAGTTAAAAAGGGCGATGACAACGGTGTTGGAGACGAAGAAGTTGTCATCTGCCCTGCACAGGTGCTTGTCGCCAAACCCCCGCGTCGCGCCACCATCCGCATCGTCACACCCACGTCCGAATCAGGCAGCGTCCCGCTGTCGCGAGGCGCGACGCCTTCCGCAGCTGCACCTAGCACCGTCAGCTTGCAGATGCAGGACGCCCCCCTCCCCATCCCAACTCCCCCACAAGAAGCCGAGTACCTGCAAGGCGGCATCTAGAGAATGGCGACTTCCTCGCGGATACACGGAGCAGTAGGAAAGGCGTCGCAGACTTACAGCAAAAAAAAATAATAGTAATAATCATCATAAACGAGGGGGACAAGCCTGGGGGAAGAAAGATACGAGTCCATGAGGGATGCTCAAGATTTCAAGGTCTTTTCTCTCTCTCTCTCTCCGCTTCTAATGTGCGTCACGGTTTTTGCCTTTTTCCTACGGGTTTACAAAAACGGGGTGGCCTCTTTACAATTTGCTTTTTTCAATTTCTCTCTGGTAAAGGGAAACCGGCGGTGATACCTTGGTTGGCGTTACTTGCTTGGCCTTACATTACATGCATGAATGACTCTTTTCCCTTCTTTCTGTTTCTTGCTCGAAATACCTATCCTGTATGAAATGAGATTTTCCTTCCAAAATATCCCCCCTTCTCTAATCAAACGGATTTTAGATGGAGTTTTCGCAGAAAAGTGGAAGAAGTTGTTTTCAATTAACGAGTCACGACCTTGATGGTTCCCTTTTTTTCAAAAACCACTTTATGAACTTTTTTTTTTTTTTTTCTACTACTACTGCGTTCAGTTTAGATGAACGATGGGTTATGTGTGTATTTATACCAGAAAGAGAATTTATGACCACCACTACTTCAATTTTACGTATCACCAAATTGTTCTGCCTTGTGACGGTTCGTAGTGTTATATCTGCATGTTTCCTAGGGTATTTATAATGGGAAAAGGCAACGTAAAAACATACCATAAAAATGTGACTTGGGAGACTTAATTGGAGTATGATATATAGCTGCTCTTTTTATCACACATTTAGAATTGAACAAGCATAGACAATAATACTTCTCACAAGTTGAGAATACATTTTTCTTATCTCTTCCCTTCTCATCTCTTCTCATCTCATCTCGTCTTTTTCTTTTTGTTTCTTTTCTTTTTCTTTTTCTTTTCTTTTCTTAATAAAATGTTCCTTCAGAAGCGAGCGCAAAGTTTCTAACACAATGGTATATCTCCAATCCCGTGCCTCGTTAAGTATTTGTTTGTCCCTCCTCCTGTTCCTGAACCGATATACAAAAAAAGGAAGCAAAAATACAAGTGACCTGTTTGCTCCTCCTCCTCCTCCTGCTACTACTACGAATTGCTTCATATCATCGTCTAGTTCGAAGATGAAGAGTGAGAAAAGAAAGTTTTCAAAAGGAATAACTACCTAGGTAGAGAAAGCCAGGCGGTCCTATTCCTATCAAGTACTCCAACCAGCAACACCGAAATTCGGGTCGTTGAATCCGTGTATGCTTAGCCCGCCCGTTTGCGGATCGTTAGGAAACAGTGAGTTGATCTTATCCTGAAGCCCCATGGTTAATATGATTGCTGGAGGTAGTTCAAGGGGTCAAGTGACCGAGGCAGGTGAGAGACTTACCCAATCAATATTATCCATGATATTACCACTTTGACCCATCCCCGCTCCACTTCTCGTCCCTGGTGTAGCGATCCGCTGACCCCCGTGCTCTATGCTCGAGCTATCACTCCCAGGGCTTGCATGATTTGGCGGCAAGCTCCATAATGCCTGCCCATCTGATACACCAGCAAACACCATCTGTGACTGTAGCCCTGAAGGACCAGCCGGCATCGGTGGAGTATATCCCGGCTCAACCTTCGGTATGTCCGGAGCCATTCCCACCGACGACATTTGCGGGTGATTTTGTAAAGGTGGCGACGGCCTCGAGGTACCCGCGACGACATTTTGTCCAGGGATGGCCTGTGAGAGGCTCGTGGGTCCACGCATCTTTCGCATGCGCATGTACACTGCGGTCTTGTTTCGTATCTCAGAAAGGAGCTGAACAGCCTTAGCTTCGGGCGGAAGCCTGCGGTCCATGCCAAAAACATAGTCCAAGCACGACCATATCCGGTCGGCATCGCGAGACTGCGGCCTGAAATAAACTTCAGTCGCTAATAACAGCGCGATCTGATATTGGAAATAAGCACCAAGATACCATGCCCAGTCCTTAAAATTAGAGTTTGTCTCGAGCTGGATTGCGAGCTCGACGATCATGATGCCAGACGTAATGAGCAGTTGGTTTAGTCGTGGCGGCATTGGGTTGGCGGCATTTGAGTGATATGGGTGTAAGATCATGACGTGAAGGCGGTATGTCAACAGATACATGACGCACTTCGCATACCTTTGAATTGGCTGTGTAACATCTAGAAGGCGATCATATTTTTCTGACATCCTCCGTCTGAAGTTTTCGATCTTCGTGAGCACGGCTGTTAACGTAGTTCGGCGAGTCTCGAGTCTCCGCCTATCGAGCCATATGACACGCATTATTTCATTGATTTCGAAACGTATCAATGCCAGAGTATTGTTAGTCCATGTGTCTGACGGCTCTGGCGCCCGTATAGCGTGTGTAAGCTCTTCATCATTGCAGTTTAGAGGCAGTTTCGTATCGTAGTCTTCTTTTCTAATAACTGGCTTCGGCCCTTGGGCTTCGCAAGTGCGTATATCAAGGAAGCATAATTGATGCCATATCAAACGCCGAACGTGCGTTTCAAGAGGTGTAAGGCCATATGCTTCACCGTCACGATGTAAGCCCATGCATTCAGCCATCCTTACTGCCGCGCCAACAAGTACTGAATGAGCCCGTGATACTTCACCCCTGCAAAGGGGAATCTGTCATAAGGTCAGAGAGGTGAGGCAGGTAAATTGCTTGAAAGTAGGTGGACTAACCATATACATAATAAATGCCTGCATCGTTTCTACCTTAGTAGTCCGTAGAAAGTTCGCCTTGCTCAACGCAGTTTCAGTACCCATCTTGAGGCTGGAAACCCAATTTGCTCTAGGATATCCGGCGAACTCAGGCGTGTTCTCGTCTATGCTAATCGCTCCGCTAAACATAGCCCCGAAGATTACAGCCTGCATCGAAGGTCGGGGTTCATATCCTACGCTAATCTCCTCCCAGAATGTTGAGTAGGTAGCCTCTAACGTCGGCCTGTGAGCGCAAGGAGCTATCGGGTGAACACAAGTGAAATATTGCTTCATTAACTGGTCTGCAGTGGCCCTATACGGTAAAAATTGGAGAATTGACGGTGGCTCTCCCAACTGACCGAAGAAGAAGCCAGAAGTAGGTACTATATATTGATCTCCTGGCTTGAGGAATGCGGGTAGATCTTCGGTTCCAGACGCCTGCCCTCCATGCTGCAGATGTTGAGGGCCCGAAAGCTGCGAGCCCGAGATGCCCGCCGATATCTAGAAGTTGTTTTGTAAGTATCTCATCCTCACAAGTCCTGACATGTGTTACATACTTCTTCAGATATTCTAGGTCGCGAAAGACCGCCTATCCTTTCAGTGATGCGCATCTTTCCGATCTGGATGCCCAGGTCGATCATATCACCCGCTCCATCGACATCATCTTCGTACGTGACATCTAGAGCTGCAAGAGGCGTAGCTTCCAGATCGCCCTCTTCGCCGTCCTCACCTGCAACATCGTCGGCGATACTTCGCTGCTGTAGCATGCTCTTAGAGGTAGTAAACTTTGCGACATCGCGCTCCAGTTCTCGTTCGAGAGTTCCTTGCTTCTCCTTGATTTCGGCTAAGCGCATTTGGCTAGCTTCGTCTAGTCGTGGCCCTATGTATAGACATTCTCGGGCGGCCTTGGTGCAGTTTGTGCAGGACGGACTCGTTTTGGAACATTTTAACTTTCTTCTTCGACATTCTAAGCAACTTTTATTAACAGAGCACGAGAAACAAACGTTGATTCCCAGGCTATATTATGAGATTCTTGCCCGAAAATCAAGTTTGTTTCTTGTATACTCCGTGTTTGTGGGTTAGCATCCGCGCTTGGTATTAGTAAAAGGGGATGTAAGGAGAAAATTAGACATGGTAGGAAATAAATAGTATAGGTCTGGGTCACGTCTTGATTTGCTTTTCTATTTCTTTTCTTTTCTTTTTTTTTTTTTCTTTTTCTTTTTTTTCTTTTTTCCTCGCCTTGATTCTTTATGCTGAGACTATAAGGTATAGGATCCTAGACAGAGGATGTAATCATACCTATTAATCATACGGTTGCGCCGGCGGATTGGCTTCGCCTGCCAGGCGGCGCGCGAATCCGGATCTAAGCCGGCCACGTGGTCGGTTTGGTCCATAGCTGAAGAATGGTGTTATGGTGGGAAAGCGGCCGGAGTAGGTGCGGGATTGTAAAGAACTACTTGAGCCCTGCTAATGCGCCGACGCCGCCCTGTGGATCGTCGCCTCGATCTCATAGGTCCATCTAACCCCCCAGATTGCATGTCAGATCTCTCCCAGAGTGCCGGGGATTTTGGTATCGGGTAATTGGGCGCCGAAACCAATTTATTTGCTTCTCGGGCTCGATGGATGTTTCGTAGGATTATCTTCGATACAAGACGATACAAGACGATACAAGACGATAAAGGTACGGACGTAAAAATAAAAACAAGTCGTATATTAGGTGTGGCGAATCGAAGGTCTATTATATGAAAATCAGAACAGGACCCGATTCAGTTATCATCGGCATCTGCACCCACACCTCTTTACTATTGGGACGAGCTAGGCAGATTCTGCATGTTTAGGGGGGTAATAATATACCGGTGCCTTGGACTCCCTTACGTACGATCAACAGTTCATAAAACGAACCGGTAGCGTTATATGTGCCTCCGTCGCCGCAGCGGCATCTGGCGCATGGCGGAACCGCCCACGAATAACGGTAGGGTATCAAGCGAGTTCAAGAGGCGCACAGAGGGGGAGAGAGAGAGAGAGAGAGATAGATAATATTATGTAAGAGAAAGCGGATCGGACAATGCAGTGTATTCTACTATAGCTAGCTCATGAGGCGAGCAAGATGAGAATGGAGAATATATTAAAAAGATGGGGAAGATTAACTACCTCCTATAACAAGAGGGAGAGCATATGCACCCCTGGTACCTAAAGATAGGCCCGCGAGTTTGGTGGGGACCATTCTACATTACCTACCTAAGGTACCTAAGGTACCTAACATACCTAACCTTGCCTTATGCCCACTTAAAAGCTCTGGTACTACTATAGTAGGTGAGAGTGTATTTGTATTGTACCTAACTTAATTTTACGTACTTGCCTATTATATCGTACTATGTAGGTACCTGGCATTATACTGTACGCACGTGGTTAAGCAGCTTCCATACACCGAACCATTGAGACACAGGCTTGCATAATACAGCAATGTTGGAAGGTGAGTTAAGGTAGAAATAGTAATGCACTTGTATTCTCAGCACCTAGTACTAGCGCCATGGGCGATAGATACACTAAAAAAACGAATATCCATAGCGGGGTACAGGTGCACTACCTCCCTAAGGTAAGGTAAATAGATTGGAATGGATGTACTAACAGTAGTAGTTAGGTACCTACCTAGTAGCTCTCCCAGCTACTCGGGAAACGTACTCCGAATAAGCGGAGAAAGAAGCTCAAAGCTCAAGAAAAAACAAAACATCAAGGAACAACCTTCTATATAAAAGTCAAGCCTAACCATTTACGGCTGCCAATCAACAACCTCGTCGCTCTTTTAGACCCCTTCACCCCATTCCCGTTTCTGCATCTGGTCTGTCGCATATTAACTACTTAAATAGTGCGCTTTGGCATCAGTCCAGCCTCGCTCGGCGGCGCCGGCCGGTCTTTCGAACCTTTGAACCTTTGAACCTTCGAACCTGTCTACCTCCTGGTAGTAACAAGCCTACATTAAGGTACATACAAGTATATATATACCTTAGGTAGTTATATACCTAGTTATATACCTTGGGGTCTGGTGATACCTAGGTATACTTCATATCGATGCAGGTACTCCCTTCTGTCGTATATTGTAACTCTCTAACTTCTCCTGCCCAACCCCAGCGTTTAAAACCTCAAGGAGGCTGACGCCCAAGTCCGACAATGGCCCCTGTGCTCCTTAAGACATTTCCAGCTGCCGTGTAACCGATGGCAATGTAATAACAAGCTCACCTCTTTCTAACAGAAACTTTACGCTGCCATGAATACCAATCACCACCCTCCTCTCCTCTCGTTTGAACAAGCGAACCCAGCCGGAATCAGTCCATACAGTAATGTATTACGTACTTCGCACGACATCTTGCTTGTCATACTATTGAAAATATCTATTTATTTCCTCCAGATATTATATCGACTATATGCTGATCACGTACCCTGGCGCGTATCCACACACCACACGCACGCAATAGGTATCCCAAGATCGTGATTCGGTTTATCACACCCGGCTTTCGTCTAGTACATTACTAGACGGCTAGGACTTGCGCCTTTTTTTAGCTTTTAGCTTTTTTGCTTTTTTTTAAGCCACCCTGGCTTCGGCCGGCGCCTCATCCGGTATTCATACGGCGACGCCAGGCATTGATTCTTCTCCATTCCTTTAGAGCCAAACCAAGCTTCAACATCCTATCGCGACCGATATGCCTATCTATCAGGGATAAAAACCATCGTAGTCGGGTGATTCTGCCAGGCTTCCCTTCTGCGAGGTCCCTTGTGATGGTGTGGAGTAACGCCCGCAGGGAAGGCTCCGTTACCACCAGGCCACGCTTGCTTTGAAGGTAGGTGATGCAGTTCGAGACAAAAGCAAAGGATTGCCTAGACGACATGTTCTCTAAGATAGCAAACGTCATTGCGGCTCTAGTTGCTGCTATTGTTTCTTTTCGTAGTTGACGTATCGTAGGGAACCTAATAGGTCCTTGTGCTTGCCTTCCCGGAAGTTGCTTTACCCTCAGAGCACTTAAAACTTTGTAGGGCCTGAATGATCGGTTTTTTGAAAGAGTTATCAAAGTCGCGGTCGACAAGCTCGTAAACGAGGAACCCCGAGGGTCTCCCTTCCTTTTTTCGTCCACTCTACTTTCCCTATAAAGATTTAAGATGTTTATGGCCAGAACTGGATCGCCCACCCCAATAGCAATGTTGGCTAAAGGAGTTGCCTCGCACTTGATAAAGATTCGCGTGCTTTTCGCAAATTTCATAACGTCTTGCTCTCGGCCAAGTTTATTGAGAAACTTACAAAAGCCTTTCGCCAACCCGAATTGATCCGTCTCCCACAATGCCATACCAAAGTAACCATAGGATTCCCAATCTTCCTTGTCAAACTTCTGGATGGAGTTGTACAGCCTTATGGGATATTTAAGCGAAGAGCGATGCATAGCCAAATACATTTCACAAATCTCTCTGTTCGAAAGAGACTTCACGTGTTTGCCAGCTTCGAGAATACAAGCTGTCCTTATCAGGTAACCGGCGTCTACACTTGGTAGCCGGGCTAAGAGTTGTAGCCACCCCATACGTATGCGAGGGAAGTATAGGTTTGTCGTTTTTCTAAGCGTTAACGAGTGCTTAGTACCACCTTCTATTATATGGAGGTGATCGGTTAAGTTAAGCTTCCTCAGGGATGTAGCCATTTTATTGGCTTGCCGACTGATACTTGAACGATCCACGTGAAGACTCGAGGAGATTAAAAAGGTGCGTATGTTTGCTGACACGCCTGTCGACACGTCGTTCAAATGATCCTCCGGTATATAGTCCATGACTTTCCTGAACAGGCGCGCGGTATTGATCGGCAACTTTGAAATTCTTTGTAATATATCACACCAAATAACGCTGTTGGAAGGGCCATGCCCATCTATGCTATGCTTAGAGAGACCTGCGACAGTTGCATCAAGCAAGTCTAGCTTAATTCGGTCCATGGCCCATTCAAAAGATTGGCCGGCGCCCGTTTGTGACGTATTGATTCCCTGCTGGATGCCGTCCAATACGGTGCGGATAGTATCGCCAGAGCAAAGATTATCAGCAAGGTAATTACTCCAGCTATGACAGAACTCTGTAAAATTTGGTCTTCTCGCAGCTGTTGCTTTAGATTCCAAGTCCCGAAAAACGAGAGCTAGCCCGGCATCGACGATTTGTGTCGGCATAGTCTGAGCATCCCAGCCCATATTCGGTAACGATTGGGTCACAGCCTCTTCAGTCGCAGTCGGAGTATCACGTTCAGTGTTGACAGGCTGAGAAAACCAGTTCAGCATGGTTCGTACGAAGGGCCGTTCCTGTGCGCTCGCGTCTTGGCGTTGTCGAAGTCGCTCACGAGGCAGCGATGGCGGCTTCCAATGCCATTGCGTCAAGTCCGCCAGATTCTCGAGCCCCCATAAAGGTGAACCAGAGCGCACTTGGCCCAGATTGAGTTCCCCCATACGTCTTTTCCCCATGCGCCTTCGGTTCTCCATCGGTCCAGGGACAGAGGAGCCACAACGAGCGATTGTCCTTAAGTTCATGCAGTAACGATAGAATACGGCGGCGAGAAGGGCGTCCGGGATCCATATGCTATCGTTCTGGGAACGTATGCGACGGTTGGCGACTCGACGACATTGCGAAGCCAAGACGGGAGACATGGGCGGAGAGAAAATAAAGGAAAAGGATGGGACGTATGTACCCCCCTTTCAATCATGAGTAGGTTCGATAGGTGTGGTCAAATCATTTCGAATCGGAAAGCAGCAGTTAAGGTATATCCCATTAGTGATTCTAGTGTAGCCAGTTGGCGCGATTGGGCGCCAATGAGGCTACGTATATGAACATCTAATTGCAAAAAAAGCTTGTGAAAGAATTGAGGTTGAAAGTTGGGACTTGGGGGGATAATTGAAAGAAGCCTATTGGATAAATTCAAGCTTCATGTCCCCACTATCAGCCATGCTGTACGTCTTGTATTGTACGGAATACAATACGTACGTATTCCCCGATGATGTACGGAATATGGCGGGCTGGGTTAGCAGCTGAGCAGCTAGGCAGCTAGGCGGGCTCCTTACATAAGGCATTTACAGGGGCACATCCCACCATCGGAGCTAGCAAACCGTGGGCAGCCGTGGGGTCAAGCGAGACGGGGAGGGACGGCCAACTTTTACAATGCGTACACTGCCTCAATACTTCCTCCATACTTCCTCCATACTTCCTCCATACTTCCTCCATACTTCCTCCATACTTCCTCCATACTTCCTCCATACTTCCTCCATACATATAACAAATAACAGACTCTTACCCCTCCAATTAAATTCCGATCGCACTCGTCAAGGACCATGACTCAAATAGATTTCGCGCCGTTAACCAACGACCTAATCTTAAGGACAGCCAGAGGTGTGTATTCTTCCTTTACACCATCGCCATTCCCAACCAAAGCTATGCTAATCCGAGTTGTTGTAAAAATGCAGGTGAGGATGTAGAGCGCGCACCGATATGGATTATGCGTCAAGGTATACAAACGTAGCTAGCTCGGATATAAGGACGTTCAATTGCTGATGGCCTCGTCAGCTGGCCGGTATCTGCCCGAATACCACGAAGCCAAAGGCAACCGCGACTTTTTCGAATGCTGTCGCGATCCCGAGGTCGCTTCAACCCTCACTCTGCAGCCCATTGAGCGGTTCGCCGGCTTACTAGACGCCTCCATCATCTTCTCCGATATCCTCGTCGTGCCGCAGGCTCTCGGAATGGTGGTGGAAATGGTCGACAAGAAGGGGCCACACTTCCCGGATCCGCTACAGTCGCCCGACGACGGCCAATACTCTAAGGTGCTCAACAAAAAGGTGGACGTCGCGGCTGAGCTGGATTACGTGTATAAGGCGATAACCTTGACGAGGAAGAAGCTGAACGGCCGTGTACCGCTAATTGGGTTCTGCGGTGCTCCCTGGACTCTCTTTTGCTACATGGTCGAAGGAGGTGGTACGAAGCTGTTCATCCAAAGCAAGAAGTGGATTTACCGACACCCCGAGGAGTCGAAGGCCTTGCTACAAAAGATCTCGGAGGTCTGCGTGGAGTACCTAGCGCTGCAAGTCCAGGCAGGCGCTCAACTCATTCAAGTCTTCGACTCGTGGGCAGGAGAGCTCTCTCCCTCGACATTCAAGAAGTTCAGCGAACCCTACCTAGCTTATATTTCACAGAACCTGCCAAAGAGGCTAGCCGAACTGGGATTGGAACGTGTACCTATGATCGTCTTCCCTAAGGGAGCCAATTTCGCATTAGACTCGGTTTGCGATCTGGGCTATGATGTCGTCGGTCTAGACTGGCAGATTGACCCCGCCGAAGCTGTCAAGGTCCGGGGAAATAGGCGGATAGTCTTCCAGGGGAATGCGGACCCGGGCGTATTATACGGGACAAAGGCGTCGATAACTGAGACGGTAGAAGAAATGGTTAAAGGGTTTGGAGGTGGCAAGAAGGGTTGGATTGCGAATCTCGGCCACGGCATTACGCCGTTGGTGAACCCGGAGGATCTTAAGTTCTATCTACAAGAAATCCAACGCTTAACTAGTAGGTAGGTAACAAATATCTTCAAAATCTATCGCATTTCTAGCTAGTCTATTGCCCATTGAGGTCTTCTATAAAAGTCTATCGGTCTGGGAAGCTCGCATCTAAATCTATCCCACTCCTAGTTGCTGTCAGAATGCTGTCAAAGATAAAAGTGAATACCAAAATCAGTGTAAGTATAGCCAACGAAAATATTTAACTTACCATGAGACCGACCACGCGATCTTTCCGCCCAAACTTTTACAAACCCTTTGGCTCTTTGGGTTATCTGGAGCAACATCGGCCCAGCAATGCTCGTCGTCATCGAATTCTTTTAAGCGCTCGCGCAGGATCTTAACAGCTGCCGCCTTCGCAAAGCCCTTGCCTCGCCACTCCTCCTCGCAGTGCAAGTTGCTCAGCGAAGAGTCGGGCCCCAGCAAGACCCACGCGATAGGCGTGCCGTCGCTTTTGTAGACGGCCATGCTGGGCAGCAGGACGACAGTTCGTCTGGGTTATGCTTAGTCTCTCCTGCACAAAATCTCAAAGGGGCAGAAGAGGAAATCGAAAAAAAAAAACACAACGTACTCCTTCCGCTGGATGCTCGTCCTCGACAACATGAGCGGGATATCCTCCCTCCTGACGGGCCCCCACTCCATCCCCTGCTTTTCCCCCTCCTTCACGAACCGGCTCGTCACCTCCGGCAGCGCGCCCAGCCGGAACATCCACTTGTCGTACACGGCCACGTAGCCGAACACGACCCCGCGGTTCGTCAGCGCCACCCTCGTCGCCTCGCTCACCGTCCCCGCCAGCACCCGCGCCGGCCGCAGGTCCAGCCCCTCTTGCCGCTGCACCGCCGCGTGCGCCGTGCCCGGCGCGTAGAAGGCTTCGCGGAGCGCTTTGACTTCGCGCAGGAGCTGGTACGCGCACTCCGCCGCCGCCGAAACGTGTTCTTCTCGGCTTCGGGTTGTGGTTGTGGTTGTGGTTAGGGTTGGGGTTGGGATTTGGTGGCTTGGGTCAGGGTTGGTGCCGGCACCTAGGGCCTCGACGCTCGTGTACAGCCATATCTCGGTCTCGGGCCCGCGCGAGAGGTCCAGGTACGCGGCGGCGAAGGGCGTGTCTTTCTGGTGGTCCCGCGGCGAGAGGCCCGGTGCCGAGGCGAATAGGATGCGCGTGTGCTCCGTGATGCCGCCCGGGAACCGTGTGAAACCCAAGCGCCGGAGGAGCGGTAGCGCGTAAGGGCGGTGGTGCGTCCGTAGGAGTGTGATAAGGTCCTCCGGGGGCTGCGTGTATACGGTTACAGACACGGGTGCGTTCGCAGGCATTTTGTTAACTTTTTTTTTTAAAAAAAAAAACTCTCCTCCTCTTCTACTCTCAAATCCCGCCTTTATCCTCTTTTATCTATTTATTTATTTGTCTTCGTTGGATTTATCTAGGTACCTATATACTCACTTTGTCTAGAAATGGAGAAAGCGAGTTGGGGAAATGCATAGTAAGTGGAGAAAAGTGGTCAAGTAGTATAAAATCGGTACAAGCCAATACTACGGTAATCAGCTCATCTCAAGACGAAGCTTGATAATCGGGCTTTCCATATTTATCGGTGCCTTCCGCCGGCATTGCGGGCCTCATCGTGACTCACGAACAAAATTCCGCAGTCGGAACGGGAATTGCCTTTATCGGGGCCGTGATTATCAGAAATAGGTACCTACTTCTCAATACCACGTTGAAACTATAACTTATTTTCTCGCTGTCTACACGGCTTCGGGCATCTCAACCCCTATATATCTGTATATCTGCATATCGAGCTCTTTTTTGGGTAAGCCATTAATGAATACGACGCATGACTTAGGAGCTTAATAGGGGTAGGTTATAAACAGCAATGAGGTGATCTTACTACCTATATCGAAACCACGTAAATCGAATAGTTAACTGTTTAGATGGTATTCGGTACGTATTGTGAGATACGGATCATAAGAGTACCTAAAGTAGCATCGAGAGAAGGTAATTAAATAAAACCAGATCAGATAGGCCGTTAATAACCAACTTGCTCAGGGGGTAGTAATGATAGCACACCAGCAAACTTCGTTGCCCCTTACTTCTCAAGCCCCTATGTAACTAATGTATCCAATGCCGTCCTCACACAAAAGTGCATCTTATAGAGAGAGGCTCTAGATTACCTAGTAGTACTTGACCCGACAACTTGGCGAGTCGCCGACATGCACTACTACCCCGTAACCTAGCCGCTTTATCACGTTCGGGAAGTCATGCGTGGTACCTAGCTAATGCAGAGTATGGTGATAAAAGGATTCACTATAGGTTCCCCTCTTGCGTTATCACACCAACTAATATATGCGTAAGAGCCTCATCGTTCTACCCCGAAGAGAGCGTTGATTCGATACTAAGAATGTAAGACGGCAGGACATGGCCCAATGGGAGTCGAATATCAAAAAGGACATTATGTGTCTATAGAGTAACACGAGAAAGTAAGCCAAATGATGCATGTGATAGCTTTAATGACCTACCAATTACATTGTATCGAGAAGTTGGGTAGTAAAGGGGCTGACTGTACTGCGTCGACATCTACCTACTGTCGTGTAGCACCTCGTCAGATTTCTCAGATACCTGTATAGACCTTCATACATGTTAGATACCTGGGTATGAAAGAGTCACTCAATATTATGCCTACCTAGACCGAGCTCATAGGTTTCGCTATTGTCATTTTACCCCCGACTCTGACTCTGTATGATTATGATCGCCGATGCTCTCTCTCAGCATCATCACGACCGTTCTCCGCTTGTGCAATACCCGATAACCTCACCCCTTCCATTCCAATAACATGACATAACATAACATTAGGTTAGTTAAGGTAACATGACTAACTGGTAAACCCGTAACTCCATGCTCGCCCACACCACACCGGCACCATGCATCCTAGAGGTATATCGGGGAATAAGAAAGCAAAAGCACCGCGAAGCAAAGCACAAACAACAACAACAACAACAACAACAACAACAACAACAACAACAACAACAAAAAGAAAGAAAAACTCTTAGAACAGCACAGCACTACCACGAATACGCCTTTTACTTTCACCGCCCAGCCTCCATCTCAATCCCATCGACCGGTTCAGCCGCCCAGATACCATTTGACGGCTCCTTCCTGTGAGCTTTCCTCCCCTTCCTCCCCTTTCTCTTCAAGGCCGCCTAGACCTTCTTGAAGAACTCCTTGGCCTTGGCCGCCAGCCCGTTGGCGCCGTTGGCGTTGTGGGAGTTCTTGCCGTTGTGGTGTTGATTGTTGTTGTTGTTGTTGTTATTGTTGTAATTGTTGTTGTGGTGGTGAGTATCCTCCGAGGCCGACCCGTCCAAACTCGCCTTGGACACCTCGGTCTCCTCGCTGTTCAGCCTCGCGACGTTGGCCGCCCCGCCGCGGCCGACGTGCGTTGCGCCCTGGCTCGGTCGTCGCTCGATACTGGGGTTATCGGATCGTGTTAGCTTTATTTTCCTTCCGTTGGTTCATCTAGTATACGTCTGATCTGTTCTATTCGCCACCGGAATAGGGGTGGTAAAAACAAAAGTGTTAAATAGGTAGGTGCAAACTTACGGCCCGACGTCCTGGCGTGCTCGCGTCTCAACGGGGTCTGTATTCGGCGCCATGTTACCGGAGCCGCCGCGGCCGGTAGTAACTATGGACGTTTTCAGAGTAGGAGTCTGGAGGTCGGTCGGCTGGATCTTAGGGGATTTGGAAGCGTCGGCGATGTTGCCGGCGCCGCCCCGACCAGTCGATGTCATTTGTCCCGTCATCTTAACTTTTCCAAGCTCCGCGTCTGAGAATCTAACTGGTAGGTGCAGAAAGAGTTTCGCTATATAAATTTTTTTTTTCAGCTGCTGTACGAGAGCAGCGAACTTGCGAAGCGAATGTTGTTGTGTATGAGGTTTGTATGTAAGTAGGACAAAGCGAGTCCTCGGGAGCGTCTACGTTAATAAAAATCGATAGTCAAAGGCCAAAAACTAGCAGTTGAGGAATTGCGCGATCTTGGCTGGGCAACAAGCAAGAAGCAACAAGCAAAATTCACCGTCGGAACAACTTTGTGCGATTGAAGGGTAAGAAAACTTTCGAAGGCATGTGAGGTTTCTTTACATAACCATTAGATATAACGCCCATGGGTAAACCAACTATTTATTTATTATATATTTGTACAAGGCCTTCCGTCTTTATGCGCTCGGCAACTTGGAAAACCTGGACGTAGCTCCCTAACTTTTCAATCACAAGACTCGACAAAAAAAAAAAAGTTGTCATTCCCCGCCAACACTAAAAAAAAGAAAGACCCTTACATAGTATGACTATATTGCCTAGAATCTCTAGTCGGAAAGGTACCACCGAGACAAAAGACCGCGAGACAAAAAAAAAAAAAAAAAAAAAAAGGTAATACACTAGGTTAGGTTAGGAGGTTAGCTACAATCGTTACATCACTCGAGCCCGTCCAAAAATACCAAGAAGCAAGAAACTTACTTTCTCCACCGATGAGGTAAACTAAGACGTAATAGAAATTGTCGGCTGATCCAGCCAGAACGCCTGCTTGTCGAGCACGCAACTTACATACCTACGTGCTTCGGATGCTGTAATAGAGTCCCCTAAAACCTAGAAGCCCACTAGCAGGTCGTTAGTTATCAGGTTACACACTACATACCTTACCTGTATACCAGCTGAGTAGTAGGTAGGTATTAGTGGTGTGCCGGTTGCCGTCTCGTCCTTTCTTGGCTTCTGTAATAGTCGGGAATGTCTATTCCTACCTAACCCTAACATACATACATTTTGCTTATAGGTATACACTACACTACCTTTTGCATTGTACTACATTGGCACGCTACCTCTATGTAGGCTGGCTATTGGTCAAGTACATAGCATGTAGGTAGGAAATGTGCAATGTATGTGCGTCTAAATACGGAATAAGCCCAGAAGGATTCAACGCATCGCAGCCGAGTCAGCCTTAGCCGTTAGCCATACCTTACCTTACCTAAGGTACTGAACGGCAGTTTCGATAAGGCTGCCCGCCAACGGCCATCTAGCAAGATCTGCAGGCTGTTAGTTCGAATCTAACCGGCTGGCGTCTCGCCTTACCGGGAATACGGGGGGGGGGTGGGCGCTGTTTTCCCCAGATCAGATCCAGTACATAACATTTTCTTTTTTCTCTTTGTCATCGCGGGCTGAGCTTACTACTTTACTTAACCTATCTACTAACCCCTAGATCGATCTGATATAATATTATCTGACCAAAGAAGCTGGTTGATTGGTTGGTTGGTTGGCTGGTTGGTTAGAGCCGCCTCTTTATCTAATATATCAATATTACCTAGCTGCGTGTTTATCTCGATGCGCAACAATACAACAATACAACAATACAACAGGATATAAGACAACCTAGACAATCGTATTATCTCAAATCTTACGAGGAGGGGCTCTGGTTGATAAGAGACATGTTACGTTATGTACCAGGGATGATGCACTTATACAGTATAGGCAAGGCACATCTTAGGTACCAGATATCGCCCGATCAATCTGTATAGGTATGTATTAGGTAGGTAAGTATCAGTCCGAATTCGCTTCTTCCAGGAAGGTGTTGTTGAGTTTTGCCTCGCGTTATGTAGTAGAATACGTCAATCGAACCTTGTCCATCTGATCGCCGCCCGATATCCATCAGACGACTTTTTCCAACCGCATAATCAATGTATGATTTATGTAGGTTATCTATGTCGGTACATGTCTGTAAGCAGGTTCAATATATGTCTGTTGGGTTACTTCCCGCCTCGTTTCATTTTAAATCGCAAGGGGAAAAAGAAAAGAAAAGAAAAGAAAAAACTCGGGGACGTTTTCTCGTTCCCCGTCTCATTATAGGTAGGTACATACGTAGTAGGTTAGGTATTACATCAAACCGTTTCGTTTGTTCTTGTCTCAGCCAACGCCAATCACCCAAAAACCCAAAAACCCAAAAAGCGGTTCGGTGGCGCATACGGCACACACACACGCACACGCACACGCACACGCACACATACCTGTCCAGGTCCACACCTGTCATATCATCCCAGGCATTAAAGAAAAAAAAATTAAGATAAAGTTACACTACATTTCTGTAGCATACCAAATTGTCGGGGCTGTCAATAATATATATTCCCACGCGGCATCCTAACGCCGTCCCATTGGGTACGGGCCCTGCATGTGAATACATTGAATACATAATATTATATTACCCAGATTACCCAAGCACGTCTGAGCGGCCTTTGGCATAACCTTATGGTCCCGGATACGAATCATCATCCGCCGTTAGTCGATCCAAACGCTCGTAATGTAAATTAATTAATCGGCGGCAACAAGCCTCGTCAAGTCAATTATCTAGATCGGTCTGCTATGTTTGGTATACATATTCGTCAATATGTACCTGCAGTCACGGAATACCTGTAGTAAAGGTACCTAACCTGTAAATAATAAGGTATTCGACATAGTTCCAACGCAAAAAGCTATTGCGAATCCCAACCAACTCATGACGCGCATACCGATAACATATCTTATAATTCATCGCTTTCATGTCTTATGACCTGTGCTATGGCGGGTATATTGCAGAACCAAACCGTGGGTTTGCAAACGTAAAACATAAAAAAAAAAAAAAAAAAATAAACCTAGGTAGTCAACCATATGCAGGGGCCGACCTGGATCTTTTTTTTTTTTTTTTTTTTTTACCTTGCCCCTTTAGTCGCCTTAATCTCGTCTTTTTCTCGGCAATCAAATGGGCCTCTCTATTCTGTAGGTTGTAATCCAATATCTTCCTCGCCACATACCTGTTTCGTTAACTGTTAAAATAGTATATGATGAACGCACGTGCCGTGAGGAGCACGTCGTGGCGAGGTAGGTTTCCCTGCTCTGAGCTTGATGTCACCGGGCATGGCATGTCAATCTGTCTTATCATCCAACGAAACCGACATCATCCGTACCCGATCAAAAAAATTCGTGTAGTGTTTTCAGTTATCGTCTTCGTCATCAGATGCTCGGCCTTTGCTCCCCTTTCCATCCTGTCCATCCTTTCTGATCGGAATTTTAACACCTTGCACGGCAAAACATTTGCTGAGAGCGGTACTTTCGCAGACACCCGGGAATTTCTTTGCTGAATATACTTGGAACTTTTCGCTGAAGACCTGCGCCAGGACTGGAGCCCTGCCTCTATTCAGGAGTTCGGCATCGCTACCACCGTTGGGTATCGCATCTGGCCGTCGTAGATTGATAAACGAAAACCGTAATCTGCATAATCATGTAAGCCTATATATAAGGTAGTTATGGTGCTTACTCTTGGCGACTTACCTAAACCACCCTTCCGTTCGGACACTCAAATCCTGTAAAATGAACCAAATTCCAATCTTATCTGTAGGGTCCGTAAGACGCGAAGCACTCGCTGCAAGGCTGCCGATAAGATTCCTCGTATACATGCCGTTTGGCGACTGTGGTCCCATCAGACGGTTGTGCGTTATCTGGTGACCCATGTCCTGTGAGAACCGGGCTCCAAACATTGGCTGAGAAGGTAATTGAGGCACGCCCGGTACCATGTCATTCCGGTAACCGCTTCCAGGGTAACCGTATGCCTGGGCTTGCGGTGGATAAGCATAACCTAGAGAACGTGTAAGAAAAAAAGAAAAAAAAAAAAAGTCAGGTGAGTTCAAACGGGGGAGGGTCTAGCTACCTTGACCATACGGATCTGGTTGATAAGGAGGCATTGCGTGAGGGTAAGCTGGGTTAGGCTGCTGTGCGTATTCGCGGTTTGACGGCACAATGGATTGGTATCCATAACCTCCCGCTTGGCTTCCTTCGATCACTTCCCGAAAAGATGAAGCTTGCGTAGATGAAATAGACGGCGACTGCTGAGAGTGTTTGACAAGATTAACCTCCTTGTCTCCGTTTTCAGACCAAAGATCCACGTGTAATACATAATGTTGATGTTCAACCTCGCTGGCCCAAAGTTAGTTATGATCTAAAGAGTAACAAGGGCGTTCTTCACACACTTGCAATCGACTTCTTTCCCTGTGGTCTTATCCATCACGACTAATCTAATACAGGGCGGGGGAGTGATAGGCCGTCGATCCTGGATGATATTAGCGCCCAGTTGGCACGGACAAACGGTGAAGGCAAAGGGCCGCTCACCTTGTCACCAAAACCGCACATTCTCGCTCTCAAAGGTTGTTGGACCACCTCAAGTCTATATTACTTATTAGCTTCCCTCCCAATACAACATGATTAACAAAGTCCCAAGTAGGCTTCTCTTAAGAGGCTGATATTACCTGTATTTCCTAGTTGCGTCGGTACCCTCGATTGGCTGGGGAGCCGGCTTGTCTTTTTCCTCAGGTCCGGATTTAGATGAGATTGAATTAGAACTGGAATTGTTCACGCCATTCTCTGTAGCACCGAGCTCGCCGGCACGGTCTCTTGGGCCGGGCATATTGGGCGGGGCCATATTCGTTCGCGGTGGAGGCATGTTTGCACGGTGAGGGTTGGTTATAGGATCTTGTTGATAATTAAAGGACATTGGGGGAGGAAGTTGGGCATAGCCCGGGTGGTGTGCGGAAGGGCCTGACATCTCGGGCGCATAAGCTTGCGAGTGGTGTACAGGCGGAGCCGGATATCCTGAACTCATGTTGTTCCAATCTCTTGCTCTCTCCCCCTTTATTTACTAGGCAACTTATTATCCTCAGACTCTACGTCAACGGCTTCTCTCTATCGACTTCGGCGGTGCCCTTACGTCTGTGAAGCTGGGGGGACGTAAGTCTTGTAAGAATTGTGTTGTATTATTGGTTATATTGGTGGGATGAGAGGAAGATGGTGGTTCAGCAAGTCGGTTTGGGTGAGGTGAGATAGCAGGCTTAAAACGTGAATTATGCCGGGATCGAAAAACGTATAGTATGTAAGGTGGAGTGTCTGTCCTCTAATAAGGACGTGAGCACTATATAAATAAATGTATTGTACAATACAGTAGTGTACAAGGAGCAGCGGTAAAGATTCAGGTGATGCTAAGCTTGCTTAGGTTCATGGGTTCATGCGATCAAGGGTATCTCGGCGGTGGGTCTGGCGGGAAACCCACAGCTTTAGTTTACCTTTCCAACGGAACGAGGCAATACCTTCGCGGGGAGGGGCGAGAAGGCGAGAATGCGAGAAGCGAGAGAAGAACGAGAGTTATTGTATGTACCTGTTATGTGCCCAGTGATATAGATCGGACGGTTTATGATGTATGCTGTATGCTGTATGCTGTATGCTGTCAAAGTTTGTTTACTATGTATGCGGTAGAAATAAGGTGGGATGACTTTTTATTTTATTTTAATTTTTTTTTGGCCGTCGAACATGGAGAAACGTGGTTGGAGAAAAATAAAAGATAAAATAAAAACTACCTAATGTATTGTAAGACAGTCCCGCCCAAGCTTCTTGAGGGACACCTGCTGTGATCAACTGGGGGGGCAGACTGAGAGGCGCAAACCTTATTAAAGTAAGAAGCGCCACCAGCCGATTGGAGAGGCAAGGGTCTAACGATGTACGTACCTAAGGTATGCTAGTATATAGGTACCTACGCCTTACCTAGGTAGTATCGTAATGTACAATCCATTAGGTACCCATTACAGTGTCCAGAGTGTAGAGTGCAGAGTGCAAGTGCAGAATCCAGGTGCTAGGTAAGTGCAGCTTTTGTACAATACGTGCATACCTCTAATGTATTGTACTAGTAGCTCGTTCCTGTTTGACCAGTTTTTTGGGGGGTGGTGGGGAGTGGGAAGTTGTAGTGGGGGGCGGGCAACCATGGGCCGTGGAAGGACGTTAAGATCTAAGTATACTAGCAATAACGACCTTGGAAGTACGCTATAGAAATGGGTAAAATGCATTGCACCTATCTAGATTTTGTATAATACTCTACTAAGCTACAGGTGGCATTTATTTGCATGGGGGAAGTATAGTGTTGTACTATGTAAGTTAGGTATGTCCACTTAAGAGAGGATTAGGTACTTTTGGTAGTTATGCTCTCCATCTCTCTTCTCTCTCTTTAACACTGTGATACCCATAAGGGACTAGTGTCTACGGCGGCAGGGCGGCTAACCCATGCTAATGTGCTACGACCTAGCGACCCCAGGAAGGTATGCATCGGAAGTTTTGAACGGTCAAGGCAAGGGTAGGGCAGCTTAAACATTTGCAAGTGTACATAAGGTACCTGCTATAGCATATACTACATAAGGTATATTAGGTGGTAGTAGTGGTACCTTATGTACTTACTATAGCGTTGCCTATAGCGCTGCCTATAACGTCGGTTGTAGCATGATTATGTAGGTACATCAAGATACGTACCGTATTTACACGGGTCAGGCTTGTAAAATTGCCATACGGACGTAGGTCCAGGCGGCTTTCGAATGGTGACACTTGTAAAGCGTCACTATGCGACAGTTTGAGGCTACCTAAAGTCCAAATTGAAATAGATACCTAATTATAGGAAATAGTACGGGATAGGACAAACAATTCTCAGGTGCTACAATATGTGCATATAAGCTGATATACTACATGTAGGTAGGTACTGTGTAAGATGTCGATAGGTAGACTATAAGTGCCGAGGGCGCGGCAACAAGAAAAGCTGCTGCGGGGTGATTGGATGCCGTATATTCGGGGCTGATGATGTCGTCTACACAATTAAGTTTATAGGTACCTACTTAATGAACCTAGGAAAATAGATAGAAATAAATAGATAGCTACCTAGGTGGAAATAAATAAATAAGTCGTACCAGCTCTGCGTCTTTGCCCCGCCGACGCGGAACAAGCGACGACTGATCAAACGACAGCTAAGTATACATGACTCGTGGCTGCAGATGATGTGCGCAAACGTGAACGTGAAAGCCCACATTATACTAATAATATAATAAGAACATTTACAGGCTGGTATAGTAGCTACCTCCTTGACATGGAATATTTTTATTTTAGAATTGCCCTCTAAGCGCTGAATTATATACACAGTAGCCACCTTGGGAGGCAGTTTTTACATTAGGTAGTATAGTAAAAGCATGAGTATTTGTGTATATACCGCCCTTTTTTTTCTTTTTTTCTTTTTTTTTTTTTTTTTCTCTCTCCGTCTTCGTGGGAATGTTTCAAACCTTCAGGGTATACATGTATAATAAAGTTAATATATCCCTAGACGCATGCCTTCGATGGTTTACTGCACGGCTTATACTGGACGGTTGAGCTGCAAGATGCAGCGGGTCTATTTAGGAAACGTGGGAAACTACTGGATTGCATGGGATTCTAGACAATCAGATTATTGGCTTACATTTGATTAGATACGCTTCTCTTTAATATTATAGATTGGGCGTCAACCACTTGGAAGCCTGAGAGAATAGAATAGGATAGACTTTCCTTTCCAGCTTTTCTTTACATTACTATGTATGTCAACAGTCAAACGCATACGACGGGACCATTCTAGATTGAAATTGGAAATGCACGGCTACATCTACATCTACGTTTACATCTACGTCTACATCTACGTTTACATCTACGTTTGCATCTACAACCGTGATATCCAAGTGTAACTAAGTGTAAATTGGAAAAATGTGACTACTCATTTTCTCTTATTCTTTACTCCCCGCCTGGTTGGTAAAAGCCAGCAACTCGTACGACGGGTCAGACTATACTCGATTAATAAAAAAAAATCCGACGGCCCAGACTCTCTCTCGACTCTCGAGAGCATGCAAAGTACCTATAGCATACATAGCATAACATAGCATGTATAACATGAGATCCCTCTAGGTTAACTACCTTAGGTACCTACTTAGAAGTTAGTTATAAAATTTACATTCAAGTTACTCGGTTCCTTGCTGCAGATACGCACAAAAGACCAGGGCCGCGGAGAAAATACCGTTGACGCTACGTTGCATTCGCGTCTTGACATTTCGGTTCTTCTCTTTTTTATTGCGTCAGGGTATCTTATTTGAAGCCCGTAACCCATGTCCCTGCTCTCATCCCTCATCCTTTCGGTACCTCTTTTCAGATTCGGCTTACCAGATCGATCCGTGTAGGAGCTTGCCTACATACGTGCCTGTATGCCCCCGTGTGTTATGTAGGGGAGTCCTATTTCCAATACTTAATAATAGTAAAAAAATAAAGGAAAGAAAAAGTTCCTCTTCCTCTTTCTGTCTCTCCTTGGTTCGCTTGAACCCCGCATGCATTATACATATCATGCAGCGTGCCATCATACGCGGGTTCTTCACCCTTTCTCCCCTCGCTTCTGACGCATCAACATCCTGTCATCGGCGTTAACGACATCGGCTAATTGCTATTGGCAGCACTACCTCGAGGCTGTCCGACCTCTTGGAACCCTAGAAGGACTTGTTGACGTGACAGAACCTGGGGGCTGGATCGCCCTCCTCCCCCTCGACAGTCGCGGATAGTCAAGGGTCACCTTTTGAGCACGGGGCTCTAGATCGGCTCCCCGAGCACCCCTAAGCATCCCACCGTTGCGTCCATGCCACCATGCTATCTCGGGCCTTGTCTGCCGAGTGCCACATTCTGGGGTCCTGTTGCCTGTCAGTTTTCTTTTTGGTCTTTATTCCATGACTCGCTTTCTCGCAAATCTGCCCCTCCGATGAATAACGTCTTCCGTCACCGTCACCGTCACCATCACCATCACCATCACCACCGTTACCTAGCTGCGTAGGACATTATCACATGTGGGCCAAGGCAGAAAGAATATATCGGATTTATATGAATCATCCAAAAACAAAGGACTTCATCTATTGTATCTATATAGATACCACTTATACTCGTACACATATACTCGTACCTACATTGAGTAGAGACGCATACATACACGCGTATGTACACCAGGGGAGTGCCTACATTCCTACGCGACCTTAAATTGCTTCACCTACACTTTTCCTAAGCAGCCAAGGTTGCTTTCCTGCTCGACTGTACTATGTATGTAGTAGCATCGCATTGCATCCCGAACCAGCCCCGAACGTCTAGAGGTCACGATCCGTGATTGGCAAACGGGTGGAGATCAGGCCCCAAGCAAAGGGAAAGGGCAAAAAAACAACAACCATATCTGCTGTCCAAATTTGAGGCCCACAGTGGGAGTTGATCTCGCTCCCCTTAGTCTCTTCTTCCTGTCTTTTCCCACACTCCCTCCCCAATTCGTCCTTGGGGGGACTCCACTATTTACCGCCCACCGTCCCATAACGCTGGGGTCCCTACGCGCACCTAGCTCGCACCACGTTGGCGTCCTCTTTTTTAGAACCGTCCTTTAGCGTTTAAAGCTCCCGTTTTTTTACCCCCCCTACGACTTGATCGAATAGGACTGAAAGGAATCTAGCTAGGTGGACGGCCCGGCCTAGTGTCTAAGCAGATAGGTATCTTAAACGGCTCAAGTAGGTATGATGCTAGGCGCTAGAGGGATCCACGGACGCCAACAAAGACAAGCCTAGCCTACATACACTAGTTAAAAGATTATTAGCGTGTTGGAATCTATGTAAACCGTAGGCCCATATCTAATCTGCCTTACCGCATTTGTAGGTGACTCTATCGACAACAAAAAAGGCTCAATTTTTCGTTTCTTACTCATCGCAAAAGTTGTTGATAAGACTTGTCGTTACATACAGCAAGTCTGTTAGGACCGAATTTCCAGATACATAGCTAAATAGCATAGATACGTACTGCCGGCTATCTCTATTGTCCGCGGAGATCTGACATTCACGAGTCAGGTATGATGAACCCAAGGGTGCTACCCGCGGCTGACCTTGGGTTACCTTTTGGCGCCAAGCGCTGTACTGTAATGATCTACTTGCCCGTTAAAAAAAAAGCTCGGCCGTGCCGTGCCGTTGGATTTAAACCTTGAGGGTTAGGTATGTGTATATGTATATACTACATAGATTTATCTAGCTACCTAAGGTATACATAAGAGGTAACTATGATCTATAATCCTACAGCTTTGAATCTGTGAAAATATAGCTTTAGAGATACAGTAGCTACTCGTATGCCTGTATGTAAAAGCCAGCGTATACTCGAATGTGAGTATCCATAGGTATCCAGATCCAGATCCATATCTATATGCAAGCAAGAGGGTCACCTCTCCTATGTTGAGAATTCGATATACCGGGCTATGTCCTCTTCTTTTGCTTTCGTCTATTTCTCTTTTCCTTATTCATTTATTTTATCTCTCTCTCTTTTACTATTACTATTATCGTTATCACTTATCATTATCCTCATCCCCTACTTCCTCCCCTCCTCCGAGTTTCTCTCCCTTCTTAACCAAATCCTTACCCCCCGTCTACCTCTTTTCGTCTAAGTTGCGAAAGGCGCTTACCGCTCGTCTATTCCAAATGCCTGGTTCTCTGTTACACCGGTAGGGCCGAAGCCGAACTAGTAGCTTTTGCGGCGTACGAACGGTCCAAACAATCACATACCGAACCCAATTGCGGTAATTCGTCACAAAAACCCCAGTTCCCAAAAAAATATAACTGACCCCCCTCCCCTACCCCCATCTCCAACAAGCAATTGACTAAACTCAGGTCCCCTGCCCCTATATGTCCCCCTACCTATATAGCGTACGTAGTCTAGTGAGCATTAGGTCACATAGTAAGTACTATATAGGTTAATAACTTAGTCCTAAAAGAGCCCCCCTCCTCGGATGCCATACCTAGATCGCAAGAAAGAGAGGGGACGAGATGGGGATGCGATCGTCCATCTCACCGCGCCTTTCTTCACCTGACACTGGTTAAATTGACGACAACGACAACGACAACGACAACGACAACGACAACGACAACGACAAGGACAGCGACAGCGACAGCGACAGCGACTAATGTTGCCAACGCATAATACTCCTCCCCGTAAAAGAAGGAAGCGTGCTCCGGCATCCGCACGTAAGCCCCAGCGTATTGTACAATACAATACAATACAATACAATACATAGTATGCTGGCCTATAACTTAACTTATTGCAGATGCTTAGTGCTAGTAGTCTCGTGCTAGACTTGCCCGGCTTGCTGGCTTGCTGGCCTTTTAGTCTAGACTTACACGGGAACTGATCCGTCTGCAAGGGGAGCTTTCGCGTCTTGGCACATACACATATACACACCTTGCCTAGGTAGGGTTTAGATCCGGGCCATCCTCTCCTCCTCCTCCTACTTGAGCTACGTAGTCGTCGTCGACCCCAGGGTAGAAAAGAGTAGAAAAGAAGAGCAAGACTTAACCCGACAAATCGCGGCGTCGGTCGGACTGGGATCTATCTATCCTGTCCTGTCCTTCCCTGGATGATCTGATAATTCGCCTGTACACTTTCCCGCTGCGTACCTAACACCAAGTATCTACCTATGCTAGGTATATGCATCGCGTATGCAAGCCCGGTACTTTACCCAACGAGCATCTTTTCTGTATCGTACCCACAGGCCTACAGACCTACATGGCCATATGCAGTAGTAAGGCGAAACAACGAAGCAAGAAAAAAAAAATAGTGGGCTCGGCAATCTGAGCTGTAACAATCCTGACCAGCTTCCGCCGTGCCGGTTGTCGATCTTATAGCTGCTGCTACTAGCGAAGCCACTGGGGGGCAAGGCTGACGCATTCAGGAACCCGGCCGAATAGTATACATACCTACATAGGAAACTAACCTAACCTAACCTACCTCTATATGCGCGTCCGCTATAGATATCAAAAGCGTATATACATAGAGCTTGACTAGGTGCCTACCTATAAGGAAGAAAAGTGCTACTATATAGATATGTTATGGTTGCAGTAAACCCGGACTTTTCTCCGGCGACCTCATCTGGTCGAAAAAAAAAAAAAAAAAAAGGTAGAAATCGACCGGCACACAGGTACGCGAAAGGGTCTTCTTCATTGAGTCAACCTTTCCCTTTCCTCTCCTCAACCACGCGGTAACTAGTAGCTAACCCACCTAACCTAACCTAACCTTACCTACACAGTATCCGAGGGGTCGGATAGGTAGGTAGGTCAAGCCAACAACACCTACCTACCTACGTACACATACATGCACCTCCCTGCACCGCCAGCTCGGTTCGTCAGGGCCCAGCCCAGGCACACTGATTTAGATTCGATGCAAGTCGCAAACGGTACCTAATTTCAGGTTCGGGGTTGCACGACGTGCGACTATACGAACGCCCGATTTTTGTTCGGGTTCCTTTAGTACCTAGTTTTTGGTTTTCTAGGTGGTTTTTAGGTAGTAATTTTTTTTTTCTTTCTTTGGTTTTCCCAACTCTGTGGAACCTCCTACTCGGCAAAGGACGCGGTCTCATTGGGCTGGTAAAAATAAGAGAGAGTGGTAATGTGGACTCTCTCTGCGTCGTGGCGAACGCGGTGAGTGAAGCAAACAAAAATCTATTTACTACCTATGTATTCCGTATTATATTCCGTACTCCCCTTCCTCGTGTCAGAGGTGCCTAATGTAACTAATGTAGGAACACGCAAACACCATACACCTGGTCAACTAGACGGGGAAAATATAATACGAGACGGTGAGGGATAGAAGAATTGCTTGGCTAACATACTTCCTTACGTCTCTAGTTAATTCGTATACCTACAAACCACATCGCCTCGTTGTTGTCTACCTAGGTACTTATATATCCTTCGCCTACTTCAATGCTATAACGTGGTTCTAGCAATCCGCATAAAGTACATAGGACTGGGCACATCAAATAGGAATATAGACTTAAGTAACTAGAGTATTATAAATGCATAGGAATCCATTACTCTGATAAAATAGGCCATGATAAATCTCTGGTATTCATCTAATTAATCACCGTAGTGAAATGATGGTTCCGTTTTAACGGTACCGTATTTCAGGTTTGTTATAAAATTTGATTATAATTTTAATTGCTCCCGCACAAAAAAAGAAAAAGCTCAACTTGATATCACCACCCAGTTTTCTTAAAATATCGTGACAGTCGACGTCCTATCCGCCGCAGAATTCACATTTCTAAGTAGCAAGAAAGTACAAATAGGAAAGGCCCGGAGCGGAAGTCCTCAGGATCGCCACTTTGAAACGAAGGGGGGTATATTGCTCCGATGTAGACTCTAGGGTCTGAACATCCCCGAAAACGATGATAAGGCCTAGAAAACCAACAATATTTTCTGCCATTTTCATTGCTGAGATCCCTTTCTTTGCCCCTTTCTGTACTTTGAATAATATCGTATCCCATCGCGTCGTGCCTTAGATGATGCCGAACCAAAATGAAGAAACGCCACGCTCACCCCGCGCCTTGCTAGGAGGACGCTTCGCTACCAGATAGTTGCCCGAGTTTTGTTACACATAAAAAAAAAGCATGATATGACAAGCCTGGTCTGAAAGACTTGTATGGCGCCGTTCCTGAAAAGACTTAGGTCGGCCTAGAAAATAAGGGATTCAGCGTCACAATGTCGTCAAAGGTAATATGACCGAAGCTCGACCAAATGTGGGGGTATTCTGATATAAAGAGGCTACAAAAGCCTAGTCGTCTGCTAGCTTGGCAAAATGCTTAGACCATAGCCACCCAACTAGGTTGTTGGGATCGTCCTGGTTCTTGGCAAGCCATAACTCGCCCTTCTCGGCTATGACATCGAATATCTATACATTCTTATATCAGTAATGGCTTCAACGGCTGGGTCACAATATACATACCTCTCCTGCTTGGTACGTCAAATAGGGGTACCCAGCTTCGTGTTTGGTGGTTTCGATGTTAAATTCAAATAGAGAAGCCGCTAACCATAGGACATTGTATCCGTTGATGGGTTTCCGTTCCCGGGAAGAAGCTCGAGATGACGCTTGAGATGGCCGTGGGAGACGTTCTTGACTGTCGGATGGCGGAAGTGCAGACTGGAAGAGACCCGAATAACGTTGATTCTCGGCCGATTGATATGGAGACGGTTGTACCGAATTAGAGTAAGCTCTCGTATGTGCACTCGATTCCAGACTTTGCCTTGGAACACTGGTCGAGTCGTAACTTTGACCAGTTCCAGGTCGTACAGGTACTTGTCCCAAGGGACGGGAAATCACAGAAGAGTCAGGGGTATGAAGCGAGCCAGACCCTGGACGTCCTTGTGTGTTAATCCCGCCGTAGTAATCACGGTAATAGTATTGATGAGGGCTTGGGAGGGAAGCAGTAGTCGGCGAGATGGTAAATTGGCCGCTATGACGTTTCATGAAATCTGGTGTAGGTAAAGTAGGAGCCATATCCCCATTGCTTAAAGACAGTCCTCGGCCTCGAGGTGAGAGGTCAGAAGGCCTTAAGCGAAGCCGTGCAAAGGACTCGTCGGTGCTAGTCGACTGGGAGGGACGGCCTTTGGAAGCTGGATTCACAATGCCAATTGTATTAATTTGCTCATCTTGAAAGCTGTAATCGCGCTGGAATGTAGATACGATGTCGACAATTTCCGGTACTTCGGGGTTGTCGAGCACGACCTTGACCTTTTCCTTCCAAATGGCGAACCATTGGGTTTGTATATTGACGAAGTTGGCTAGACAAATCTTGCCAACCTTTTCTGTTAATGCAGACAGTACAGGGAGTTCCTTTTTTAATGCTTCGTTCAAAGCCTCGTATTGCTCGGCACATTCGGAGAGCTGCTTGTCAATTTTCTTACCACTCTTCTTCAGTTGGACTGACTTCTCATAGTCTATTCGACGTTTGCCTCTCTTTTTCATAGCAAGCAACGGGTTGCCATATGACTTGATTACGAGCTCGAAAGGCTCAATAACTTGTTTCCTCACTTTAGAGAGCTGGAATGCCCAGTTAGTAAAAAGGAATGGAAATGTGTAAGAGGAGGAGGTAACTAACATGATCCTCTAGAGCAACTTTTTCGATGTCTCTCATAGACACATTGAAGCGGACCCATTTGCTTTCGATCTCAGGGTGAGGTGACGGTTGAAGCCGCATAACAAGCTCCATCGAAGACAAGTATTGTAAAAACTCGTGGACGTATTCAGTGACCTGCCTCGTATAGAACTCGACATCTCGTAAAACAACCTGTAGTCGAAGGTAGTCGTCGCCAAATCTCTCATGAAGCTTCAGATATTCCGGATCTTCCGCAGGCTTATGCGTGGCTTGCAGCTTGTCTACCCTCTTGCCGAAAGCTCTAGCAAGACCAGCTCTGACATCAGAGTCCTTGCGTTTTCTACTAACTATCTGCCCAACTAATTCGAAATTCTTCTTCGTTTTATTGATTTCCTCTATTGCATGTTCTAGACCGACTTTAGCGGATTCAAGGAATGGGCGGTCTGGATGGTCTGCTGGCGTTTCGTGAAGCAGCTGAATAAGGAGAGTTGGGTATTTCGTAATCCTTTGCATTGGCTTGATAAGGAGGGAGTCTAGATTCCACGCCTTGGTCAAGTCTCGGGCAACCGCGTTGCATTCGTCTAACCACACTTTTACCGTGGGGTCCTCCTGAATCTGGATGAGCCGTTTTGCAGCGTGATCGCTATTTTTAAGGAAAGTTTCATGCACTTCTTTCATTTTCTCCATGTTTCGAATGAAAATCGGCCCAACGGATGACTGCCGGTCTCTCTCGTCGCTCAGGTGACCTGTGGCAGTGGTAGTCACCGAGGGAGAGGTGCTGTCAGGAGGAGCAGAGGATTCCTTTGGCAGTTGTGTACGGTGGCCTTTGGGCGTATATATGTTAGAGACGCCCGCCTTAAGCTCGGCTAAGAAGTTAGAATGGAATCTGATTATCTCGTCTGTGTTGCGAAAAATTAGTTTGATCGTTTGATCATCGAGTCTGGGGCAAGCTTCGGCCGTCCCCTTATAAATCTCTTCAACAATATTCATATCTCTTGTAAAGAACGCTTCAGTGTCGATTAGCTCCTTAATAGTCTGAAGGCGAGTAAATAATCGCTTTCGTTCTTCCGTCGAAAGTCCTACGCCGTCTTCACCTTGATCAATGCTTTCGGCTAGCGTTTGTTGACTATCTAACAGAACTGTACGAGCTGGAAACCCTTCGGTAATTTCAAGGGAGCCCTTATAGTTCGTGCGTGACCCCGATTCTGATGGGTCGTAGTCTTCACTTTGCCTTCTTGAAGGATCGATAGAGAAGATACTTCGATCATCCTTTCCAGCTTGGACATAGCTATTAGGTCTTGTATCATCAAAATATTCACTTTGCACTTCAGACCTAGGGAACTCGCGTAACGAACCCTCATCAGGAGGCGGCGGCGGAGCGTGATCTGGAATAACCGGGATGGTGCCTTCTTTATGTTCAGCATAGTCGATTGTAAATCCATCACCAGTGTTCAATTTGGGAAGCTGGAGTGGGATGCGATGCACTGGCTCAGTGTCTTGAGATTCATTGCAGGGCATCTCGGAACTGCAAGGCGTCTCGCTTGGGTCTTGTCCGTATTGATACTGGTGTGACAAAGAACTAGACCCTGATACTGAACCGTCATCACGATAAGTTGAGTCACGATTTTGTAAGTCTCGGTTCCGTAGCTCGTAGTCGGAGTATGCTTCATGGCTATTGATCGAGTAGTCAGTCCAGACCGTGGTTTGGCTCGCTCTATTCATCGAATCCGATGTTCTCGGTATTGTAAGGCTTGGGGCCGTGCCTAAGGTCCTTCGTGATTCTGTAGAGAAACGTGAATCTTCCATAGTCTGTTGTCCCTGGCCATTTATACCATTCTCTTCCACTGCCTTAGGGCTAGAGCTTCGGGGGATAGTTGCTGTGGGATCCTTCATAAGTGGGCCGACGAAGTACTCTTCGATCTCTGTCAGTCCAGCACTCGGGCCGCCTTGATCACTATTATAGGAAACTTTACGGGATAAATCAGGTGGTCTGAGTTGCAAGTTAATGTTACTAGAATCTTGGTTACTTTGGAAGGTGGGATATGCGGGCTCGCCTAGGCCATGCTCTGGAAGTGGAAAGTCCGAATCACGACCAATTATTGTAACTTTCGTGTGGTACGGTTCAGATGGAAGTGGCTGTAAAGAATATTCCTCTTCATCGTCGTCCTGATATGAACCTGGAATACCACGGTGCTTTTGAGTTTCGCTCATAGTAGGTATAATCTGTTTAGGTGATAAGTTCGGCTCTGTCGATGCATCCAACGAGATATTAATTGAGAAGCGGTCGTTGCTAGTACATTCGTCTTCGAAAGGAGATCGATATTCTGCTTTCGAATATGTTGACTTAGAGTAATCGATATCATTGCCGGCTTTGCTGACATCCAGCCGAAGGGGAATTTCCTGTACTGGCGGGTTTATTTGTGGTTCGACATCAAATTCAGTAGTATTTGAGATAGCTGAAGGTGGTGCTTCATCTTGATCCTCTGTGTTTCCCGCAGTTGGAAAACTTCCGGGTATACCAAGTGTCGGTGAATCTTTCTCGACTGCTCCTATCCCCGAAACTTCCGTAACGCTACCATGACTGGGCTGTGCGATACTCGTCGCGATTATTAACGTCGCTTGTTCTGAAGCTGGTACCTCGCTGTCAGCTGGGCTTTGTATATTCTCTTCGCGTGGTTCCTCTTGGGTTCTTTCCTTTATACGTTGTGCTTCAACAGCTAGTCGAGCCTCTTCTTCAGCTTCAGCTTCAGCTTTAGCCTCGGCCTCGGCCTTGGCCTTGGCTTCTTCCTTCCGTTTCTTCTCATCGGCAGCCTTCCTAGCTGCAGTCCGAGCCTGGCTCTCCCGGATAGATTTTGTATAAGATAATTTAATTTGTTCCCTTCGAGACTCAAAGTCGATCGGGCCCATCGATATCTTCCGCCTTCTCGTGTTTGACTCATTAAATCTTATGCCTCCTCGGGAGTCGTGATGTGACGGTGACCGGCCTCTTTCGACGGCCTTCATTCTCGAGCTAGCCGTAGTTGCAGAGGAAACCGGTTGGCGCGGCCGTGAACTTCGTAGTGTGGGAGATAATTTCGGGGGAGGGGCTGATATGTACGCGTTAAGTCTTGTATTGTTATTCGGAGTTATGGAGCCTAAACGGTTTGGCCGCCTCGTCGTAGAACTAGAGCTGCTGCTGGGGGTCTTCGCTCGTGAGGATGGTATTGACTTGGACGATTTCCCTTGAACAGCAGGGCGCCTCAACGTGGACGGAGAGTTCGATCGTGTCGAGGTTGGACTAGAAGAACCTGAAGGGCTATTGAGTTTTCGCACTGAAACGGGCAATCTCGAAGTCGTTGATGGCGGGCCCCGATCTTTGTGGGGTCTTGAGTTCGAAGCTTGAGCGATTTGCGACGGCGTTGGGCCCGGCCTAGTACCAGCGACGTCGCTTCGCGACCGGCTGTGGGCCTTAGCGGGTTTTAGATCTTTTGTCTCCGCGTTGTCATGAATCGCGGGGCTTCCATTTGCACTACGATACCAGTCACTAGGCGAGGGCGGTTCAGCGTCAGTATGTGAAAAACTTCGCTGGCGCAGACCCTTCGGATTATGGAGATTCGAATCTGAAGTTCGTCTTGCCCGAACACCTTCGATACCATAACCTGCCGCCCCCGTATCCAGCTCACTCGGCGCTATCTCCCCGAACAGAAGACCGTGAGACTGGGAAACGGGCGGAATCGAGCTGGGCGAAATTGGTGAAAGACTATTTACAGATTTTGATGCCTGGGTATGAGATCCGGTCGAAACACGAGGCTTCGCTATACGGCTTGCAAAGGATTGTGGATTACTGGATACATGATCTTCCGGGACCGATTTATTTCGTTGTGTCGCCCGCGATCCTGCCGAAGATGCTGTTCCAGAGTCGAAGTCACGCGTCACGGACGACCGCAACGCCGTATACGACGGCTGTCCATTTGTTGAAGGCCCACTTACTCGGCGATACCTGGGAGATGACGATGTGTCTCTAGTTGGAATACGCGGCACAGTCTTGGAAGAAGCAGAAGAAGCGGAACTGCTTGGCTGCGCCCCATTTTGGTCAAACCTTCTCTTCAAATCCTTTACGCTGGGTTGATGTCCGGTACGGCCTCCAAATGTAGCGTTGGTTGCGATCCTCGATTTTGAAGTACCACTAGATTGTTTGTCTTCGATGGGGGCCGATACAGAGCGCACATTAGGTCTTACACCGGGCCGTGTCGAAGAATTAGCGGGGTGCCTCGGGGCCGTACTACTTCCGTTTGATCGCAACGGAAGATTCTGGTCTTGCTTCGGGGGAGGCAAGGTTGACGCCATCAATTCGTCGTAGGCCTGATCTGGCACAGACGTATGGGCGCCACGATAATTTCTATAGAAATCGTCGGGATCTACGACGGCCACGGGCTCGACATTCGTCGCGTTCGCATGGACGGCTTGGAAGTTACTTGAGGCATAGGACGCGAATTCCGACGAAGGGAGCACGGGGTTCTGGCCGAGGGTGGTGTCGTAATCGTAATCGTCGTAGTGGGAGGAGTCAAAGGCCGCTGGATTAGAATTCAGATGAGCATAGTATTGTTGCTGTTCCTGGTGTTCTTGCAGGTTGTAATGGTGGTAATAGTCATGTTGCTGTTGGCGTCTGGTTGGACTTAGATTTGACTGGGATTCAAAATTATGGGCTGCCAACGTCGCACCAAGGGGTTCCTCCTCTTCCTGCATCTTTTGGACATCACCCTGACATTCAGGCACCGAAAGATATTGTACGAGACAAATAGAGGGCGTAGGTAGGTCAAGCCGAGCAAGGGTTCTCTGTCCCGGGCTACGTTGTCGAATAACCTTGAGGTTTGCCTTGAACGTTTCTAGACTAGGCGACTTGGGTTTTCGAGCTTACAAGCAATTGGAGGCCAATGGGTTAGTGGTGAGGTAGCAGCAAGTAGCGGCAGCAGGTAGCAAGCAACAAGGAGTGTGGGGGGAGGGCAGGCGTTGCAGGCGTCAGGCGTACAAGCGTGCAAGCGTGCCGGCCGTGGTGGTTCGAAAGGATTTTCGAAAGAGCCATTCGATAATTCGATAATTCTATGACAAGAGGACCCGCCCCTGGCAAAGGGTTGCAAGCTGTTTGGTCGTGTGGGAATGTCTCCCGAGTTGATGCGCTGGCAGCCTGGTGTATGCAAGATGATTTGGTAAGAACAAGTTTGGGGGGACAAGAAAGCGGTACAATACAAAGCTTCGATTGCTCTAGAGATTGCGTCTAGGTCTAGATTAAACAGGTGCTAAGGTTAAAGACTAAAAGTGACGGCTTCTCTTGCTGTTGCTGCGTTGCTGCGTTGCTGCGTTGCTGCATTGATGTCTGTGTCTGCATTGAGTCTGGCTGTCTGGCTAGTGTCTGGCAGGTCTACCTGCATTTTTGGTCCATTTTTGGTTGCAAAAGCTGAGGGTTACCCTTGCCTACTTTGCCTACCTAGGTACCTTGCCTACCACCTGAAGCTTACGTAGTTACCTTGTACCTAACTCACCTACCTGCTTCCATTAATATTGGGGGGAGGGGGAGTCGCTATCCGGCCTAGCAGCCCAGGTACTAAGTGGTATCTTGGTACGGGATTTGATAGTCCTGGTTAGCGTAGGGTTCTCCACCACACTTCGTATCTTTGTTACGGCTGGGACCTCTAGCCTTCCTAGCTCTCTAGCTCTCTAGCTCCAATGGCCTTCCATTGGCTGGACTTGGCCTATTAAACTCAGGCTTTGCGCGGGCCTTCTACCTTCTATCTTATGTACCTACCAAAGTAGGCAAGTACAAAGATACCTGTCTAGGATCATGGATCTGATAAATCTGAGAATTGGGATTTGGGAATTGAATTGTAAACTTGGGGATACGAAAATGTAAAATTTAAGGATAAGTGCAATTCTATCTGGATCATAACCTTGAAATTCCTTCAGGTCGTAAATTCCTTGAAAGACAATCTATGCAGTTTAAATGGTGGAAAAGTCTAAAGACCGTAGGGTCGGTCATCTGGCTGTGCAACGATCGAATCGTCGCAGAATCATGCTTTGTGGACCTATCTACATGCGCGTCTACATACATGTGAAAAGATAACAGCCCTGATCATGCTAATTGCAATAGGACTTATTAAATATTTAGAAACGATGCATACAGATAAAACTCGGAAGATCAAATAGAACTAATTCTATATAGTTAGTGAAAATAGGAATGACGTAGACAATAGATATCTGTTTGTAATATCGTAACTCGTCAGCCAGGAAGAGAGAGACCTGTATAGATCATCTTCAACATTTCAAAGAGTACAGCTACCTAGCCTAAGATACCAGGTTAATTTACATCAGTGAATGCACTTACTCACTCTGTCTTTTTGTGCGTGCATCCATAAATGATGTCTTCATAGGCAGGCTTATAAGTAGAACAACTACCGCTTTTTAAGCTTACAATAATCTTAAGTATTTCGCAAGTAGCTGCTTGTGAAGCTAGCTCCTAGGTGATTGTAAGATAGGAAAGATTATTTTTTTCCTTTCTTCGTCGCCTGTCGATATCTTACCCCGGGGGCCATTTGATACATCGTCCGATACACTATACATGTTTCTGATGTTTAGCTTGTTGTTCGGAAGAAAAGGTTGGAAGATGAAATCAACCAGCTGGCTGTGGAATACGGCATAAACTTAGACAGGAGTGCATGCAGTTTGCATGATTTCATCATAACCACTCGCTCGCTCGCATTATCGGACAACTAAATCAGCGGGAAAAAGCCACAATCTATAATTTGTCCGACACCCATAATAGGCTTATGTATATGGTCTGATGAAGAGCGATTATAAGCCTCGTTGTCATAATGTACGCGTTGATGCTGTCATGCTCAGGTACGGAGGACTGATGTATCAGGCCGCAATCCTGATAGCAGAGTAAAGGAGGGATACATAGACTTTGCAATTAATGACTGAACCCCTATCAAAGACGAGATTGACTTAAACCCCTATTACGACTCTGGAATTGGTGGTCCTTATTCGTCCCCGGCATTTTCATCTTGCATGGAGGCATACCTCTCGGATCAATCCAATGGATAATACAGAGTGGTTTTGGCGATGCTTCGCGCCACTGGATCTTTTTTTTTTCTTTCTTTTTTTTCTTTCTTTTTTCCTTTTCTTTCCTACCTAACGTTACTATCGATATATGCTGTTGTTTGGCATGTACACCTTAGGCGTGATTGAACCTGGTCGCTGAGAATTAGCGAACCAATCTGGTATCACGAAGTATGCGAGTTAAATTACAAGTTGTAACTACCAATAAGACCAACATGTCGGCCAACATCTCGAGGGAAAAGCCAAACATCTTTCACACCCTTCACTCCACGTCTAATACACATCTAGCAGAGCCCAACCTAAAATCCGGCCAAGCTAGACGAGGAAGAAAGCCGACTGCCGGAATTATTCGTTGTTTAGATGAATGTGCCGAAGGGAGGAAGGTGTCGTGTTTTCTCATTACGGGATGGAACTTCAATTCTAACAACTTAAAATTCTGAAGTGAGTAAATAAAAGTGGCATATAACTAAGCATTTATTATCGTCACTGATGACTTTTTATGCTGTGATCCGTAGAATGTGTCAAAAATTAGCTAGCTTAAGTTTAATGGAGGATAAATAGATACACGAGGGCGAAGTAGGCAAGATTCACTGTTGAATATCGCTAGAACCTTACTATTATTAATAGGCTTAAAAGTGAGGTGGCGTGTCCACTTTTCAGTACACTAGTAATTCCTAGCGCACGGTTAGTCTTCCGTCCGGAGCCGCGCCGTGGTGTGGATGTGGGTTTGAACTTGTACAATACATAACATTCACATTGGATTAATCCATTGGTTCTATCAATTGGTTCCATCAATTAATACATGTACATAACCTACCACATCTGGTGCACATCTGGTGCACACTGGATATGACATGAACCACGAACATGACATGACACCAATGCATCTCACGCATGCGCGCATACCTATCTACTAGCTCTCCCATCGCGTGTGTGCCTAGATGGATTACATACACGCGTTTGCTCCATCCACCCTATGAAAAGTACCCGGAGTCGAATTGCAACTATTCCCGAGTCCCCTGCTGGTTAGACAGCTTAAATACGAACGCCACAACGCGTATTCTGAAGGCATTATGAGTCTATACGATGGCTCATCCAAGGAAGCGGAAGCGAGGAGGCGGCCATAAGGCTCCTTTAGATGACGAGCCACCCGTGAAAAAAGGGAGGATAGGGAGAAGAGATCCCGAGAGCAATCAACCCCAAGCATCCCCCCCGCAAGCTCAACACCCGGTTCTCGACCAATTTTACCCCCAGGTACTGACTTTGCGTAATTACGTCTTATCGAGACTACCTTCTACGTCTAGACCGAGAAGGAAGAAAGTTGCTACTGTCGGTATAGACCATCACATCTCAGACTCGCCTCTTTCCGATGTAGAGCGATCTTTAGGAACTCTGCTTGATGACACCCTCATTGGCGTACAAGCTAAACCACAAAGCCCGGGAGAAAACCATCTTGAGGGGTGGAAGGCCTTCTCCCAGAAAGGGGACGAGTCCCATGTCACACTATCTAATGGCCTGACTGGGTTTATCGAGACACAAGCACTTGTACGACCTAACATTCTTTTTCTGGCAGTTGAATAGGCCTATCCAATCGTGTCTTACAGATGAGCTAATGCTAGAAAGATTGTAGAATATGTCGTGAGAACGATATTCTCTAGAGAGAAGACTAGTACGTGGCCAAAGCATTTACTCTGCGACGGCTACAGTAGAAATCGTGGTCTAGGGCTGCGTGCATTTCGGCCTAACCCTCATGTCGAAACCCTTAAACAGCCGCCATGGCCACAGCTCCTCGCCTTAATGGGCGACTCGGGCGAACATATTATGATAACCTTACTCCTGGATTGTGCTATATTTACGTCTGTGAAAACGGGAGCGAATAATCTCTGTCAGATTAGTGGTAAGTGATATGACTCCGCAGCAAGGGCGAAGTCTACGTGTTAATCCGAAGCCAGGAAAACCGCTGTCAGACGTTGAGGTACTTAACCAGAAGTTTAGGAAACAGCCAAGTGGTTGTGTTGTGAAGACTCCGTCGGAGATTGTTTTCGTTCGAAACCGTATGTTGTACGCTCGAGCTTCCCTTAACGCTCATGGGGTTGTACACTTCGGTCTAAGACATATTCGTAAGAAGCTTACTACCCTGTAGGTAATTGGCAGGCCACTGACGGTAGCAGATGTACTGAACCGGTCTTTATATAACCACCTCAATGAAGTTGGAAAGCAGTCAGCTGAGACCATACAACGAATGACACTGCAAAATGAAGCTCACACGCTACGAGTTATGATGTATATCTTCCCTCGTCAATTTGGGCTTCATAATGTGTTCACTTCCAAAGTCAATTTCAAGGAAACCGCACAGCGGCTTAAGGATTATACTCTTCGAGAAGAGGAGATCTTTGAAAAGTTTGGCCGACTTAACGAGTCTAGTACTCGGATCAAGATACCCAAAAGGCTAAGGGGTACTGCAACGGAATTGGTACAAAAGCTACAGATACTACACCAGCGTTGCTCTTACTCGAAACTCCTACAGCACCACTGCCCAGTAAGTCTACGGAATACAACTAGCATGGATAGCGCTGATTTATCCTACAGCTTCATACTTCTCTTAGTCACCAGGAGCTAGATTCAACCGAATTTAACGCTGGTAGTAAATCTACACGCAAAGCGATTGTATTGAAGAAAAGGAAGGCCACCCAATCCTCATTCACGCAGGAAGATTCAATATCATCTGTCTTCGATCTGGCAACTCCACCAGCGAAGGTCTCTGCCTTTTGCCAAGCTGTTTTGAAGAAAATCGTGCCTCATGGACTTTGGGGTAGCGGGGATGCTGCTCAGCTCAACGAAAGCGCATTTCTCAAGAAAATAAACCATTTCATATTCTTGAGGCGCTTTGAAGGCATGTCACTTCATGAAGTGATGCAGGATATGAAGGTTAGTATTATGAATGTGTCTCGATTCGAAATTCGATATATCTAACAACCAAAGTTGACTGAGATAGATTGGCTCGCACCACCTGCTCTTAGGTCAAACAATACCTCTCAGACAGATATACAGAAGCGTCGCGAACTACTTAGTGAATTTCTCTATTTCGTATTCGACTCTCTCTTAATACCTCTTATTCGCAGTCATTTCTACGTCACGGATTCAAACAGTCATAAGTATAAGCTATTTTTCTTTCGCCACGACGTGTGGCGCTATGTGGCAGAACCTGCGATGGCCTCCTTGAAGGCCAAAATGTTTTCCGAAGTTAACCTTTCTCGTGCCCACAAAATCCTTGATTCCCGCACTCTCGGATTCAGTCAGGTTCGCTTGTTGCCGAAAGAGACTGGTATGCGACCCATTATGAACCTGCGCAAAAGAGTCGCTCCTCGGGGGAAGTCAAAAGAATTAGGTCCCGGAATCAACAGAATCTTAGCCCCAGCGCACGCAGTACTCCAACTGGAAAAGGTATGATAGTTCATTCAATTTGCTATGCCCAAATCTCTGACCTTGACAGACCATGAACCCGCAGAAATTAGGAGCTACTATGTTTTCGGTGGGAGATATTTACAAACGTGTGAAACCATTTAAGTCAAGAATCTGCTTGCCTGGCGTATATTTATATATGGCCAAAGTTGATGTTCAGTCTGCTTTCGATACCATCCCTCAAGCAGCCATCGTCAGCTTGCTTGCCTCTATCCCTCAACAACAACAATACCAAGTATCGACCTATGCTGAGATTGCATCCAATTTGATGAGTCAAGCGGGTATTAAATCCAAATCAAACCCCGTCAAGAGATGGCCTTCTGCAGCAATAAGCGACCGCGATAGTTCTACATTCATGCAACATCTCGAGTCCACATGGGCAACTACTAAAAGAAATACCGTGTTCGTCGACAGATGGAAGAAGTATTACGACACCAGCGAGTTACTTCAGCTTGTAGCTTCACACATCCAGCAAAATCTCGTCAAGATTGGGAAGAAATTCTATCGACAAAGGGAAGGTATTCCGCAAGGATCTATATTATCCTCAACTCTATGCAATTATTTCTATGCCGACCTTGAAGCTCATGTGCTATCTTTCCTTGATTCGGAAGATTGCCTGCTCCTGCGGCTTATTGACGATTTTCTCCTAATCACCATAGACAAGCAGAAAGCTGTACGCTTCGTACAGACTATGCACCATGGTGTTCCAGAATACGGAGTGACTGTGAATTCCCGGAAAACCCTTGTTAACTTCGACTTGGAGCTTAATGGGGAGCCCATCGCAAAGCTAAAACCTGGTCAGTGGTTCCCTTATTGCGGCACTACGATTGACTGTAAGACACTCGATGTATCTCGCAATCGAGAAACGGAGGAGACAGGTAAGCATCAAGTTTATGTGTCAAGTTTCCCTAGCTAACGCCATCTAGCTATATACAACTCCCTCACGATCGACTTCTCACGTACGCCGGGACAAACATTTCAGCGGAAAGTTCTTAGTAAGGAATCTCCCAACTCGACAATGCCAGTTTTCACACCATATGATGAGTTAACACATGCCATAGATGCCTTCAGAATTCAGAGTCATGTCATGTTCTTTGATTCGGAGCTTAACTCGGCCAATACCATGTTGAGAAATATTTACAATGCCTTTTGCGAGACGGCTACCAAAATGTGGGCGTATGCCCGTTGCTTGCCAGCACAGAAACAGCCATCACCAGCGCTTGTTATTAGTAAGTTTAACCAGGGTGACCACATTCGATAAGCCATTATACTATTCATACGTGCTGACCCATGTTACAGAGACGATTTCAAAACTGGTTGACGCTGCTTATTTGCTTCTTAAAAGCAAAAAGCGTATGCTTCGGTACCCGGATTACACTTGCGATATTAAGAAGCCTGAGGTATCTTGGTAAGTAATATTCTATCGTTCTAATAAAGGACGGGTATTGATATTAATCGTGTCATTGCAGGCTTGCTTTCAATGCCTTCCGAAAAGTGTTAGAGCGGAAGCAATCAAGATACGGTATGGTACTGGACTGGCTCAAGGCCGAAACTAGGAGGCTTAGTGGGAAGAAGGATATCCGCCATGGACGAGTAACTCAAGTTGTTTCTGATATACCTTGAGGGGATTAAATCAATGCATTTCTTTTTTTTTTTAAAAAAAAAAATAATAATCTCAGACTTCAGTTCCCGAGTATTAGCGGGATAAATTCTATTTTTTTGATACCCCCTCATTACCGTCTTAACCGTCCGTCTATTATGCAGACCATTCTACACGCATCGGGCTGCGCTCTGTCTATCACTCTATGCCAAAAAGACTCTAACTCTTTAGACTCCAAACCCGCTGTCCCACCAATGCTTCCCCCAGTACCACTTCGGCCAGAAGTCCCTCTCGTACCTCCACACGCGCCGGTCCCTTGTCGGCCCGTACCCCAGCCACCGAAAGACGGACACGGGCACGGGCTCGAAGAGCCACAGCCCGCAGCGGCCGAAGTCGTCCACGAGCACCCAGCTCGTCGCCCACATCCAACCCAGCGCGAAAGCGAGGTTCCCCAGCCTGCGAACGCGCCGCGGCATCCGGCGTATCGCCCGCGCGAACACCCGCCGGGCCAGCCACGTCTGCAGCGCGGACCCGAGGCCCGCGAGCGCGAAGAACAGCGGCGGGAGCCACCAGCGGGGGCGCGCGGGCACGGTGCTGTAGCTGCCGGAGGCGTGCAGGAGGCCGGACTGGAGGAAGGCGAGGGCGAAGGCGGCGAGGCGGTGCGCGGGGGAGTTGGGACGGAGGTATCCGCGGCGGGCGAGCCAGCGCGAGGGCGCGGCGAAGCCGAACCGGAAGGTCTGGTGCCACCAGCTCCCCCAGAAGCCGGGCAGGCCGCGGTCGAGGACGGCGGCGAAGGCGCCGACGGCGGAGGGGAGGTGCCAGGGGTGAGCGCGGAAGCGGAGGATCTGGGGGATCGGGGGCAGGAAGGCGAGCATGAGGGCGCCGGAGGCGAAGGCTAGTTGGAGGGCGGAGAGGATGCCTAGGAATGAAAGAGCGGTGCGGTAGGCGGAGAGGGCGGAGGGGGGGAGGGAGGATAGGTGTGGTGGGAGGGGAGCGACGTCGGTGTGCTCGGGCCCGAGGATGAAGTACGGGTCCGCGGTCATGTGCACGGCGCAGAAGTCCACGACGAGATACCACGGGATGATGTCTCGGAACAGTCGCGTGAGGAAGAAGGATTTGAGGGAGACTTGTCGCGTGTAGCCTTGCTTGCTGCGGTGCGGGCCCGTGGCGCTCAGGGGTAGTTGGTAGCCGTTGATGGTGGGGGGAAGATCGTAAGGTGGTAAGCAGGGGATCGCCCAGTTCCAGCCTTTGGATGAGATTGTATGTCAGTTAATGTTTTTTCTTGTTCTTTTATATATATATATATATATATTTAAACTCTGGAAATATATGTGAGTTGCTTTGCTTTGCCTTACTTACCTGTCATACGGAACGCGTTGGCGATATCGAAAGCCCAGTCTAACCTGGTCCAGAGAGAAGCGTTGGCTGGATATTCCTGCCAGTAGTATTCGAATTCCTGCTCTGCTGCCAGCTTCTTCACCTGGGCGAGTATTTCGTCGTCATTTTTGCATTGCCGCAACGAAGGTACTGTGTCTAAGAGGATCTTCTTTAATCCCTCCGATAGTTCTGTATTTTCCGGGGCTCTTCTGGAGCTGATAGCATGATCTTGCCCTTCTTTACGATTATTGGCGGATCCATTCCCATTGAGCTTATATCCGTTTAATTCCAAACCAGTTGCATTTGCAGAGTGAATGGTATGGCCATTCTCTGATGGACAAGGCGAAGAAACGCCCGACTCGTTATTCCGAGTCTCATCTGCGTCTTTCCGCTTGTTCTTCCTTCGAATGTCCACCCGCTTAGCTTCCAATTGCGGGTCTGTCCAAACTAGTAAGGTGAAATTCCACACGATACCCCAAGCGCCAACAAGGCCAGCACCATAAGCAGAGGCGAAGTTGTGGCTTGAGACGTTAAGTATGGTGTAGATATTCAAGGCCACAGCAAGAGCAAGAACAAGCCATCTAGCTCGGTATAACCATGGCCGATTCTTATGCGGTATGGCGAGATAGATAACCGGTATAACCCAGTAGCTGAGCAGGTATAGGGGGACCAAGAAAGGCTTTTTGACTCCCGTCCGAACCTCATCTTGAAACTTTGCGCGGTAGATTTCTCGATAAGCCGATGCTATATCTAAATCCGTATCTCGCTGAGCCATCTCTTAGCGGCTCGGCAAAATAAATCTTCTAATTATTTAAACTTCTGTTCGGCAGCAAGCATGGCTTTCCTGTAAGAGAACGTCCGAACTTTGGTGTTGCTCCAAATGGTAAACTTAAGTTAGGTTAGGTTAGGAGGTAGTTTATTACTTGACCCGCTAACCGTTGCATATAAGATAATAACGAAATATAACTAATACAGAAGATAGATAAGGTCGAAAATGTTTATTCACACAAGAGAAAGGCAAAAAGCAAATTTGTTCAATTTCATTGACGTAGGGAGATTCCGTCGTACGGTGAAGTTAGTGTACTCCGTACCTATACGAAGCACATGCATTTTTTGAACGGGACTCTTACCCTTACGACTAACACATGATAGGTGGGTGATAGGTACATAGCAGCTTGTGGTTCATAGGCCTAGTGGTTTAGCCATCAGCGCCACTAGGCTTCAATGGTTAAGCTAGAGCTACTGATGTAAGTTTCTAAGCTCCCGAACAAGGTGACGTCAAAAATCCAGACCCGTGGGATTGCTCGGATATTTCCCGAAACATTTCCTTTTAGCACATCATCTACCTAGCAAGAACGTTAGCTACCCCTGTCAGACAAGAATCGATGCATATAATACAACGCTGGCGCTAGGGTTGGCGATATCTGACAGATCTAACGTGGGGGGTTTATCGATGGCGTTGCAGAGTACATGCACAGAGTAACACATATGTTCTCACTAACCCTGCCAGGCTTTGTTACGGGAATATCTTCCATTCTGTCTGAATATTAGGTTAGATAGGTAAATACCTAATACATAACCAATCCGTGCCAGTCTCATCTATTAACCTGTGTGTACGTATATACCTAACCTAACCCAGTCGGAATGTTATGTTCGTAAATCGTAGGCATACCTACATCGTATTCCAAAATCCATCCGCTATTAAAGCACGTAGTTCTGCTCGATGCATTGCATTCGCTAGCTATCCATACCTGTAATCAAAAATCAACTCGCAAACCAGGCTACTATCCCCGCGCTAAGTCGCCAAAACACCCAGGCCGCGAAAAGCGCCACGACGCCCAGTCCGAGCAGGACCGAGCGCTGCATCTCGAACGCGTCTGCCGTCTCCATCTTCATGAGCTTCTTCTGCTTGGTGTGGTAATACCACCGCTCTCCGTTCGGGGCGCTACTACCCGCCGTCGCCGCGCCGCCGCTCTGCTTCTTCCTGTCGACCCATCCGTACGGGTGCGGGCTGGACAGCAGCCGGTCGAGCCACGAGGGCAGCAGCCAAGTAGGCAGACGGCTGTAGTGCTCGGAGTGCTCCTGGATGCGTTTGTCGTGGTAGCGGCAGTCGACGAGGTACAGCGACAGGAGGAAGGAGATGAAATGCACTGGTGTCATGATCGCTTGTATTATCTGCATTATTATTATTAGTCCGTTAGTTGACCTAAACTCCGATGAAGCCGGTTATATAATGAAACCTTGATATAATATAAGACGATATGTAATACAAGAATGATATGTTTCGTGTCACAGGTAACGGATTTCACGTTTACTCCAACGAGTCAAGGTAACTCGAACGGTCCTGACTACATGTACATAGGCATATATATAGGTATATACCTAATATATAGATTCTTTCGGGTGAATGAAGCAGCTGGAACTTACCTGATGAATGGTCGACGGCTTGGCCCCGCCCGCTTCAGTTCGAGACATTGTTTTTGGCTCCATGCTGACGCAAAGTATTAGGTGGATATAGGTACAAATGTTACACGGCTTTCGAAATCGACACAACTTGACAGAATTAATCGAGAAAAATCGTAAGATTTGCTTATTTGAGTATAGGAGAATGAGAGTTTAGGAGAATGAGAGGTAAGTAAGGTATGCTTGATTATAAGATACGCATCATTCCTCGTGCTTAAGAGGGGAGAGGAAAAACCCCGACGGCTCAAGATCGGGCCCGCTCCGGCATCCCCTTCATTCCTCGTTTACCTACGTGGGTACCAGTTACGAAAAGACTACGAATTACATGAATTTTCATTGGATTATAACGAAACAGCAAACGTGACTTGTTCAAAGTCTTCCATGGTTTTACTACTATAGGTAGCAGTACCATGTTTCAAGCCCCGAACCTTAGAAGCATCTCTTCTTCAGAACTTATTCCTCCCGCGCGACCCGCGCCGCTCCGGGCTTGCGTCAGCATTGGGCAGTACACTAAAACCCCTACTAAATAAAATTGGCTAAAAAAGAGCAAAGCCACCAGAAATTCATAATCATAATCATTAGCCTTGCCCGCATTGCAACCGTACCTGGCAAAGCCTCACGCTTAATCATACCTAACCCCTACATTAGTGGTTTGATCTTTCGATGCCGAAGTTTTGTCGGATAGGAAGTTCCCGTACCAAGTTCCGCTGGTAGCAGTTAACGGTTTAATAATTATAAACCGTCTTTTTACAATTATTTTATATAAATATTTAAGATGATAAATGTTAGTAAATACTAACGTTAGATACGCTTTTAATAACAAATTGGATCGAAGCGTTTGGAAGTAGTCAAAACATTTATATATATTAATTCTTAAAATATTTCAAATGCTTTAAATGCTTCAAGTGCTCTAAAGCTCTTCGAACGTTTAGGCGTTTACTACCTCCTTCCCGTTGTTCCCGTTGTTCCCGTTGTCCCCGTTTGTTCCTGTTGTCCCCGTTGTTCCTGTTGTCCCCGTTGTTCCTGTTGTCCCCGTTGTTCCTGTTGTCCCCGTTGTTCCTGTTGTTCTTATAGAGGCCTGACAAGAAGCTGATTAAGCCTTTGAAATCGTCTATATAAAGGCCTCTCTCCCCCTCGACTCCTCTTCCTCTTCCTCTTCCTCTTCCTCTTCCTCTTCTTCTTTCTAAGTCTTCAACTAGCCTCTCAGCCAGCCAGCCAGCCAGCCAGCCAGCCAGCCAGCCAGCCAGCCAGCCAGCTAAACCAGGAGCCAGGAGCCAGGACCCAGGAGCCAGGACCCAGGAATCATCGTAGCCTCGTAGCCTCGTAGCCTCGTAGCCTTGTAGCCTCGTAACCCTATTAGCCTCATAGCCAAATAGAACCATAATCTCGTAATCCTATTGTTTCTAGCTGCGTTTGTAGGCTCGTTTGTAAGCTCGTTTGTACGTATACGTACTTCGAATCCCTTCCCGCCTTCCCGTTAGCTCCCGTAGCTTCCCGTAAACGTTCGAAGTCGATTCAAACGATTAAAAATTTAAATAATTTATTAAATTTAATAATTTAAAAAATTTAAACGCTCCAGTTGCTTTCAAACGTCTCAGATGCTTTTAAACGCTTGCCGAAGTTATTCAACGTTCAAGAGTTTGGATTTTTATTTATGAAAAAAAATTTAAACGGTGTAAAAACGGTGAATTAACGGTTAACTGGATCCAGCGGAACTTAGTACGGTCATTCGGAAACTATAGCGCTTTAGGTAGCCAAGGTTGCCTAGATTATGGGCATGCTCAAGCGAGATAACCATTAGAGGTACCTAGGTATAAAGTAAAGAAGTATTGTACATAACCCAATATGCATGGGCATTCTCCTTTCCCCTCATATGCACATAGCCTTTCTCCAAGAAATGCATATCTGTCGTCCCTTTTTTTAATACCTAAGCATATTTCCCCATCCTTTATTTTGACTTTTATTTTCGATGTTTTTGTTTTTTAACTTCTAGTGTTGGCAATGTTTAATACCAAGATATCCGTTGCTCCGACCTTGGTTAGCTCGTCCATTATTGGCGCGATCTTCTTCTTCTCAACCATAACGCTGACCGCAACCCAGCCATCCTCTTCCAAAGATGTTACTGTTGGTGCTCGCTTCCCCGGCGCGATCTTAGTTGCCGCCGCAAGTCCTGATCTCTCAACATTGTATTGACATAGCACGTATCGTTGGGCCGTAATGACACCGCGGATTCGAGCAGCAATTAGGTCTACAAGGGCGGGATTGGAGGGGTTTCGTGACTTAATCAGGATTGCTGTCGTCTCGACAACAGTATCGATCGGCTTGAGTCCCGCAGCCTTCATTGTTTCTCCGGATTCTGCCACGGTTAGCTTTGGATTTCCAACTAAGCACCAAAATATTTATGTGAGTAAACTTACCGACAAGGTCGACGATTCCGTCTGCCACACCAAGAGCGCAAGCTGCCTCGACACTACCACTCAGCTCGATAATCTTCGTCTGTATCTTATCAGAAAACTGGACCGGGGTGCCATTGGCCTCCTTTGCTGCTTCTTCCTCCCATTCCAAGTTGGCAAAGTACTTTTGCGCCAAGTGGACGAAACTTGTGCCAATGTTCTTGCCAATCAGGTCTTTCGGGGAGTTGTAGTTGCCTTTCTCAGGTACTTGGACCTGCAGTTTGCATCCTCCGAACCCTAGATCCAGGACAGTTTCGATACCCGATCCTTTCGAGTTTCGTTCAGTTTCTTCCTCCGGTGTGATTTCTCCCGAGAACCGCCGTGCCTTGTATAGAGCGCGAAGGCCAGCATCGTGCTCCTGCACTTGGTCATATCCCGTTATTCCTAGGTCGACTTGGCCTTCGCCGACGAAGGTAGGTATGTCGGCCGCCGGGAGGAAGATGAGAGCGATAGGGAGATTCTTGACCAAGGCTATATCAAGTCGGTTCTCTCGTCTGAATTGGATATCAGCACCCTCTAGTAAGTTGAGAGTGGCTTGGTTGAGTCGTCCCTCTTTCTAGGATATTAGTCTCATAGTCTTAAAAGAAAAAGTCTAGCACGGCCTATTTAGACGCGGCCGGGAGAAAAGAACTTACTCTTGGGAACGGCAAACAAAAGCCGGCCTTCTAGGCTAGTAACGATGGGCAGAGAGTTAGCCATAGCGACGTAAAATGCTGAAGAGGTTGAGGTCATCCTGTCTCCTCAGAGACGACCTGAAATACTCGGGGGGGACGAACTGGTTAACTAGATCCATGATTGCGTGATGCGCGACGAGAGCGGCACGGGACGAAATCAAGCAGATGCAATTGAATGTGGCTGCAGAATCGTGCGGGCCCTGAAATTCTAGATAGGCCAATTGGAGAGGTCTATATCCAGTCTACCGGCAGCTTTTGTGACTTCTCGCTGCGACGTTTCTATGGCGTTTTGTTCCTTCGCAGCTGACCTATTCTCCTTGCTTCAGCGAAGGAGACAACGGGATGGCGCTTTTAAAAATTGGTTAAAATCTCAATTCTATAACCCCACGTTCCTGAACCGGAGCTTTTACTTCGTTGTCATCTTACTAATGGCGGGGCAATGATTCGTACATGCATATGCATGCTAATTCACTTAACCGCCAAAATGCTACTTCGAATATCAACGTGGCCTCCATACGCGATGCCGGTAGGACGACGGAATCCCATAATGCATTAACATCATCATCTTGGTATGTCCTGCTGCAGCTGTTATTTATATTGGAAACATGTTTGGCGCGGTGCAGTTATTCTACCTACCTATTTGGTATCCAAGAGGCCAAGCATCTGAGCGGCACGTTCACTTACCTGATGGGTTGAATTGATAGCAACGCGAATTATTCAGATAAGGGAGCTATGCTGTGTAAACCATCAAACCATGTGGATAAAAACTACAAAACTACGTACTTAAGCGAACCAACAAGCCGGGACGCTTGCCGCGATCCATGGTTGATCCCCCGACGGTACCTGAAGGTAACTCTAGAGTTAGGCAGCTTCAATGGCGACCTGGGAGTACCTACTTGGCCTTCTTGGTGTTAGGTAATTCTAAATTAGGTGAGTTTGATGCCGCTTACCCGCTAGAGAATTGTGTTGCTACCTACCTCTACCTCCCTCCTACATGCAGTGCAGTGCAGTGAGGTATGTAATCCGTAGCACCGAGGCAGTTTCAAAAATGAAGTTAGTCGAAGTCTGAAATATAACAAAAGTTTGTACTTGCTACCTAGACCCTTCTTCTTTCAGTCACTTATATCGAAGCTATACCTCATCACAAAACTGCAAATCGATTATAAAAAAGGTAGTAATAGTCGAAAGGGGTTACACGAAGAAAACAAGAAATCTTGTTCGGTTTGCTATATCTTCATTGACCATCTCTCACTGCATACTTCAATGTACTATGTAATACCCACGTACTTCTCTACCAACGGGAGACGCTAGTTCCTCGTGTTTCACAGGAATTGTACAGATTTCCATCGCGGTGCCAAGCCACAGTGGAGAAAGCCCCCCAATAATCCATCAACATCCTTGCTCCATGACATTACGGTCTTGGCCCTGCCAATAACTATTAGCTAAACCTCCTAAACTTCACATATGCATTCACCTCGCAAAGTCTCACGAGACGAGGCCGAGAAAGCCAGCTTACTTTTAAGCTTTCTTTCTACTATTTCACCATGGTCGTAGCAACGACTGGTTCATAAAAAAAAGAACGAAAAAAAAAATCAATATAAATTAGCTTCTAGTATCAATAATTCAGCAATATTCCTAGTCGAGTAAGACGTGTACGAAAATCCGAATTCCGTAGCCACCCCAAAAGACCAAGTTACCTAGCTTTACTATCAGCGTCGCGTAAAGCCGGCTGACAGACAACTTTCAGCGCGAATTTAAATACTACAGTAGCCGGGCTTCGTAGCCCTCGAAGACGGAGCAATATGTCAAGATGGTCGGGCCAGCCCTCTATCAAGGGCAGCACTGAAGCAGTGCGAATGGCCCTGCTGACGCTCAACACCATCGGTATTACGTACGTCGCAAATATCGTATATAAGGGCCGAGACGGTAGATACTGACCTCATCCTTGCGCGCAGGTTCGTTTGGGGTGTAGAGCAGACATGCAAGTTCCCCAATGGCCTTTGGTATGCAAGAAATCAAGACTAATAATGATTCCCGCGTTTAGATTGTACCCCCTACCTTCTTTCCCTCGGATTGACGAAAAGCAAAACCTCCTTAGTCTGGATCGCCGGGCCGCTCTCTGGACTCATCGTGCAGCCGATAGTCGGTGCGTTAGCGGACGAATCGACATCGAAATGGGGGCGACGCAGGCCATTCATCATAATTGGTTCTATACTCTCGTCTCTATGTCTCCTCACTTTGGGTTTCACAAAGGAGATAGTAGGGTTCTTCATCCCCGACGAAAAGGTGGCGCAAACCTTCACAATATCCGCCGCTGTGTTGTCTATATACGCTGTTGACTTTTCGATCAACGCTGGTTAGTAAATTTTCGTTGCGCTTGGATGCGCTCCGGGTCGTTACATGCTAATTGTGCTACTAGTAATGTCGGCAGCAAGGAGTCTCGTCGTTGACACTCTTCCAATAGAAAAACAACAAACAGGATCTGCTTGGGGTAAAGAACCACAACGCCCGTTTTGGTGATGCATAACTGACCTCCTCAAAGGTAGCCGCATGTCAGCCATTGGCCATGGAATTGCTTATGCAACTGGTGCTATTGATTTACCTTCTCTCCTTGGGACGTCTCTAGGAGATACTCAGTTCAAACAATTGACCGTCATTGCTGCATTTGGTCTCGTTTTTACTTGTGGAGTCACCGCGTGGGCTGTAACAGAGAGAATCCTCATCGCCCCGAAGCACGACAGTCGTAAGGATGATGGAGGGTTCAAGGCCGTCAGTCAAATTTGGTCGACGATCGTAAATCTGCCACCTCGCATACGCGCAATCTGCATGGCGCAATTTTGGGCCTGGATTGGATGGTTCCCTTTTCTCTTTTATAGCACGACGTGGATAGGTGAAACGTACTTTCGATACGATTCACCTCATGATGCAAAGGACTCGGGGGACGCGCTCGGAGAGATAGGTAGAGTTGGAAGCGAAGCCTTCATCATCTACTCCTTCATCACCTTTTTTGGGTCGTGGATTCTACCCATGGTCATCAGGTCGCCAGATGATGAGAGTTATACCCGACGCCCTCCTCAGAGTCTCCAAGGTATCTTGGAAAAGTTGAACAAGTACAAGCCTGACCTTCTGACTGCATGGATGTGCGCCCATGCAACTTTTGCAGGAGCAATGATCTTCGCGCCATTCGCCCATAGCTTCAGGTTTGCGACATTCCTTGTTTGTCTGTGCGGACTGTAAGTTCTTTAATATCTGTTCATGTCATGTCTCGACTTCCGAATCTAACTTTCCTTAGACCCTGGAATATTGCATCGTGGGCGCCTTCGGCTTTCCTCGGAGTCGAAGTTAATAAACTGAGTGGTGCTACTGGTTCCAACGCTTCGTATCGCCGTCTGTCGCACGACTCGAACGTGGAGTTGGAAGAGGTGAACACCCCTGCTAGTCCTTCAGTTCTCGACCCGGAAGGTTTGCACGCGACTTCGAAATCAAGTTCGTCTGGGCAGTTGTCCGGCGTGTACTTCGGCATCCTGAACATCTATACGACGATTCCACAGTTCATCGGCACTATTCTCAGCACCATCATCTTCAGCATTCTCGAACCAGGCAAGAGTCCCGAGTTAGCGCACGATGAGCATCATAGCACCGATGGACCAAACGCCATTTCCGTATGTCTGTTTATTGGGGCTTGCAGTGCAATGGTGGCTGTATTCGCCACCAGAAAACTCAAGTATTTATAGTAGTGCATGACTTAATACAAGGCCGTTAGAAAAGATATACGGGGTGTTGAGGTGCAAAATTCATCTTGCATTAGAATCTATAAAAGGATAAGGGGTGTGTTATAGACTGAGATAGGCGAGGCGTTCAGGAAGCTTCAATGCTTTAAGGCTTAGAGTGCGGCGATATAGAATTGACTTGGACTTCGGGGATTATATCGTCATGGGAATGTTCATTACAGGGCGCCTATCAGAGGAAGCGTGTGGCTTAAAACTAAAACGATATAATAATACTTCCATGGGTTGAGTGGATGAATTATCTCAAGGTCTCAAGGCAAGCATTTCTTATGTGGTTGATGGAGGTACTTGATATTAAAAATCATGTATGGAAGGCTTTTAGATAAGAGAGGACGATTACATAACAACCCCGCTAGAATTTCTATCAGTAAGCCGTTGTTCAGTCGATTTCAAACTTTCAGCAAGCAACCTCTCTGTTTTACAATACAACGACCTGCCTTTACGTAACCTACGGTAGGTATAGATACCTCGTAAACTTTCGTATTGTAAAAAAAAAAAAAAAAGCTTGGAATTGCATTTGGAGAATATGGTACGTTTTTACATCTACTCATTCGACCACCACCACCACCACCACCAGAACACCAGATCTCCATGCTAACAAACCCACCACCAAACCCAGGCCCCAGTCGTCCCCTCCAAACGGCGTTCTCTCCGCGCCAAACTTGCCGCCCGCTCGGGTCCAGAGCCCTACGCGCCGCGTAAGGCGCCGCGCCCCGACGCCGTCGGGACCAGCGACTCGTTCGCGAACACGAAGCGGGACAAGCGCAGCATCAAGCACGCGTCCTTCGTATCGCGGATCGAAAAGGCGCACCAAAAGAGCTCCTCTTCCTCCTCGACAAAGCGTCGTCGGCGGCCGAACAACAAGCTCGTGGCGAATCTAGATTCGCTCGCGGACGCGCTGCCGGACCTGCTGGCGGACGGGGAGACGGAGGAGGGACTGAGGCAGCTGAGGGAGGGCAAAGTCAGGCATAAGAGCTTGAAGAGCAGGCCGGGCGCGCTGAAGAGGAAGGAGAGGGTCGTCAGGGGCGAGCTCGAGAGGTTTGGGGTTAGTCTCGCGAGGCTGAGCGCGGTGCCGGAGAGGGAGGTGTCGGTGCCGATGGCGGTGGCGACGGGTGTGGAGAAGGAGAGCGAAGGGCTGGAGGGACAGGGTGCGAGCGCGACGACAGCGGGGACGCCGGCGGCTGCGCCAACGGTATCGACTACGAATCGCTGGGCGGCGCTGAGAGGATATATCTCGGCGACGATGGAGCAGAACCCGGCGTTTGTGGGGAAGCAGGATGGGAAATGAAAGGGGGATACGACGGTATAGTTATATCATTGAAATGCTGTAAGACGGTCGTGGTAAGAGAGGGTGTGGAGTGAATTTGGGGTAAGTTTATTTTGCTGTTATACTACTTGTTTCTATGGTCTCTTACTCATACGGCCTTTTAGCATCCACAAAATTGCCCTAGTAGCATAGGACTTTTGCTGTTTTATTTGCAGCTTGTGCGATATAAGCTCAGGGTCTCTGTTAACGCAATCGACGAGGAACAAGGAAGAGCTGCCTGTCTAATCCAGTCTCGGTGGTCTTTCCAGAGGAAAATGGGGAGAAGATAGGGTACTGCTACGCCATCGAGGCCAGCGTATTGAGTTGTTGTGGTTCCTATGAGTTATCCGCACTTCTACGATGTTGTTCCACCTTTAGGCAACTGGTGGCACTACGGCTGGTGGTGGACAAAGGGGGTATCACAAAGCTATTGTCCCGGTTACTATACATCTACTTTATTTTGGAGTCCGGAGTAGTACTTAGCACCTAGGTAACCGTAATGGTCTTTCGCAGGAACAAAATGACGCGTCTACCCTATTCGCTGTCAAAGCCAGTGTCAAAAAATTTCGAAGGCAGTAACTATGTCTACAAAGATGTCACGTAATTCGCCATAAACCCGCTCATGTCCCGATAATCACTTGTATATTGCAAACATACGCTTTTTGCTACCTCTTAACAAATGATATATTGTCTTATTGTGGTATTCATCCCTGCGTTAATGCTCAGAAAAAAAAGAAGTAAAAATCATAAAATTCACAAATCGCTGTTTCCAAATCCCCTCCCTAATCCGTAATATGCAGACGTAAAACAATGCAAGAGGCTCTGATTCCTCGCCCTTGACTTCCTGTAACCTCCAAATGGTACCATTTTTAAGTAGTGCATAAACTCGCTGTAAACGCGGTTTTTAGCAATAGAGGATATCACGATCCTAGGATGACATTTCCATAAAAAATACCTCGTGAAACAACCCCGGACCCCAATGTCGTTATAGGGTGTTGTACTCAGGTGTACTCGATAATAAACCGCGAGGTTGGGGAGTAACGACTAGGCCTTCGAGGTGATAGCATCCTGAAAAAAATATAAACCAGCAGCGAACCTGGTAATCAATATACCCACCGAACTCTATTCGATTCGGGGCGGCGTATTGCTCGGTGTGAGACGTCTCCGCTCTCCTTCCTTGCGTAAATTCTCGATTATCTTGAGCATCTCCTTACGAGCTCCAATACTATCGATAGCCTTGTGGGCCATGCTCATCGAAATCTTCTCTCCCGCGTCGACGGCTAGAAGACGTTTAACAAGCAGGTGTCGCATGACGATGCACACAAAGACGCCGCAATCGCTTCCGTTTTCCTGCTGAGGGGAGTCGGCGAGATAATGAAATCGTAGGGATCGGCCAAGTACGCTGGATAGTCGCTTAGACGCCTCCCAAGCTTCGGCGTTGTTCGAACCGTCTAGAGAATCGTAGTGAAATGCAACTCCATCGATTATACTCACAAGGAGTAGGGACCAATGGCTTCCCCCTTCCGCTTGTGAAACATTCCGGTTGTCATTGATAGGAAGGAATATGTGCGTTATTTGCCGGAAGTCGGGTAGGGCGGATCGAACCATCTCAGTGTCCTTATTCTTCATAAGGAGAAAAGTCATCGAGGGTCGAAGCAAAACGATGTGCGCTTGCGGGTACTTGGAGAGTACTTCGCGTTCTAGAAATTCTTCCCAGAAGGCGATGTTCTACAGCGGAAACTCGTGTTAATAAACGCTTACAGATAGCTTCATAGCTTACAGTAGAGCAAACTTACGTTGTCCGTTAACCAGTCATTCTTGAGCGCCTTTATATCTTCGTATGTCACTGAGCAGCATCAAGAGTTAGTACTATCGAGAAGAGAGGGGAGAAAAGAAAAAGGTTAAAATTAAACCAAAAAGCATACGAAGAATATCATGATCTAAACAGGGGTTGAGGTTAGTCACAACGTACAGGCAAATCGGGCATCTTTCTTACATGAAAGGTACGGCTGCGTCGGCGAAGGCGTAGGAGAAAACTGAGATCTTCTTGAGCGCAGTCGGCGGGAAGGGCTTCTTCTATTATGGGGGCTCACGCTGTCATTCAGCCGTCGAGTAAACCTGTCGCGGAGCGTCATTTGCAAGACCCGTGATTAATATAGCCTCTTGAGGTAATGTAGTAGCGGTTCGTCTTCGCGCGACAAGTCAATGGGTAAAAGATTGCTTGGTTGTTGGCGTGAAACGTCTTCAGCGGTCGACGAACGAGAATGTACGTTGAGGATGTGGGGTGGATAGGATCGATACGATTCGAGAGAGTATTCAGATTTAGGGTAAAAGGGAGAACGTGTTTCGTCGCGAATGGATGATTAGTAGGCCTGTCTAAGTATGTGCCTAGGTAGATGTCGTGATGCTATTAAAGTAAGGGGATGCTTCCGTTGAAGACCGCTGTCTCAACGTCGCAATATCGCAATATCGAGATGTAGGTATTCGCCCGGGGTGCTCTAGGATACCTAAGCTAATGATTGCGAGGCGAATTCCCCCTTGCCAATTACCAAGGGAGGCCTAAAGGAGGTAATCACTGAAATGCTGGAAAAAAAAAAAAAAAAAAAGGTCTAAATGACGAAAGCCGAGATTCAAGTACTAAGTTAGTGCTGCTATGGTGCGAAACGGGGCAACAGCATACTAACAAAGGATGCAGGCGAAAAGAAAAGGACTATTATGTATGTAACATTAGGTTAGGTAGGTAAAAGTACGGTTTAATTGTTGAAGAATTATGTATTGTTCTTTGGGAATAAGAAAAGAAACTGGGAAAGAAATTGTTGGCGTTTATAATTAAAGAGTGACAACGCACTGGAATAATACTTTGTTATCTGTCAACCGCTGTCTCCCGCTCTGGTGCCGCTATGGTATTGTTGAAGGTATCTTTCTTTTTAGGACGTATCAGCTGTAGATAGCCTGTGCCCGTAGGGAAGGTAAGGTTATGTAGGGTGTTTTAGCAGGGCAGAAAGAGAAAATGGGTTGTAAAAGATGGGAAATGCTAAAACTGCGGGGCGGCGATGATGTACTTATATGTATTGTTATATTGGCTGATACCTCTACAGGTACTTAGCATCTAGGCAGTGTACTTCGTGCGATGATGCATGGATCCCACCTAAAGGTTAGGTACATAGGTAGGTAGGTAGAGGATGCCGGGGAACTTGCTTCAGGTGCTTTCAGTGCACAGCATAAGCTTAAACGGTCGCCTGACATCAAAGTTCTACTAACACATAGAAATATACTGAGTGTTGTTCCTGTGCTCCTCCTAACCTTATTGAAGATATACCTAATACATACATACTATGTAGAGATAATCTAAACCCATAAGGTTCTTCCATGATCCCACCTACATGCACCCTTCGTACATGTATTTGGTACGCACCTACATAAATCGCCTTTAAGTACAAAGTTGCACCTCAGCATCGTACAATACATACGGGATATTACATAGTATAGTAGATGCTACCATCCAATAGCCCTACCGCGGTCTAAATAGTAAAGAAGCTAGCAACGCGAGATGACGAACGTCGAAAGAGGCTGAGCAAGTCAGGTTTTGCATCACTACCGGGAATACCTGACTTCCACTTGCTTGGGTGAGAAAGCATATTAATCGAGACATTTTGGTCCAGCCCGGCGGTCCAGAACCCTATTGCTTGAGCTGATCAGATGGAAATACCTAGAACGCCCCACAGATATCCATGGAGATTTTATCTCGATTCTCGCGGTACGTATTTCCTCTGCCGCGTAGCACGACGTCGCTCCACATTTCAAGCAATCCATCTTGCCATTCTAGCCATTGGCCATCCCACTTTCAAGCTTGGCGTAGCGAAGCGCTGCCTTTTCCCTTTCAACACGTTCCCTACTCCACTTGCAAGCAAGGAATTTGTAACGTCTCTCAGTCTCTCACGACTCATGTTTGACGAGGGTACGACTAATGAGCCTTATATACGACATAAGGCACCCAAGGATTAAGGGAAAGAAATAGTGTAGATAGATTGGCATGTGCCCCTCTCGTAGGTATGTAGAATGATTACGACAAAGTTTCAACATCTTTCGTGTCTCAAACGCTCGGGTTCACAATAGGTCACGGACCAATCCGATATGTTATAGAGATTCAAAGACAAATGTCTTCAACTTGTTAATGTACATAGTATAGGTACTGGTGGAAAACAACCTTAGGTTAGGGTCTCCCTGTTAACGACTCTCAAAGCACAATGAGTATAGGTAATTATGGCAGTTTGGACTATGTATGTTACGTTTAGTTCGAGGACGAGCCTGCGTTAAATTGTGTAAGTTGACGGTATCATTAGTTTGAAACTAGGACGACAATCCTGCATGGAAGCGTCCGTGAACTTGATTCAACTGACTATAATTATAGAAGATGATTTGTCAAGTATAGACTCGGCGCTCTCCTTTCTCAAGGTAGCCATCCTTCAACCTCGGGCCTCTGAGCATCTCGAATCCCTCTTATCTTAAGCACAAAGACACTTGGGTCTCAATGTCATGGCTATGAGATATGGTCAATCAACCTGAATAATAAAGGGTAGCAACAATGAGAGGACCATTACAAGACGTCGGAGCGTTTAATAAGTTTCTTAAACTATGGTCCGTGATGTTGTCCCATTATACGGGATGACAAATAAAGCCTATGTCTAGGTAATCAGTTAACACTTGGAAGTTGTATATCTTGTCAAGTAGTGCTTACATGATGCAGCAAAAAGCGTAACTTGTCCCCCAAGTCTGCCGGATCACGAAAATGAAACCAACTTGAAGAGTGGCAATTTCTTATTCGGGACTTGGATGACTCAGACGTGGCCGGTTTGTACTGAGCTACGAAAATAGGACATTTCACTACGATACCTACCTAGGTATACTCTCTGAATAAATCCGTCGGAAAGCGCCGTTGGGGACCAAAGAATACGACTATGGCACAAGCGGAATTTTTTTTTAAAGACGACTCACTACGAGGCTACGAGTTTGTTGCTGTCGATGCCTAACACGCTACGTCTCAGGCTCTGGTTATGACAGAGGTGCGAAGGATAAGCATAGGTACAGTCTAAATTTGAAGAATTGTCTTAGGGCCCAGACCGTACCGGTTGTCTTCTGGAAGGGCCACAAAAATTGTATACTCGATGTGACTCACTTACGCTATATATTGGTGTCGGATCTAGGGTTGGAGAATGGGTTTGTTCTACTATATACCTTAGGTAGATATGTGTTGGTAAAACGCGAGGCTAATAGCGCATAGAGAACTTACGCAAACTTTTTTGAAGAGTATATCTACTAGCCAAGAAATATACGAAGAACTTGGCGGTCGGTTATATTTTTGTGAATTCGCTATCCGCCGTATATGATATCCCATTCGTCCTGAGACGAGGGACTTTTAATTGTAATACTCCAAGTGATATAAACGACCAGCATGCTACTACAGTCCTGGACATTTGTGTGGATATCTTCTCCATCTTCACATGAGCAATCTCCAAGCACCGAGCAGCAATGCCGCGAAACCTGTGCAAACACCCATCAACCACTGCAACGTCTGGAACTTGACCTGCTCCAGCTTCTCTCTTAAGGCGGCAACTTCTTGCTCGATCTTGGTCTCCGTCTCCTTGATCTTCAGCTCCTGGCTCACGGCCTCTTCACGTATGCGCCCCTTTTCCAAGTTCAGGTCCAGCCGTACCGACGCCTGCGTCCGACCGATCTCGTCCCGCAGACGGTTATTCAGCTTGGTGATGTCGTTCGTCAATCGCTCGTGCGCGGCGCGCGTCGTGTTCGACTCAGTGCTGTCCGCGGAGAGAAGCTCGGAGCGGAGCTTCGCGAAATCGACTTTCTGCGTGTACGTCGCCTTGGCCGCGTCTTCGCGCAGGACCATCGTCCGAGTCAGGTTTTGTATGCTAGTCGGCGTATTAGCGGCGGGTAGCTGACGGCCCGGGGGTGAGTATTTAGTGAAGCTTGCCTCTCCTGGATCACGTCGTTCAAAACCTTCATCATCGCGACCGACTGCTCCTCCGTGAATCCTTCGCTCTGCAGCCGCTGGACGAATTTCAGGGTATCGAAGTGGTGGTCTCTGCCCCGCGGCGCCGTGGCGTGGAATGACCTCCGTAAACCCGGATTCTGGAGTAGCATAGATGGCTTCGTCCTCCCATTTCCTGGGGAATATTGGGGCTTCTCTCGAAGCGAGTGAAATGAAGCTGTCCCGTACCCTTGCCATGACCGTCGGTTTTCTGCGGGTAGAGTCGCAGCTCGCAGTACCTGCGAGGACCCAGTAGAGCCTACCCAGCTGAGTCGCGGGAGTAGAAATCTCGGTAATGTTTGGGCTGCATTTACCGTGACTCCCGCCATGTCAGATACCAGTATATGCTATATTTACGGGTATGGATGTCCTAATTTGAACAGGTTGTATAAACGCTGAACAAAGTGGGAACATGTGATGGACGAAACAACCTCGAAGCTCGCGATATTCGGAGCTCCTGGCATGAATGTAACTATGTACCTAAGCTTATAGTGGGTCAATCTATGTACCTAATGTATCAATCCAGACCTGGCAGGCTAGCGGGGCTGGCGGGCTTGGCACATATGTGTGGCTTGTTGGACAAGGGCGAAGTGGCTGATCCACTATAAAAGATCGAAAATTTCGGGATGAGGAAAAAAATTCTTCTTTTTTTCTCCATTCAAAATGAACAACGCAAAAATTCACATTCTCGAGACACGATATTTAGTGCGAGGTTTCCTCTCTTTTGCAGTGGCCCAGGACCACTGAAGTTCTCGGACAGAATGGAGACCAACTCCCAACGAACAATCTTGGGTGCGGTGCTTCCGGTCCTTTCGAGGACGATGGGGAGGATCGCAATGATTGAGCGTACATGCAAATTATTTGATCTTTCTTGGTAGATCTATTAGGCTTTTAGCCTTTACAAGTGACTTAAGATATCGTTGTCGATTGCGTGTAAGTAAAGACCCGGTCGTTATGATATTCTGTAATGACCGCGGGTATCTCAAGTCCTTAATATTTAAGGATTGTAAACCGTAATGTTTCTACAAATATTCATGAATTGCCCTTGTGACAATGCTGGGGTGGAGTTGTTAACGTATATACTATTGCTTTACAACTCTAGAATCAAATTTGATCATTCGATAGCTTTTGTTGACTATTATGGTTTTGCTGCCTGAAGATTTTCTTAGAGCGTTTCGAATAGCAACTGCTGGTCTAAAACAGAACTGCTGTGATTATCTACAGAGACCCATTATTCGACATTAATCGGTAATTGTAGATCAAAGTGTTGTTCGTTCTCCATAGTAAAGTCGCAATTTCGTACCAGACCCCAGCATAAACCAATAAAGAGTCTCCTATTGTACTACGAAGTACGTCCTACAGGTGTTAGAAGATTAGGTACCTCAGGCCCTAGGTATTTCGGTATCTGCGTTACTTACCTCTATAGCATAAGTTAGGTTATTAAATCATGGAGCTTTACTTGACCTACCCTGGCAGCCTGGCCAGAAGAGAGGTACGTAACAGCATACCTAGCTGAGTCCATGTACATAACGTGGCTCGTGCACGACGTCAGGTACATGGCTGGCAGCCTCAGGTGCTCCTTCCGAACAAGTAACCCGTAACATCTGGATTGGAAAGGGATCACCATATTTCGTACACACGTCCACTTTCCTCCTGGAAATTCTTACTACCACCATTCAAACCACCTGCACCTTCTTTACTCCATCCACATTTTGTACAATACTTGACGCTATCGCCGTGCCTTCCTGAAAGGCGTCGCCATTGACGTCTGCACGCGTGCTTCCCTCGATTTACTCTCTTCCACTACATAATCAATCCCTGGAGGTCTCTTCTGCTAATTTAGCAACCTAATACCTTCATACCTTTCTTTTCCACCCCTTTCCTGTACACATTTTACCTAACCTCAGCTCATTCACGATCGCGTTCTTTGCCTACCGTCGTTACTGGACTGAATTAGGCGCACAGTTTCTGGGATAACTTCCCAGTTTCCGACTATTTCCTTATTTCCATACTGCGTTTGCGCTTTACCATTGACATTCTGGCCAACCCATGTGATCTGGAATCATGGCTCCGTTACCTATCAAGTTCCAGGAGCTGTTGACGCTCGGCAATGTTGGCGTCGACCAGAGCGCCATTGGATTTAACTCCTGCGTAAGTAATCTCATGTCTTAATTTTAACTCTTTCCATAGCTCTAAAACTAACTCCCGTTGCGTTAGACCTTAGAATCCGATGCCTTCATTTGCATAAGAGAAAAGAAGAGCGAGACAGCGCAACCCGAAGTCGTTATCATTGATCTCAAGCAAGGGAACAATGTGACACGCCGACCTATCAAAGCCGACAGTGCTATCATGCACTGGTCGAAGCAGATCATCGCCCTCCGAGCACAAGCGCGAACCCTACAGATTTTCGACCTGGAGAAGAAAGCGAAGTTGAAGTCGGCCACAATGAACGAAGACGTTGTCTTCTGGAAGTGGGTTAGCGAGTCAACCTTAGGCTTGGTTACAGAGACCGCAGTGTTCCACTGGGATATCTATGACAGTACTCAGGCTGCCCCCGTCGAAGTCTTCAAGCGTAATGCTAACTTGAACGTATGTTATTCTCAGATCTTCTAGCTTTGTGGGCTTAGTGACTAATTGCTATCAAATCAGGGTTGCCAAATCATAAACTACCGAACCAACAGCGACGGTAAATGGATGGCTGTCGTTGGCATCTCTCAACAAGCGGGGCGCGTGGTTGGCAGTCTACAACTATACTCTAAGGATAGAGGCATCAGCCAGGCAATCGAAGGTCACGCAGCCACATTTGGAACCCTCAGAATAGAAGGCGAGCCCGCGGATACCAAGGTTTTCTCTTTCGCAGTTCGTACCGCCACCGGTGCTAAGCTCCATATCGTCGAGATCGATCATCCTGAAGGCAACCGACCCTTTCAGAAGAAGGCCGTCGACATATTCTTCCCTCCCGAGGCTACCAATGATTTCCCTGTTGCTATGCAAGTTTCCCAAAAATATGGAATCGTCTACATGGTAACAAAATACGGATTTATCCACCTCTACGACCTTGAAACGGGCAGCACCATCTTCATGAACCGAATTTCTAGTGAAACGATCTTCACGACGTGTGCCGATTCCGAGTCTACCGGTATTCTTGGTATTAATAGGAAGGGCCAGGTCCTCTTCGTGTCAGTTGACGAATCGACTATGATTGACTACCTCCTTCAAAACCCGGCCAACACGGAGATTGCTATCAAGATGGCTTCACGAGCTGGACTTCCTGGTGCGGACCAACTCTACCAGCGCCAGTTTGACACGCTATTCAATGGGGGTGATTACGATGGTGCTGCAAGGGTTGCTGCCAACTCTCCCCGGGGTTTCTTGCGAACTACGGAGACTATCAACAAGTTCAAGAACCTCCCAACGCCCCCAGGCAAAATGTCCTATATCCTTCAATATTTCGGCATGCTTCTCGACAAGACTACTCCCCTAAATAAAACCGAGACTCTTGAGCTTGCTGTGCCTGTCCTATCTCAGAACCGCAAGCATCTCCTCGAAAAGTGGGCGAAGGAAGGCAAGCTGGACTTTTCCGAGGAGCTTGGTGACTTGATTCGACCGCATGATGTCAATTTGGCTCTTGCCGTGTATCTCAAGGCCAATGCTCCTCACAAGGTCGTCGCGTCTTTTGCCGAGCTTGGCCAATTCGACAAGATCTTGCCCTACTGCGACCAGACCGGCTACCAGCCGGACTGGATCACACTCCTGCAGCATATTGTTCGCGTGAACCCAGAACGTGGTGCAGAATTCGCAACTTCCCTAGCCAGTCACCAAGGCGGATCGTTGATTGATATCGAACGTGTGGTTGACGTCTTCCAATCGCAAGGCATGGTTCAGCAAGCTACCGCATTCTTACTCGAGGCGCTCAAGGAAAATAAACCCGAACATGGCCACCTACAAACTAGGCTTCTCGAAATGAACTTGATGAACGCGCCTCAGGTAGCCGATGCGATCTTGGGCAACAATCTGTTTTCACACTTCGACAAGGCTCGTATTGGTAGTTTGTGTGAGCAGACCGGATTGTACCAAAAAGCGCTGGAACTTTATGAGGACCCGGCGGCTATCAAGCGAGTTATCGTTGCTATTCCCGGCACGCCTAACTTTAACGCTGACTGGCTAGTCAATTATTTTGGTCAGCTTTCAGTAGAACAGTCCCTGGATTGTCTTGACGCAATGATGAAGGCCAACATTCGCCAAAACCTTCAATCCGTTGTCCAGATTGCTACCAAATATTCCGAACTCCTTGGTCCCACCAACTTGATTGACCTATTTGAGAAATATAAGACCCATGAAGGTCTCTTTTTCTACCTTGGCAGTATCGTCAACCTCTCCCAGGACCCGGATGTCCACTACAAGTATATTGAAGCAGCCACCAAGATGGGCCAATTCAACGAAGTCGAGAGAATTTGCCGAGATAGCAACTTCTACAACCCAGAAAAGGTCAAGAACTTCCTCAAGGAAGCGAGACTCACTGAGATGCTCCCGTTGATTATCGTCTGTGACAGACACAACTTTGTCCATGATTTGATCCTTTACTTGTATCAAAACCAGCGATTCAACGCGATCGAGGTTTACGTGCAGCGTGTCAACCCTGGTAGAACTCCCGAAGTCATTGGAGGCCTGCTTGACGTTGATTGCGATGAGTCTGTGATCAAGAATCTCCTCACCACTATTAATCCTGCCTCAATTCCCATTGATGCGCTAGTGCACGAGGTAGAAACCCGTAATCGCCTAAAGCTATTGCTACCATTCTTAGAGGCTACGTTGGCCGCTGGTAACCAACAGCAGGCGGTCTACAATGCCCTGGCCAAGATCTATATCGACTCGAACAACAACCCAGAGAAGTTCCTCAAGGAGAATGACCAATACGATACTTTAACTGTTGGTAAATACTGCGAGAAGCGAGACCCGAACTTGGCGTTTATCGCATACCAGAAGGGCCAGAACGATCTAGAGTTAATCAACATCACAAACGAAAACTCTATGTATCGTGCCCAAGCTCGCTACGTACTGGATCGTTCTGATCGTGAGCTATGGACATTTGTCCTGAGCGAAAACAACATTCACCGTAGGTCAGTTATTGACCAGGTCGTCGCGACGGCTGTCCCTGAATGCAGTGACCCTGCTAAGGTCTCCGAGGCTGTCGCATCTTTCTTGGCATGCGACCTTCCGGGTGAGCTTATCGAACTCCTTGAGAAGATTGTCCTAGAACCTTCGCCCTTTAATGACAACCCCAGTCTCCAAAATCTTCTTATCCTTACTGCTGCAAGAGCGGACAAGAGCAGAGTTATGGATTATATCCACCGACTTGACGCGTTCAACCCTGACGAGTGTGCCCAACTATGTATCGACGTCGGCCTCCACGAAGAAGCCTTCGAGATTTACAAGAAGGTTGGTAACCAGACGGCAGCTGTCGAAGTCTTGGTAGAGCACGTTGTTAGCATTGATCGCGCGAGCGCGTTTGCTGAAGATGTCGATGTTCCTGAAGTTTGGAGCAGAGTTGCGAAGGCCCAGCTTGATGGTCTACGTGTAGCAGATGCCATTGAGTCTTATATCAGGGCTGGTGATCCTCGCAACTACCTTGAAGTCATCGAGGTTGCAACCCATACTGGAAAGGATGAGGAATTGGTCAAATATCTCAGGATGGCACGCAAGACTCTCCGCGAACCCCCGATCGATACGGGTCTTGCCTTCTGCTATGCCCGACTTGATCAGCTAGGCGAGCTAGAGGACTTCCTCCGAGGCACTAATGTAGCTAATATCGAAGAGTCTGGTGATAAAGCTGCTGAAGAGGGTCTACACAAGGCTGCGAAGATATTCTACACCAGCATTTCCAACTGGTCCAAGCTCGCCACCACACTTGTCCACCTTGAAGATTACCAGGCAGCTGTTGAATGTGCTCGCAAGGCCAATAACATCAAGGTCTGGAACCAAGTCCACGCAGCGTGTGTGGCCAAGAAGGAGTTCCGACTCGCGAAGATCTGCGGTCTCAACTTAATTGTTGATGCAGAACAGCTACAAGCTCTTGTCAAGCAATATGAATCTGAAGGCTTCTTCGATGAGCTTATTGACCTCCTCGAGCAAGGCCTCGGCCTTGAACGCGCCCATATGGGAATGTTCACTGAGTTGGGCATTGCACTTTCGAAGTACCACCCTGAGAGGCTTATGGAACATATTAAGCTATTCTGGAGCAGAATGAACCTGCCCAAGTTGATCCGTGCTTGCGAGGAAGCCAATCTGTGGCCCGAGTTGGTCTTCTGCTACTACCACTATGACGAGTTTGACAACGCTGCACTTGCTGTAATGGAGCGTGCCCAGAATTCATGGGAGCACCAGCAATTCAAGGACATAGTTGTCAAGGTCGCCAACCTGGAGATTTATTACCGGGCCATCAACTTCTATCTTGAGCAACATCCGTCTCTTTTGACTGATCTTCTCCAAGTCCTTACCCCGCGTATTGATGTTAACCGGGTTGTTCGCATGTTCCAAAAGTCTGATAACCTACCGTTGATTAAACCCTTCCTGCTTAACGTGCAGAGCCAGAATAAGCGAACGGTGAATGACGCTATTAACGATCTCCTCATCGAGGAAGAAGACTACAAGACTCTTCGGGACTCAGTAGAGAACTACGATAACTACGACGCGGTTGAACTTGCCTCTCGTTTAGAGAAGCATGATCTGGTCTTCTTCAGGCAGATCGCTGCTAACATCTACCGCAAGACCAAGAGATGGGAGAAGTCTATTGCTTTATCGAAGCAGGACAAATTATACAAGGATGCTATCGAGACAGCTGCCATTTCTGGCAAGTCTGAGGTTGTTGAGGAGCTCCTCCGCTACGTACGTTTTTCTTCTATCCTTCAACTGACCTAGTAGGTATGCTAACAATCTTCTTAGTTCGTTGACATTGGTAGCCGCGAGTGCTACGTTGGTATGCTTTATGCATGCTACGACCTTATTCGTCCAGACCTGGTACTCGAGCTGTCATGGCGCCATGGTCTCAACGACTTCACTATGCCGTATATGATCAACCTTCTCTGCAACCAGACGAAGGAAATCGCTACGCTCAAAGCTGATAACGAAGCGCGAAAGGCTAAGGAGACGGCCCAAGAAAAGCATGAAGACGAGACGCCTATCCTTGGTGGCAACCGTCTAATGATCACTGCTGGACCCGCTGCCACCGGTGGAAGTGTTTCCCCAGTTCCTTTTGTGCAACCTAATGGCTTTGCTCCTCAACCTACAGGCTTCGGCTTCTAAAGGATATTGGGATAAAGTTCTATGCCATCAAAAACTATTCGGGGTGTCCGATGACACCCCCAAACTAAATTCCGAACGTCTCATTAACAAGCCTTCTTAGGTACTTAATGTCGTTAGTAACTCGATTGGCATCGAGGACGACGGGGTGCGGTGGATCTTTGGGGAGTTCGTCATAGAAAAAGTTGTGGATTTTGCGATACGTGACTTTGTCGGAAAAGGATCTTGGCGGATACCAGGACTACGAGGGGGATATCAAGAGGGCGGCATTGCTTGCACCAAGTGTAACGCGAAATCTGCTACTCAGATCCCCTCCGTTATGTCGGACGTCTGCTACGAGGATTACACCTGGCTGTATTTATAAGATAGCATAATGAAGACCTCTTTACTAGGATGAAACCTGTAAGGAAACTGTTAATGATTTGAACGACGCTGCGTGGTAATTCCGTGGTCGTAGGCCACTATTGTAGGCGGGAATTTATGCCATGGAGATTTATTCCTCAAGTGGTAGTATAGTCCTCGGCGAACTAGACGTGCTTATCAAGCTTGCCATTAGCCGTGTGGTGAACCCTTGTCTGGCAATTTACTGTTACCTTGCAGGGTGACGGTGGTTGATAGCCACGTCTCATTCTAATAGGCCCGCATATTATCATCTGTTCTCCTCGCCTTATCTGTCGTATCGTTCTAAACCGAGGACGCCTGACCGCGACAGGAGGGGGAAGGGGGGGTTGTTAAACTGAGGTTCTACAGTAGGCAGGCAATATGTTTACCTCGAGGTATATATATTAAGTTTAAAAGCACCTCACAAGAGGTAGCTATGAAAAGACGTACTATTTTATCAGTATACCCTCATCTATAAATACCTTATATAGTCTTACTCACTATGACAATATTTCGATTCTGTGTGGGCTTAGCGGCACTGGCCGGCGGTGCTCGAGCAGCAGCGATTTCTAGATCGATGCACGAGGATGGGATTTCACGTAAGCAGGCTTCTTCTAAGGGTGCACTATACGTATATTGTAAAGGTCGGAGGTTGTCGCGCTGACTTACCTGTCATTTTATTAGTTGCGCAACCCGTGTATAAGCCGTTGGACTTGGGCTCGGTCAAACCCCTAGGATGGTTCAAAGACCAGCTCGAGCTCGAGGCGGCGGGATTGTCGGGGAATATGTTTGATTTCTATCGCTTCGTTCACGATTCGAGGTATATTGGGGGATCGACGGAGTATTCTGGCTTAAGGTAGGGTCAGGCATAGACGCGTAGTGTAATGAGGGTCTACATAGAGTTGTAGTCGCTAAAGTCTTTTACCCCGACTTATGACTACTATATTAATTAGGAGAAGTGCATAGAAAACATATATACTAATTACCCTCGTCGAATAGTGAAGCCTCGCCTTACTGGTTCAACGGCCTCGTCCCGCTAGCCTTCGGGCTGGGAGACGAGAGGATCCTCGGCCAGGTGAGGTACTATCTGGATTACATCCTCGACCACCAGCAGGAGGACGGGTGGATCGGGTGGGAGACCACGCAGGCTACGAGAGGGCTCTGGGCGCGGTGTCTGGTCATGCTGGGACTTATACAATACGCGGAAGCGGACCCGACTCAGACGGAACGTATCGTCGACGCTATGCATCGATACGTTGTCCTTGCGCATAGTAGTAAGTCTATTGAAAGAAAAATGCCCACCCCTTATATCCCATATATCATTTTATTAGGCCAAGAGTATTTAGTATTTGCCGTAGGCAAATACGTGCAGATGCTATAAAGTCATAATGCTGGAAGGATCATTATATAAAAGCTGATATAAAGCTAACTTGACACCATAGTGCTTCAGAATAATTATACCGGCCTCCTTGTGCATGGAAACGACACATTTGACACGGCCGGCTTTGGAGTAGGTCGGACTCATGAGATGCACATCCCACTGCAGTGGCTCCTGGAGCGCTACCCTCGAAACAACTCTGGGATTATCTGGGAGACTATGGAGCTCATGATCAAGGGAGGCATACTGGTCAGTGATCCCTTGTTTTTATTATTACCATCCGTCTGTCCTAAATTTACAATACAAAACTTCGAGGGAAGGGCGGTTCTATAAAAGAAAAGAACTGACAGCGATATTATCTATAGTGGGGAGCAGACTGGAGAACGTTTTGGACGGACGAAGCATACCCGCACGTCCTGTATGAGACGACTCCTTACAACTTAAGCTGGGTGTTCATCCACGGAGTAAATATGGCGCAAGGTAAGATTATACCCCTATAATCAAGAGAATCCAGATCCCACCCAGCGTGGTATATTTCTTACTCCTTAAAGGACTACGATACCCCCTATCCCTCTACCGCAACAGCAACGACGTAGCCCTCAAGCAGCAGACGCGCAAGGCCGTCGACTTGCTAGCGAAGTACCACCGCTCGCTCGCGGGCACGATCACCGCCGACGAATACATCTCGGACCTGAACCCCAGCCGGGGTGCCGAGCTGTGCATCGCCGCCGAGGTCATGTTCTCCTCGGCGTACATCTACCAGTACCTGGGCGACAACGACATCGCCGACTGGGCCGAGCAGACCGCTTTCAACGCGTTTCCTGTCTCGGTCTCGGGCGACTGGTGGTCGCATCAGTATGTGCAGCAGGAGAATCAGGTGCGTACTTGGGTTGACTTCTTTTTGAAGAAGTCTTAACTATCCCACTTTCTTTTTATATATAGAGGAGTGTTGTCTAATTAATCCTAATTTATAGCCGTGGTCTCGAAACCTAAGCACCGATGACCTCTGGTGGGATGTGAACTCGTACTCCAACGTGTTTGGCCTCGAACCAAACTATGTAAGCCCCCTCCCCCCTATTATTCCTTCTTTGTCCGCCGTACTATACTATATTATTATTCTTTTAGTTAGCTGAAACAAAAACTTCTATAGCCATGGTAAGTAAAACCCCTTACTTACCTACCCCTTGAACCACACCACACCAAACCACATCTATCTAACCTAACTCCCCCAGCTGCACGGTCAATCACCCACAAGCCTACCCGAAATTCCTCGCCAACTCCTTCGCCACGACTTCCGACGGCAGCCTAGCCCACGTATTCCTCGTCCCTGGCACCGCCGCCACAACCCTCGGCTCTTTCAATAACAGCTCGGTCTTCGTCTCCGTCAACACGACCTACCCCTTCGGCCACACCCTCACATACACCATCACCGCCTCTTCTCCTTTCAACTTCTCCGTCCGCATCCCGGGCTGGGCCGACACCAGCCACAGTACGATCGCCACCAACTCCTCCACCACCGACGTAACCAGCACAACCAGCACGACCCTATCCCCCGACGCCGTCTCCAACCTGCAACGTATCGCCGTCCCCTCCGGAACCAGCACCGCGACCCTCCGCCTCTCCACCACCCCGCGCGTCGTCCGCCGCGCCAACGACACCGCGGCGATATACTTCGGCGCGCTCCTATACGCCCTCGCCATCGAGCACGACGCGGCGGCCCGTATGCCCGTCGAGTACCGCAGCGGGAAGGTGCTGCCGCCGTCGACGACGGATCCGCACGGGCACACGCACGACTACGTGCTCACGCCGAAGAAGGGGAGTAAGTGGAACGTGGCGATCGATCCGACGCGGATCCGGGCCGTGCGGAGGAGGAGGAGCGCGGGTGCGGGTGCTGATGCCACCGGTTCCGGATCTTTCGAGGAGCATGTAGACGACGTTCTCGAGGTTGGTGGCGACGAGCTGAAGAATCCCATCTGGGAGTTGGATGGGCCGCCTGTCGAGCTGCGGGTTGCCGCTGTGGAGATCGATTGGCCGATCGTCATGGACACGGCGGCGGACCCGGGCACGTTCGCGGTGAAGCCTAAAGGGAAGCCGTTTTACGCCCGCTTCGTGCCTTACGGCTCGAGCAAGTTGCACATGGCGTTATTGCCTGTCGTCCAGCTACAAGATGTACCTGACTTCGATATATCGGGTTAAAAAGAGAAAAAAACAGAGGTACCCAATGTATATACCTATGTATTTCACTATCACCGAGAAATCACATCCAAGATACCACATTCAAGAACATAAGATAATAATAGATAAAAACTGTACGCATATCCCGTGACGATAAAAAAAGCAGGTATTTTTTACCTTTTCGTGTGGAGTAAACTTAGGGAAAAGGGCACGTATGAGAAAGTAGTCCGCACCAACCCCCGAGTACTCTTGTCTCCGTCCCTGGAACACACGCCAGCCCAAAGCCTTCGTAAGTATCCTATACCGTTACTCCGCTATATATTTCCGTTGTTTGCCTTTTTTTTTTCTTCTCAAGAGGATTGTATTCAAGGCTTCACAATCTTGCACACTAAGTCGGATCCGTCGACCGAATCGCCCTCGCGCACCTGAAGATCCGATACCTTACCGTTGTGGGGAGCTGATATAACCATTTCCTGTCATGATTTGTTAGCAACTAAGTTTTTCGCGTATAGTACTGGAGCAATAGTAGTCTTACCATTTTCATGGCGCTGAGCACAGCCAGTGGATCTCCCTTCTTGACCTCCGAGCCCTCGTGGACTCTCAACTCCACCAAGACACCAGCCATCGGAGCACCAACCTGGCTGGAGTCGCCAGGGTTGGCCTTGGGTCGGCTGACGTTCTCAACGCTAGCCTTCTTGTCGTCAACGGTAACTTGACGGACTTCACCGTTCATCTCATAGAACACTTCTCGCTGGCCAGTGTTCTCGGACAACGGACCAACAGCCAGTAACTTCAAGATAAGGACCTTGCCCTTCTCTAGCTCCACGTGGAATTCTTCGCCGATTTGCGGCGCAGAGAGGAAGTACTTAGTCGGTAGGACCGAGAGATCACCGAATCTCTGAACAAACTTCTTGTAGTCGTCGTAGACCTTAGGGTACATGAGGTAAGAGGCGACATCAGTCTCGCTAATCTGGCCCCATTTCTGCGTAAGCTCAGCGCGCGTCCTCTTGAAATCGACAGGCTCGAGGTAAAGACCAGGACGCTTGTCAAACTTTCGGCGACCTCGGAGAGCTCTGGAACGCAGAGGCTCGGGGAATCCACCGTAGGGCTGACCCATCATGCCTTCGAGGAATTCAAGGACCGATCCGGGGAAATCGAGCTCGCCAGCTCGATCAACAACATCCTTAGGCGAAAGCTTATTCGAGACCATGAACTGCGCTAGGTCACCAACGACCTTGGAAGTAGGCGTGACCTTCACAATGTCTCCGAGAAGGTCATTCGCATGCTCGTATGCCTTCTTGGTTTCGGTCCATTGAGAGCCGAGACCAAGCTGGGAAGCCTGGAACATCATGTTGGTCAGTTGACCACCAGGAATCTCGTGCTCGTAGACTTCAGGGTCGGGACCAATAAGGTGAGCCTCGAAGGGAGAGTACAGGAGGCGTAGTTGCGACCAGTAGGTGTCGAGGGCACGAACATGTGCGGGGTTTAGACCAGGGTCTAGTTCACTGCCCTCGAGCGACGCAATGATGGCATTGATGCTCGGTTGGGATGTCATTCCCGAGAGACTGTCTGTAGCGGCATCGACAGCGTCGGCACCGGCTTGGGCACAGGCGACCATGGAGGCAACACCAGTACCAGCGGAATCGTGGGTGTGTACGTGGATCGGTAGGTCTGGGTACTTCTTTCGGATGGATCCGATGAGAAGAGTTGCAGCACGAGGCTTCAGCACACCAGCCATATCCTTGATTCCAAGAACGTCGATATCCAGTGCAACGAGCTTGTCGACCAAGTCAAGATAGTACTCAAGGTTGTATTTCTTCTTGGGGTTAAGCATATCTCCGCTGTAACAAACGGTGCCTTCAGCGACACCACCAGCTTTTTGCACAGCCCTGATTCCAACTTCAAGCTGGTCGATATCATTCAGGGCGTCAAAAACACGGAAAATATCGACGCCGTTCTTCTTCGCCTGGTCGACGAAGTGGTCAATGGCGTTGTCAGGAAGTGAAGCATAAGCTACACCATTCGCTCCTCGAAGAAGCATCTGGAAGGGGATGTTCGGGACAGCCTTACGCATCTTGCGAAGGCGGTCCCATGGGTCTTCATAGAGGAAACGCATGGCAACATCAAATGTAGCGCCGCCCCAGCATTCTAAGCTGTATAGGTTGTGTAGAGCATGGCTGGTTTCCTTGGCGATTCCTAGGAGGTCGATTGTTCGTACACGAGTTGCCAATAGAGACTGATGAGCATCACGCCAGGTCGTGTCCATCAACAGACAGCCTTTGTACTGTCGAACAGCCTTGGCAAATCCCTTCGGGCCTTGCTCAAGAATGATCTGTCTCCAGCCCTTAGTGCAAGGCTGCGAGGTATCAATCTTAGAGCCACTGGCATCAAGGAGTTCTGGAAGGATAATATCGCCCTTGAACTTGGGCTCTCCGATCTGGCCCTTGATGCTGCTTCCGTTGACTGCAATATCACCAAGGTAAGCTAGTAGCTTCTGAGCACGGTTCTGACTGCCGATAAGATCGAAGAGTTGAGGAGTATCATCGATAAACGTGGTCCAGCAGTTACCATCGATGAAAGTGGGATGCGTCAGCAACGAGGCAAGGAATGGAATATTGGTCTTGACACCACGGATACGGAATTCAATGAGAGCTCGGAGGATCTTTCGACGCGCGATCTCGTAGGTTGAACCGTGGCATGTGCACTTGACTAACATGGAGTCGTAGTACGGAGTAATAACCGCACCGGCAAAACCATTGCCACCGTCAAGACGTACTCCATTACCACCAGCGGATCTGTACACCTCAATCTTTCCAGTATCAGGCTGGAACTGTTTTGCCGGGTCTTCGGTAGTAATTCGACACTGGATCGCGAAGCCTCGAGTCGAGATTCGGTCCTGAGTTAACCCGAGCTGCTGGAGCGAAGCGCCGGCGGCAATTTGAATTTGAGCAGCGACGATATCAATACCGGTGATTTCCTCGGTAATGGTGTGCTCGACCTGGATACGGGGGTTGATTTCGATGAAGTAGTAGCGGTTCTGTTGGTCAACTAAGAACTCAGCCGTACCCGCATTTCGGTAATTCACGGACTTGGCCAGTTTGACAGCGTCGGCCAGGATGGCATCTCGGGTCTCGGCGGGAAGATCTTTGGCGGGTGCGATTTCAACCACCTTTTGATGTCTCCGCTGGACCGAGCAGTCTCGCTCGTACAGGTGCACAATATTGCCGTGGTTGTCTCCGAGCAATTGAACCTCAATGTGCTTCGGCTTATCTAAGAAGCGCTCAACGAAGACGGTACCATTTCCAAAAGCCGTCTTTGCCTCGGAAGTGGCTCTGTCAAAGGATTCTTTGAGACTAGATTGCTCCCGCACCACTCTCATACCTCGGCCACCACCACCGAAGGCGGCCTTGATAATGATAGGGAATCCATATTCGTCAGTAAACTTCTTCACTTCTTCAAATGTCTCGACTGCGCCCTCGGTTCCGGGTACGACAGGTACTTTGGCAGCAATGGCCAATTTTCGGGCAGATACTTTGTCACCTAGTGAGTCAATAACATCAGGAGATGGGCCGACGAACTATAGAGTGGGATGTTAGTGTTAGTCATAGGTCTAGTTTACGATCAAGATTGAACTACTTACAATAAGACCGGCTTTCTCTACGTTTCGGGCGAACTCGGCGTTTTCTGATAGGAAACCATATCCTGCGATTGTTAGGTAATTTTTTTCTTTCTTTCTTTCTTTCTTTTTTTTAAAAAAAAAAAAGATAAAAAAAGAAAAAATAAAGCAAAAAAGATTTAAATTGCAAATGAATAATGATAAAACTTACCAGGATGGATCATTTGAGCGCCATGTTCTAAGGCAATTTTGATAATTTCGTCGCCAGCGAGATAAGCGCCGACCGGAGTGTATTGGCCTCGCTTTCCGATGACGTAGGCTTCGTCGGCCTCTGTAAGTCAAGTTAGCGCTGTGAGATTTCCCCTCTATCGTCATAACTGGATACCAGCGTACTTTGCCTGTGCATGCTAAGTCGGTCCTCATAACTACTAGAATTAGCTTCAAGAGCATGAAAATAATTAGACTAAACATTCTGCGCACCTGAAAACAGCGATGGTGTGTAGCGATAATTCGTGAGCCTAGCTAGTATGTCAGTTCCTATGAAGCTTTACAATAACCCCCAAAAAATATGGCGGGGTTACATACTGTCCTAAAGATCTATTATACAAAAGCTATAATTAGTTGTCGACGATCGTAAAATACAATAAACTATCAAGGTTATATTTTGGGGTCATACACGAATAGCTAATTATTCATGTTAGCGATGTGTATCTAGATATCTTGTTCGCATATGTGGTGCTACTTACGAATCTCTCCTCTGTTGGCCACTACAAGGTGATATGCAAGTTAGCAAATCTGACAAAGTACGGACAACGGACACCCGGTCACGACTAACCCAGAAGCTTCTTCAGATGCATAATAGAGCTGTTTGCGCGAATATGGTGCGCCGTCTTAGCTCCTTTCGGCGGTGGCGCTGTACCCTCTTCGAAGACATCTTCGTTGTCATCGTTGATAGCGGCCTTGCGGGCAGCCTCTAAATCCTGGATATCTTGAAAATCCATTTTGGATGGCCGAAAATATTAAGAAATGACAGCCTTCTTCTACCCGAGGCGGCTGAGATCTGTTATAAGCTCGACGTGTGACGTAGGAGGGGGAAGAGGAGGTTTGTTGAGCTCGACGTCGAGATTGGTTTGGTGGGGTATCTCAACTGGAGTATGAGCTCTTCTCCCTTCGTCCACGCTGACGTAGGTATATAGGGAATCTCTAGGATTACGATACGTGGATGTGATATCAAAATACAGCGAAAGTTATAGTAGATGAAGAGGCTTAGGTAGCGCGCACCCAGACAGATAGATAAGGAGGTTCGCCTTTGTCTCTGTCAGGTGTTGTCAGGGAGATAATGGAAAAAATGGAGAGGGTAGAAAAGATGAAAGGTTATGACTCGAAGAGGAGACGCAAGGCTTCTTAAGGTTTTTTTTTCCCTCTCAACTTTGCGGGCCAAGAAATTATTATAGAAGGTTAGGTAGCGTTAGCTCAATATTCTTATTGTGTACACTACCCCTCGATATAGTCTAGTACAGATAGGATAGAAAAGCACGGGTAGTGGAGGCCAATGCTCAAGTCGCTTCTGCATACGCCGCGGACGGGCAAGCGGGATGGGTGCTGAGGCGGACATTTGATGAGGGGATTGTTTTTTTTTTTCTCTTCTTTTTCCTTTCCCCGTTTCCCTTCCCTCGAGAGACGATCAGGCCTGTATCACCCCTTCACCCCTTGCCAAGTGCCGGGACAAGCCTACAAGGTGCCACCGGACAAGCATCCATTGAGGTTATCGTTGCTTTGCTCTCTCTTGGCTCTTGAGTTGTTATAGTCGTAAGTAGTAAGAAACAGCTGGGTTTGATGAAACAAGCAATACGGCTGGCCGAAGCCAGTCCGAATTGACCAGATGGGGCAACTACAGGGTGACAGGGGATTCGAGGCTCGAGCTGAGCTCTAGACTTGTAAGCTCTATACTGTGCTATATCTACCTAGGTCAAGATAATACATAAATCCGTGACATGGGTACGAAGGTGTAGCGCTTTGTTGCGGAAGAATTTTATGTCTGTGTTCTTACCTAGGCTGAGTAGAAAGATGGTGTTGTTCATCGAAAGAGAGTGGGCGCCAGCCACGGCCTGTGTAAATCTAGAACCACATTCTGGTTATAAATCCCGAGCATAGGTACTATTCATTCTTGAACTGAAAATAACGAGAGTAACGGGCGATATCCAGCTCAAGGGTGGGTAGTGTATTGTGTTTTGGGGGAGATGACAGGGGGAGGAAGATGCATGGCGGGGTTTTGGCGGGGTTGAGGTGGGAGGGACCAAGTCATGGTTTGCAGAAAATGCACCTCAAGCACGAGCTTTGAGGTATTAACTGCTGCAATTTGCTGCGACTTCTGCAACTGTCGCAGTATCCTTGTTAATAAAGCAAGTTGCGCCCCGCGGCTCCTTCCCTGGTCGCATCTGCAGAATAGAGTCACAAGGGTCACGGATATACTTTAGCTGCTTAGATCCATAATGTAGGACGGAAGGAAGCGTCTGGACGTTATCCAGATCAAGCTTCCAAGCTGGCAGATTAGGGCGTAGCTACAGTATTATACGCTGAACATATAGCCAATTATTAGATGCAGAAGCAGGCAAATAAATTAGCTTATTTTTTTAACTGAATATTTGTGTAATAGCCCAAGGTGTCTAGGGAGGCTTGTTATGTAGTTGGCAAGTCATGTTAAGACACATTGTTGAAGTGATATCTTCTACTTACTCCCTTTTCCTCACATACTACTTACAGTATAGGAGGTACCCAGCTCAAATGTCATGTAGACCATGGGTGGCACATTTTTGATATACATAATATTTTGAACATGCATACAAATATAAGCTGCCGCCGTGTGGTTGGTAGCTGGTAGTGTTCTTGCATTTGCATAAGTATAATTTACCTAATTGGGTAAAATGCTGTTAACGTCTCGCAGTATTACATCATAATATGTATACTTCCGAGGCAGCTTGCCTATAAGTTCAAAGTCTAATATATATAAGCCTGCCGGGAAGAGCACAGTTTCCTCTAGATCCATCCGTGTTTCATTGCTATCGACATGCCAAGCCTTGATCATCCTTCGCCTTGTAACATACCTCTATTATAGAAACGACGGCGGTGAAGATGTTTTCACGGTTGAAACCTATATTTTTTTTTTTTTTTTTTTTTTTTTTTTAACAAGCCTCAAATTACTATCTCTCTAGGTCGTGCCTCGGCTTGTTTCGTCCGGTTAGATTTGAATTCGTAATACAGAATAATACGAATTACTAACATCATGTATACCCGCCTTGGAGTTCCCACCGCCCCGGTTTGTACTCCCGAGTCCCGGAGGTAATAGAAAACCGTCTTATGTGCAAGGTACCTTGATGTAGGGTTGTGCAGTTTTGTTAGTGTCTATCGTCGTCTATAGTAGTGCGCGCCAACACTGCGGCTTCGGTACTAGTAGTGCCTCCATCTGACATCTTATCTAGATTGCGCTATTAATTCCTCGCCAGTCGCTTGGCGAGACGATTAGAGTCACAACTCGGCCGTCGATCGCGTAAATGCAGAGGCATTCTACTGCTGTACCTCTTACTGCCAAGCTATGGATCTCATGCACCCACCCGCCTTTCTGCTATATCGTATTTCTTGTCCGTACTTGGTATTTCTTGTCCGTGCTTGGCTCAACTGTTTTCTCTCGGCGCAAAATACCAAGGAACCATTTTAGTAACGATGCGTGATTTTTTGTTTATTTATACTGCCTAGAATGTGTTGTTTGGTTTCTAGCCGATATTTGCTGTCACATGGTCGTTTGTCTTCGTATGAGGCTGAATAAAGGGTCTGGCGTACATTATCTCCGGCCGAGACATTGGCACTTACTTGGCTATGCTATAATCCATGAAAGTAGATAGATAATATAGGACGACTGCGAACTGTGGTTGGGTTGACGTTTCATCTAATACCCCACTCGTCGTCGAGTGAGTTGTAGACCCCTATTCCTATTCTTATATCCTGGGCCTCTTTTCTCCTTGTTTCTCAATCAAACCTCACAACAGGCAGGTGTATCCGGTACCCATGAAAGATAGGCTTCGTTCCAGCTGGTGTCAGATGAACACCCCTACTGCAGTTTAAGCACACGGTATTGATATGAGGATGATGAGGACCAAAGTATCCTCGAAACTCTGATGCCTTAGGTACCTTAGGATATAGGAGGTATGTACAGTACATCAGGCTCTCTCTTATTTAGCTCTATGTACCTGGTAGAGTTTACGGGACGCGTCGTCAGAGCGTACATGTGACCATCTATCATGGATCAGTACCTCCCTGTTTTAAGCGTGGGGGTGTCCGTTACGTCGACAGGATTGGATATGGGCAAACGGAACCAAATTGAAGTTGTTAATTCGTTGATACTACTTGTTCGCTCATGGCTTATATTGCTTTAACCTGCAGTATACTACAGCCAATCCTACCTTAACGAACGAACCAAAGCCATGTCATTGCTATACTTTCCAAATATGGAAATGAGCTCAGAGCACCAATTGGGTCTTACACGTGCCTAAGGGGGAATTTCGCCGTTAGCTTAATTGGTGCTCGGTTCTTCGGTAAACATACGTTTTGGGTGAGATAAAAATATACACTACGGAGTCTGGCGACGATCTTGTCAACGATTTTAATATCTTGGCTTGTCTTGCCTTTTGTTTTACTCATCTCCACTGACTAGGTACCTAGGCATTTACTTTGCCTCAACCACGAGACGAATAACCCGAAACTCGGAAGTAGGTATTGAATAAAGGTAAAGACTTACGTATCGGAAACGGCCGTGGCCCGATGTTTAGAAGCATCTTTTTGAGGTGAAGAGCAAGTTGAAAAAACATACGATTATCCTCTAGTGATATACGTACACGCTAATATATTGGCATGAACAGAACTTCAATTCTAATGAACTACCGCGAGAATAGTCTTAGGACCCTCTCAATGCAATAGAAATACAGTTATTGCACTTCGTCCCCAACGAAGGTCCGGTCCGATCTAGACCAGTTTCAATCCTCCTTAACTCTTCTGTCGAAGAGTCAAATTGACTCTAAACGCAAACATGCGGTTTCTCTTGTCGAATGTATAGTATCGCTAGTGACAGGTGCCATGAGAGCTGACGCCACGAACGCATCAGATATATGAAATATGTTTATTTCGAAGCGGCCTCCTTGATCTTCTCACCCGCTGCGGCAGCCTTCTCTTTCGCTCCTTCTACGGCGCCCAGGACACCAGCCTTCTCCTTGCCGCCCCAATGGTGCCATTGGAGATATCGGTAACCCTGTGTTAATTGCGAACCCTCGTTGATGAAATGGCATAGGAAGAGGAGGTAGTTCTTGGGCGTCACGGCGAGGGCGTATCGCATGAAGGTGGCCGAGTAGATGCAAAGAGCCAGGGTCATTTGACCGGAAATTCTGTAGTTGGGAAGCGATTTAGCTTGAGAGGTCATGTATAAAATGTGGACAAACGAAAGAAATGCTGCTTTGTCAACTTGCGAAGCTAACCCTATACACTCCGTCATGGAACAATACTGTGAGTAAATGGATTAACGTACAAGTCAGGCGATTTCTGCGCATCGAGAACAGCGGCGACGGGAATACCGAAGTTCGATGCAGGACCCCAGAAATCTAATTACGAAGCAAGTTAGTAACCAATTTCTATCATGTCGATGGCAGCGCATCGTGCCATAAATGACCGCATATTGCGCCAGTAAAGAACGATGCTAGAGGTTTAGAATGCGGGGCTTCAAAGCAATTCGTGAGCCATCCACTATATCTAGCCTCATGCGCTACTCGAAAACCACCGTTTGAACATTTGAGTGCCAATTTGATTCCATCGCGAATAGCATCGGACTTCATGGGGGTAAAGTCCGTATAACGGGAAACGGTAGTTGGAGGTTCACATACGTGTCGAACAGAAATAACTTAGAGTCGGGTTCGACCGAATCTTAGCGTTGACTGCTTTGACGAAGGCGGCCATATTGAAGCTGTCACCGGGATATTAATTTGGAGGACGAAGAGAGAAAGTTTGTGAGGTAAGGTGTTGTCGTTGAAATTGCGCGCCGGTTTGAGAAAATGGTCGGGTGTCCGATTCGGAACACATGGAAAATTTCCAATGGGGTGCCCGTTTGGCGGGCCTAAATTTGTTGGACAATAAGCCTTTACGTACCTAACCTGACAAGTACATGCTAAACTTAGATCCAACCATCTATCATCCAGCTGTTGTCAGCCGGTCCCGCTTATTCTAGCAAACACTACCTAGGTACCTTCTATAATATCGATCAGTCCTACATATGGCAGGTGCTCAATAGGATGTTGAACTCATGTTATTCACGGTTAATCAGGCACAGATTATGTAAACAAAAAAACATGGCGTATGTACCTAACATGCATTTTATTCCTACGCAAGATAACTACCTCATCTTCTCAGTACATGTAATATGTTTGCCGATATCAACCTTCATACGGGCAACTAATGAATTGGCCTAGAATCCTCGAGACCCAACGTGGTGCTAAAATCGAGGTCTTCTTAACTGGTGCAGAGTATAGAACGCAATTCCACCATTCCGGTGCTATCTATTACGTAGTTTTTGGCCATCACCCCAAACGCCAATGGTATTTCCATTTGTGACTCGGCAGGACTGTTTGAACATAGAACCAGACTTTGGCTCTACGATTATCTTCTTGGTGGGGGATTAAATCCCGGAGGAGGGCCACCTGCAGGATTGAATCCAGGAGGCGGGAACTGAGTGTTCTGAGGGAAACCTGGCGGCGGGAATCCACCGGGAGGAAATCCAGGTGCCGGAGCTGGTAAATATTAGCACAAATTCCTGTTTGATACTCAGAATTCAAAATACTTACGACCACCTCGTCCAGGTCCAAATCCAGGGGCTCCACCAAACTGAGGGAAAGGAGGGGGGGCACTGCTACCAACACCAGCGGCCGGACCCTAGCAATTGTTAATAATTTCAATACCGTCAGTACCATCAAATTCTTAACTTACAGCGAGAGACGATGGAGCTGCACCACGACCAGCAGGACGCGCAACACCAGGGCCAGAAGTTAAGGTAGTAGGCAAACCACCCGGAGTACTCTTTCCAAGTCGCGTGCTAGGATCGGCTGGAGGCGCAGATTCGACAGACAGAGAAACAATGTGAGCACCCCGTAGAATCGTCAAACCCAAAGTACGCTTTTCTTCTGTCTCAATCGTCTGGGTCGCTGCTGAGCCAGGTGCGCCAGGAGCTGCAGGCTTCGTTTGCTTTCGTTTTACGCGTCGGAACTCCTCAGTATCGGCAAGGACAAGATTCATATGCTACGAAACAATTAGCCGGTGTTCTTTAGATCATGGACAGATGTTGCTTACCTTATCAAAAGCAAGCATCTGACCCGTCATTTGGCGGCCGTCCATCAACGTAACCCTCATCCGGTAGTTGATCTAGAACATCTAGTAAGTATGAAACGCGTATAGCTCAGAGTGCCGCGCGAAGTGACGCGACAAAGGGGTACGTACGTAACCGGCCTAGAGAACATCCGTTTGGTCAGCCTGTAATGTCAACGATGAAGCTATGAACCGGTTAAGGGAGACGACGTACCATTTTGCCCTGCTTGTTCGACATCTTTGCGATGATTAGCTCCAAAGGAGCTACTCAACTAGTCGTAAAGATTGTCTGTGTATGTATTTAAAGTCAGAACGACTTCAGTTGCGTCTCTAGCGGTTTTCCGTCGCGTCTAGTCGGTGATGGTTTGCAGTCTGAGCTTTGGATATGATAGTAATAGATAGGCGGAGCTCAATGGTCGAAAATTGACGAGGCGGCATTCTCAAGGCTGAAGTGCTAAAGCTCCATTAAAATGTAGACCCGCATATATTTGACGCTAACACTAAAACGTTAGATGAGTAAGGTTCAGATTCGAGAAGCTCGGACCCCACCAAAGTAGACTCTTTTTAGCCACACTTTGGAAACGCACCAGCCTCAAACAGGTCCATTTTGCAGTAGGGCAAAGAAACCCTTTTACCACTGCGAAATTTTGTGGGTGCTTATTTTTCGCATCTTTACTATCGCCAACCTTCGAGCCAAGAGACAACGATATCTTCCAAACCTTTTCGCGATAGTTACTAACCACCAGCCAGTCACCATGGTATGTTTATTACGAGAATACCCGTTTCGTATAATGCGGTTACTGATAATTGCTGTCAATAGTCGGAAAAGGCTCAGAACCCCATGCGGGAGCTCCGCATCCAGAAGCTCGTTCTCAACATCTCCGTTGGTGAATCTGGTGACAGATTGACTCGTGCCGCGAAGGTTTTGGAGCAGCTGAGCGGTCAGACCCCCGTCTACAGTAAGTTGAATTCCGGTCTTAAATTGCCATTTCAATCAATCCTAATAATTGCGCAACAGGCAAGGCCCGCTACACTGTCCGAACTTTCGGTATCCGACGTAACGAAAAGATCGCTGTCCACGTTACCGTCCGTGGCCCCAAGGCCGAGGAAATCCTCGAGCGTGGCCTCAAGGTCAAGGAGTACGAACTCCGCAAGCGCAACTTCAGCGAGACCGGGAACTTTGGCTTCGGTATCAGCGAGCACATCGATCTTGGAATCAAGTACGACCCCGCCATCGGTATCTACGGCATGGACTTCTACTGCTGCATGACCCGCCCCGGTGAGCGTGTCACCCGCCGCCGCCGAGCCAAGAGCAGAATCGGTGCCGGCCACCGCATCAACCGCGACGAAACCGTCAAATGGTTCAAGCAGCGCTTCGACGGCATTGTCCGATAAATGCTCGAACACTAGACGGTATTGGAAGAAAACTACATGGCGTTGGCTGGTTGCATTGATTCAGGAGGATTCCAGGGACAAAAACGACTCAAGGTCGAGGAAATGTATCTACTGAATTCTGGCGAGTAACTTCGCTATTCTAGCATGGCTTGAATTAAGTCAGCTGCGGCCTCAGAGACCGACCGGCACATTGCCGGCTTCCCATGCATTAATGAAAATTACGTGATATCCCAGGACCTTCAAAGTTCTAGCCAATTGTTGTTGAGTTGAAGGTTAAATACGGTCTTTAATCATGAGTAGATATCACCCATAGATTTCATCCTTACCAAGACCTGTGCCTAGGTACTTGGTAGCATTTGAATACCTTAGTAAGTTTGGTCTCTGGTACAAATGCATTTGCTTAGAGTGGGTTGCAATCTGCTATTAAGGCTGCCCTACGTGGTTAATTAGCTAAACAGGTATTCCAGACTTCGATGTCTGATCGATATAACATACTTGAGCTGTTATACAAGGTACCTAAGGTATCTAGCGTACCTGGTAGTAATGGTCTACCACAGGCTTAATGAAACTGCTACAGCCTTGTATACATTAAGTACCTTTGTGTATGGTACCTAAAGGTACGCATGTAGGCAGTTGCTACCTCTCAACAACCTCTCAGCTTATATGTACGGTGCGTGCATTTCAGCGTGTTAGTCATACCTAATGGGTTTAGGGGGAAGGTACGAAGACATCTTCTGTTTATTATCCAACTGTGCCTTCTTTACTTGATCAGTTCAGTCTGATTACTCAAAACTTTACTTACCAACTAAAAATTCATCAACTTTCTCCCTAGCATATTCCAAAAGTTTTCCCTGTAAGCCCCTGCCGTTGAGTATGGCTTGACCATCTCTAGTCTTCAGTCTCGATTATATCAACTGAATTCACATTTATTTGTGTCAACTCATCTATATATGTTCTTTGATAAGCATCTTCAGGTTGCGGGTGTATCAAGTTCACCTCGTCATCTAGACTGTTTCTCTAATCAGATTCTCACATGGTGTGCTACGATCTAGCCCACTCTTTCCCCTTTCACTGTAAACTTACTACGCCTAAATACCCAGGGCAGGTATCTAGTGTCATCTCTCTTCTGCTGAGCCTTCTTTTCTGTCTTTCTAGGGTTGACTACGGATGGTCAACGAAGACTTGAGAAAGATCTCTCTTCCAACCTACCTACCCAGCGCGTCTATAAGGGATTACCTTCATAAAGAATAAAAGGTCGCAAATCTGAGCTATGGATAGCATGGTAAGTTATCATCCTCTCAAAGAGCTATTTCTTCCTAGCCATATCAACTCATGGTTTCTATCTATGATTCCGGCTCGCATATTCATGGTTTTTGAATGCCCATGCATATAGTGATCTTCACGTACTAACTATTCTTACAGTAGAAACGAGAAATATGTCTTGTCAGTGGCGGCAAAATTCTCATGACAACTGGGAAATGACACAAAGCAACCCACCTTCTGAGCTCCCAAATGATCCTATTATTTCTACAAGTTCTAATCCAGATGAACGTTCGTCATCGCCAGACATAGAAAACGAACAAACTCAGGGGGCTTCAGGGCAGCATATGACTGACAGTCTCTTTTCCCAAGCCGCATTAGCCGATACGGAACCTATCCCTCGAGATAACTATATGCCGAATCCTCATGATATGCTTGTCCCGGATTCTCCATTTCACCGTTCATTTGCATCTGATTTTGACGATCATATTAAGTTACGCCGTGAAACCGAAACCGAAGCTACGCAAGCCCGTGTAAAGGGCTTCAAGGATATTATAAGTAGACAAAGCGATCATAGCACAGTTTCTGACGAGAGCGACGGCGATTCCGAAATGCCTCAAAGCGATGGAGATGGGTCAGACAGCACTTATATCCCAAATGCTACTCCGCGGCGTGGAAAGAAAAAGGTCCCTGGTAGAAAGGGTCATAGCAAAGCCACTAGCATATCACAGGCCGTAACCAAAGGTGATAAAAAGGATGTTTCGGTAGCCAAAGAACCAAACCAGGCAAACTCCACCAAAGGTCGACAACGCAAAGCTGAGCCTGCTTCCAATACAGTGCTGAAACGTACTGAGCAGATTGCAAGTCCTGTGGATGCACAAAGCACCAAAGCCAAGCCCCTGACAACTCAGAATCACAAATCACAACGTTTTCGAAAAGCGGATAAGGTCCAAGAACTTGGAAAACACGACAAGGTAATACAGAATTCTCTATCATCTCCCGGCGAGAAACAGGGAAAACCGAAGCAGTCTGCTGCCAGGTTACCAAAGAAGTCATTCTATGGAGGACCAAAAGATGATCTACCGACACAGGTAGCCCAAAAGGACAATACCAGTGCCAAGCCCCGGTCACTATGTAATCCAAAGTCGGGGAATGAACAGAATTCAGGCAGCCAGAGACAGCTATGCCCTGCTTCGCCTATCGTAGCGGAGGAGGATGCTGACGGTAGCGATACCCAGTATACATTACCGTCCTCAACAAAGCAAAAAGAAAGCTCGTCATTGAAGGGTCCAGGCCTCAATAAAGCCTCACCTAGTGGGCCTGGAGTAGCTGTGGGACCTAATTCAAAAAAGAAGAGAAGCCCGATACAGCCTGAACCGAAGTTGAAGAACCCCAAAAGCAATACTACACGAACATACGGACAGAAATCCAATAAGAATGCAGGCAAAAATATAGACTATTACGAGCAGAAGTCTCAAGAAGCCCTACAAACAGCAAAACCTCTACCATTCAAGTCCAAACAGCCTAAAAGTCAGAACCCTAATGTTTCCGATTTTGGTCCAAACATTGTGCCAAACATGAATACTGCTTTCGATCGTATGAAGGTGGAAAGCAATGGATCTGCCAGACGGAACCCTGTTACTGCGAAGATTCCGGTAAAGTCGCAAGCCGAAGCTATAATCATAATAGATGACTTAGAGCCAGACATGAATGTAGATGTAGTTTCTTTACGAAGAGATACATCTGAAGAACCTGGCGTGGCTAGTGCACATAAAGTCTTTGAAAACGATTTAGATGCCCCGGTATTTGCAGAGGGTATCGCGGGGGACGAGGCAGAACAAACGGCATACAAATCTCCGACAATTAATAAGGAGCTTAAATATTCGGTCGAGGTTCAGGGCAGTCATGGTCTCCATCTCGGCAAACAGGGTGACTCACCAACGCAAGGGTTATCAAATAATTCCTGGGACAACTCTAAAGTATTGGGGAAACGGGAAGTTCTCAACCAAAACAGGACCTCGAAGGTACTTGAGGGCAAATCAGACTTCAAAATAGGTCTGGGTCAGGAAGCCAAGTCACTGCCGTCGGGTCATCGTGGAGACTCTAGCCAGAGAGAGATTCACAAAAGAGACACGCAAAAGAGCCTAGGCGACTTCGGCATACCCGTCGACTATGGAAATAAAACCGCTGCCCTAGCAGAAAGCAAAAAATCCCCTCCTGTGGGATCAGAGGGCCGCTGCCAGGTTAATGCGAACCCAGGAGAAGCTCTTAAGTATTCAAATATTCGGGAAGAATTTTCAAGTAGAACTGCGGGTAATGAAAGAGTCTTCAGATATAACCCACTCCAGAGAAAACAGGAGCCCACTGAATACGAAGAAACATTCCCATTATCGGATGTGCACCAGGCACAGTACAGTTATGAACGGACTGTGCCTCTAGGGGTGCCTCCCAAAATTGAGCCACAACCACCACCAGCTTTTCTCCCGCCATTTAGTCATTCGAAACCTCGGATGGAAGGTATAGCGCGGCCAGGTATCCCAAAGGACTCAGACAATCATCGATATATACCCGATCCTAAGTATCGAATGGCATTAAATTCGAGCCCGAGTGAAAGACCGTTGGCTCAAAGTACGAATGGCCTCATGTCCCCGGTCCGACGGCTTCATCCAAAAGCTGTAGATTTTGCATCAAGGGTCGCCCAGGGTTATGAACGAGGAGGGCCTCATAAACAGGTTGAGCGGAGAGCAGTAGATAAGAAAACTGACCATCGGCTAGCGAAACAGCTTTCATGGGCTCGCCCAAAAGTCACAATAGACCTACGGGATGGCCGCAAACGCCTATCCCCTGAATCTATCGACTCCGTGGGAGTTTATGATGAAAGGGGACCAAGGGAACACGGCAAGCAACATGATAATTCAACATCAGAATCTAAAAGTGAGATGAGATGGAAGAAAGCAATCGAGGCCGCATCTGGTGGCGTCATAGATACTCTTCATTTCATTTCTATGGTAAGCTTTCTACCTCACATCAAGTTACATAATGCAATGTGCTAATGCAAGTGCAGTCTCTCCTAGGACATCTAAGGACGCGAGAGCAAAACATCTTTGCTATCGTACATGAGTATAAACGTAACGGCACTAGAGTCACAGAGAATCTAGTCAAACATCAGGCAGAAGAATGGTACAATACTTCAGCTACGGTAGAGAAAAAGTGTTTGGAAGTTGCAACCCTATACGAAGCATTATCACAAGAAACAGAAAGCTTCCGATCCAAATGCATGTCTAAGCGTCGTAGTCAGGCATATGCGGGGTGGCAACAGCAGACAGCGCGAGTTAAAAATGCAGTACGCTTAGCTAGAGAGGAAACAATTTCGGGTTAAAAACAGTGCTAGATTGCCGGTCTGCAGTTATCTGCCTTCGGACTGAGGTCTTTATTATAGTCGAAGCCCACATAGGGTTACGCCCGTTGATATCGAACAAGACGAAAGCTGCTGAGGAAATATGGAAGCAATATCACAAATTAGCTTGAGGTCTTGGCTCAATATGGTTACTGGAAGGGGTGTGTTGTAGATGAAAATTTCACTCTAAGTCAGTAGCCCTTAAAACTTTGAGACAAATTATACAAAGTGGGCATGGAGAAAGAGGCATGCAGAGCAGTATTACTCTTTTCTACAGAGGTTTAGCTATCTTAGCAGCTGGGTGGGTAGTTAATGGATGAGGTAGTTTGCTATTTAGGTGTCTCATTCTAACCTTTCCCTGCGTGATGTGTTCTGTGGTAATCTTGGAAATGCGAACCATATTAGAAGCGTTACAGCCAGTTGAGCGAAAACTACTATTTGAAAGATCTGGATCCCAAGAGTATCGGCCAGTGCACCGAGAGCAAAAGGTAGCAACGCACCTCCAACCTGGCCGATCAGCACTACAAACGAGATGGCTCCTACATGCAGTTCCCGTGGTAGGTGGCGAGTCATCATAATGACACCGGCTGGGAATAATGGACCAATGCAGAACCCTAATAACATTATCATAACGGCTGAGAAAGCGGGGATGTGAACTGCAGCAAAGAGGAGCTCGAATATAAGAGCAGCTACTAGGTAGGCTGTCGTCGCAACCCTTACGCCGATCCTATCGGTGACGACCCCAAGCATGAGCCGTCCAGCCGCTTGGCCAATCCAGAAACCGGAAGACGAGAGGCTGGCCAAGTAATCGGACGCGTGGTTGACTCGCTGCATAAAAACTACAATCCAGCCGGAGATCCCGTTCTCGGTGCCAACGTAGGCTAAGAAATAAGCAGCGCAGATCCATGTGACGCTATATTTGAAAATGGAGGACTTGGTGTTTATGCCAGTCTCGCCTCGCGTCTGGGATAGTAGACTTGGTTGGTGCTCGCTGTGATACTTGCTTGAGTCCTCGAACCGAAAGGCGAAGAGCAATATCATAGCCTCGAGGACGGAGGCGCCTAGCTAGAAGGTTTATGAGTCGGGCGGTGTGTATGTGGACAAAAGGAGTTATCTTACAAGAACGTAGTACCATGCGTACCACGGCATGCTTCCGACTGACAGCATGGTGCCGGCAAGAAACGGCCCAAGAGCCGCGCCTGCGGAGTACGAGCCGTGCAGAAAGCCCTGGACAATATTCGCGTTCTCCATGCCCCCGGCCCAGGCGCAAAAGGAGCCGTCGAGGATCCCCGTGCCAAGCGACCCGATCGCTAATGCGACGAGTACTGCCGGGAACGGGGGATGGAACGCCGCGGCAACGGTAAAGATAAGGTGGAATAGGGGCCCGATGGCAGCGATGCCCCGCTGACCGAATTGTACATGGAGGACATCGTTGAGGTACGCGGCTACTAAGTACCCGACGGGCCAGACGAGAAAGACAAAGGAAACGTGCAAGTCGGTCAGGCCGTAGTAGCTTTCGAACTGCGGGACCATGACCCCGAGCGTTGATACCATCATACCTAGGACAATGAAGGAGTACATGGCCGCGGCGATCCGGAAGATGAGGAGGCTTGAGCGACTCTCGGAAGGTGAGATTGCCCTTGCCCATTTGCTGGGGCCAGGGAGAGGTGAGGAAGAAGGATGGACTGGATCATCATCGCTGGCAAGGTTGTCGGGGCCGAGAAGACTATCGCTCTCGCGAGCCGTGCCATCTGAGGATGGCATCATGGATTGGGCCTTAGAGGCTAGAAAAGCGCCCGTAGATAAGCCGTTGATCCAATAGGTATGTTAGGTCGGCTTCAAAGCAGTGTCCAGAACACTGCTTAACCTACTAGACCGCGAAGGGAACAAAAAGCAAAAATGAAAAAAAAAAAAAAAATTCTACTTTGTAATCGGAGCATTTGCTTTCCTTTTGGTATATGATTGAAGGTATATGGGCTTTCGCTCCGGCGAAGATGTGAAGTCGAATTGGGGCAAATGCGGAGGACCCTGGTTCTGCCGAGAGGTCAAAGGCGCAGCTCCGTCTCGGGCAACGATGGTCCGTCGGAGTTACTAGAATGGGCGAACCGGAGTCCGCTGCTTCGCTCTGATGCTTGGCGATTTATATATGAGTATAAGATGGAAGTTGCATTGTAATTCTTGCATACTTTTATGATGGTCCTGGTTACAAAGATCAATATATATATATATATATATAAAACGGGTAGCTTGAGAAGGTGATTTGTCTCTTGATCCCATTCAATCTAAATACTACGTTGTTCGATGATGAATATTTCCGGAACTACACCCATTTGGAGAACGCTCGAAATATAGGATCAAAGAGCAGACTCTGAGTGGTTCGATCCAGCAAACAGCATTCTAGGATACTACTATACTTGTGACTTTAACATTCAAGTCCTAGCATTCTCGATAGTAAATGCGGGATAATTGAGTTTTATTCGGAAAGACTCTTCTTCACTTAGCGTCAACTCATATATCAAAGAATAAAAGACTTAGATACCCAAGCTGCATAACAACTATGATCTACCCCTTTAGATTAAATCAGGGGGGTATTAGATAGAGGGCCCGTGCGCAATTTGGATCGCAGTGTCTCCATATTTATTATGCCGGGCGGACGTGCTTCTAACGCCCAGACAGGCGCCACACGCCGAGGGCGCTGCTGCGGGCTGCAGTCGGGTCGTGCTCCGTCTACTTGCCGACTCGCGCTGTGGCGCTAAAGGCAAACAGCAAACGGCAAACGGCAAACGGCAAACGGCCAAGTCGTTTGCTTGGGAACGGTCGCGGCGTACGGAAGCGGGGCGCCGGTGCTGCCGCAACGGAGAGTGTTGTGCGCTGCTAAGGGATCTTTGCTGCTAGAGACGTGTCGTAGATAAGAATTATTATTATCGGTAGGGTTGACGACCCCCTCGACGGGATTTTCACATCTCGGACAACGTTCAAGAGTCCAACTCAAAGTCTCTATCGGGTACATATTTGTTTTATCTCTCCACTATCAACAGTTTCTATACGAAGCGAATTTCTACGCAAGTACTAAGATTGTACTAACACCTGCTACAAGACTCGTCCATATCATCGATTGTAACCCACAGCTCATAATCGAGCCTGCGCTATCATTATCTTTCTCAAGCACAACCTCGCTTGTTAAAGAGTAACCGTCACCATTGGGATCGACTTCCGGTAGTGTTGTCGCGTTGACGCGCATGCACAAGAGATCCCTCTCTAAAGCCGCGAATTTCGGATTCCTAGGATCGGGCACCATCGCGCCTACAAGGAGGACGTGAAGCCGGTTAGAGTTCTGCAAGAACGTCTTGCTGCGACTGCCGCTCAGCGGCTCGGACACGTTGCGATAAAACGCCTGCCCGCTCTCCCAGAACACGTCGTCGGACGTGTCGTTCGTCGTCCGGTTGTCGTACACGGGCACCCCGGCGCTGAGCGTCTCGAACGAGCGCGACGCCGCCCGGCTGTACCCGAACGAGCTCCGGCACTCGGGGATCTCGGACCACAGCCTCCGCTGCTCTCTGGAGCACGAGTTCGACGCGCCGCCCTTCTCGTCCTCTAGGATCGCGTCCACGCACGCCTGCCCCAGCACCGGCGCGCAGCTCGTGCTCTGCGCCGCGTCCTCCGTGTACTTGTTCGTCACGTTGACCGGCAGGTCCACCCAGTCGCCCAGCCGGGTGAGACACAACGGACCGGGCGCGCCCCCGAGCGCCGAGGACATGTTCCCCGAGGTCGACCACGTGAAGTCGTACGTCGTGCTCGCGACGTGCGGGTCGGCGATTTGCTCATCGCGTGGGGACGGGGGCTGCGACTCGGCGTGAGGGGCCGCGACGTCGCTTACGTTGATACCTACATACAGGTGCCAGGCGTCAGTCACAATGTAAAAAGGTCTTGCGGGCCAAGTGTAGCAAAAGATGGGGACTTCATACGCCATGTCCATTCCGCGTTCCGGAGGACCGAGTCCGCGGGTATGGTGCTCCACTTGTTCTGGAAGGGTTTGTAGGACACGGAACGGGTTATCGTAGGGTTTTGGTTCGCTTTCCGTAGCACCTCTCTCGCTTCCGGGTCGATTCTGTCTTTCGGGTTCCTGAATGCGGAAAAGTAGTCTATGGGCCCGTATGTCACTGAGTATGCGCCGAGCACATAGGCGGATATGAGTGCTGTGGATTTCCGCATATTTAATAAGTTAATGAGTTTCGTAAGCGGTCACTTTCTCGCGAGTGAAAAGCCGGCTCACTGCTTTTAGGGTCGGCAGTTGGGTGCCAGGGACAGTTGGCTTTATATTTGACCATGTTGTCTTATTTTTTTCATAGGGCCTATCTAATGAGGTATGGATTTACATTTGATCGTATTTCTACATACAATATTAGTAACTCAGTCAATACCTTTAAAGGTTCCACGATGACAATAATGTGTTGTTGGTTCTAACTTTGCGGCGCAGTTTTGAATATCACTAACCAACAACGCGAACAACGGACGTCTGCCAAGACACAGCTGAAGAGTTCCATATTTACAATCCCTGTTGTCGCCCATACGAGAGAATCCACATCTATCTAGGCTGACAAACGGAGCTGCGGAGAGCCTCATTCGATGGCAGTTCAGAACCAAAGTTGAGATCGTGGGTCTATCCTTCTTTCGCTTAGGTCGTATTTGAAGAGGATTCTAAGTTATAAAGTAGCAATATCAGAATTATTTCAATACAAATCCCATGACGTCAAATGTTAGATATAAAAACCGACGCCGCGCCTCATATCCTGGGTGAGAATTTTAGGACCAGAGGTTGTAGGGTAGTAGTGAACACGTCTTTTGCCCCTGTATCGAACGCCTCCCCTGTTTCGCCATCCGCAAAACTGACATCGAAATGCTGCACCAGTCTGGATACTGCGATCCGTAAAACCATCATGGCCAGCTGTTTGCCAACGCACCCATAGGATCCTACGATAGATCTGTTAACTAACCTAGCCAGGACTGCAAAGGGTTATCCGAGGGGTGGGAAGGGAGTCGCTCACCTAAACTAAAAGGCATAAAGGGGGCTCCATTGGTGCCCATCTCATCGCTTCGCTCTCCGAACCGTTCCGGTATAAATTCCATGTTCTGTTTCCAGTAGCGCGGGTCAGTATGGATTAGCTGCGTAGGCACGAAGACGGATACGTTTCCCGGAATGAACTGCTCGTCGATTTGAAGGCCCTCCGGCGGCGTCTGTCGATAACCGCCGGTGAGCAAGGCGGGCTTTAGGCGCTGGGACTCGTCGATGACATTGTCGATGTACTTGATCGTTCTCACTTTTTCGTACGTCCAGTCCGCCGGTGTCGGAATGACGCTGTCAATCTCAGCCTGCAGCTTCTTTAAGACGTGGGGATACTTGGCCAGGAAGAACAGAGTATTGGCCAAGGTTGTCGCGCTCGTCTCGCTTCCCGCAATTATCACCAATCGGGCGTCGTCGCGGAGGGAAGATTCGGTCGGTGAAGCAGATACGTCTTTGTCAATGACAGCTTTGATGACCCAGGACATGATGTCTCGAGGCTCTTTTTCAAAAGCAAGGCTCTAATGACCCGTCAGCATGGTCCCTAGGTTAGGTAGTTAGGCAGTTTGCTTTCCAAACAACTCACCTCGCGTTTCTTGTCGACTTGGGATTGGCAATAGTCTAAAAAGGGATGGAATTCCTTCGAGGCGCCTGGAATTTTTCCGAATATACTGAGCAACCAGGGGACATGACTTAGGACACCTATGAAATACATATGGCTCTGGATGGCCTGGATTACCGGACTCTTGATCCCACTCGAGACGCAGTCGAAATTTTCACCGAACCCGACTTCGCCCATGATGTCGAAGCCGAGGTAATTAGACCAGTCCGCCACATTTATTACTTCCCTTTCAGAAATTTGATGGACAAGTTGGTTGACCAATGTTCGTATCCGTGGTTCATAGGTTTGAAGTGCTGTGATTTAGGCATTAGGTATTAGAAAGGTCTTCACGAACAGGGAGGGTATCAACTACATTTTACCGAGAACGCTTTGTCCCATGGTTTACGCCTCCGCTTGTGCTCCATAGGATCTCTGGTTATAACAATTAGACATGATTTCTGAAATTAATAGAAATGCCACAAAGTAATTGCAACTTAACTAACCTACAAGTGTTGAGTGACACATAGTTATGGTCAGGGTCCGTGAACGTATACCAAGTTGACTTGTGGCAGTTTGAATTCGCGCCATATATGGTTGGGACCGCAGACTGTCTAACGATGCAGAGATTGCGCGGTCCTGTTGTGTTTCGCTTAGCTTCGTAGCGGAGAAAATAAGAACACGATCGTTTCTAGATTAGATACATACCAACGCGAATAAAGTCCCCATACTTCTCGTGTAATCTAGCCACGTCTTTGTGGTACTTGGCTTCTTTTGCGACCATAAACGCGGAGAAAAACCGGGAGATCTTGAGATCAAGAGGACCGGGAAACTTTCTCAGCCGATGGAAGAACAATCTGTAAATGACCATGCTCGAAAAGAGGCCAGTGTTAAAAGTAGTTATTAAGACGCCTAATTCAGCCAGGGCGCCTAGAATAGAAGACCCCAGATAGACGAAGGCCGAAAAGATGCCAAACGCAGTGAGCGCCATGGCCGGGATCAGAGTGTACATGAAATCTTCCACGTCCCCCATCTGGGCGATAGTAAGGTGAAAAAGCACACCTAAAGGCGCACCCAGAGTGGCGAGTAGAGAAAGCTTGTTTTCATACCACATTCTGAGGCCATATGAAAAGATGACTTGTAAGTGATCCATCATGGGATAAGTGAACGGAAGAAGGCCTACAACATCGGTGTATGAAATGTGGAAATTGGAATATTAGACATGAGCCATCGACTAGTTAAAACTACCGGTAGTTACACTATATTTATACCTATTATATATAGAAATCTGAGGGAACTGACGGACTAGATACTATGGAATAAACCCGTGGTTAGGTTACCTAGTAGACGTCATTCAAGTACGGCCAGACAAGGAGTGATTTTCTCGCTGATTGCTGCCAGGGCCGGGAATAAACACCAGCCAGTACCAGTAGCCTTAGCTGGACAGCAATTCTATTCCCGTACTAGTTCAGCCATCGACATATACTTATATTAATTTGTATTGGGATGAGTCCCAATATTATGCACATATAGAAATGAGCGCAGCCATCTCAACAGCTACAGCAGTATGCGGTCCCCTCGTCGCCAGCCCTATATGTTACGCTCCTATATAACTCCCTCGATAGTCTTTACGGTTACACAAATATAACTTAGAGAGCAGTATTCACATCACATTATTGGCTCTTTTCCCATTCTATCTCTTAACAGCAGTTACATCAGTTACATCAGTTACATCGGTTTTTATAATGGTGTGTTCACTCAACTCCTTATTCGCTACTTTCATCGTGATGATAGCCAAGCAATCGCTACAGATGATTCCCTCTCTCATAATCGATCAATGATCACTAGACTTGCCGACATTATTGGTAGTTTGTCTGTTACCAATCGGCCGTCTACCAGGTCCCACGGCTGGTCTCCAAATGGTACATCTGCGATTCGCTTTCCAGATCCTGGTAATTTTACTGAGAAAGGCCCGCTAATCTCGTTATATGCACCGTTTACTATGCTTATCATGATTTGAGTCTCCCGAACCCAATAGGCTATGTCAACTAGCTCTTCGTTATCAATTCTTATACTGCCGTCGGGTTGACCACCAAGTAAGAAGTCTCTCACGGGAGGGTTGGTTACCACCCTTGCCATCTGCGAGTGTGCATCGAATAGCGTCTGGCTAGTTGGCCAAGTCCACGCGAAAATGCCGGTGGCGCCATGGTTGAAGGCCAGCGCGTTCATAACGAATGCTTCAGCTGGTGTCGGATCGCGGAACCAGTAGTCCTCACCGTGGAAAGCCTGTGGATTGTGGAATTTCGGAAGCGGCCAGCGGCCTAGCCAGCGCTCGTACTGGATCAGGCCGTCGAGACGATGGGGCACGTCCTGAGGGTTGCCGACACAGTTATCACACCCACAATCTCCCAACGTGGCGTTGCATTCTGTACCCCACTTTGAAAATGTGCTATTAATGCCAATGGGATAGGGATCTTGCATAAGTATGTCGCCGCCCGCTGAATAATTTCCGAAATGGTAATCCTGGCAGTTGAGAGTCACTGCAACTGGATGATACGGGTCTAGATCGTGGATTAGTTCCTGTGCTGCAGGCGTTACATCAAAAGGAACCTGCCAACCGTCGGGCCTGGTAATTGTGAGCGTTAGTTGACGGTGTTATCAAGTAATATGATGACGATGGAAGTGTTAATCCCGGAAGAAGAAAAAAAGGCGCAAAAAAAAAGTAAAAAGAAAAAAACAGGTGGAGCATACTCGTCAGCAGTCCAATAGGCAAACAGTGAACTATGATGTTTAATAGTATTCACTCGTCGAGTAACCTCGGATAAGTTCTTGTACGAACTCCGTAAATCGAACATGAAGCGCATGGTGGATGCATCCATGCTGTCATATACTGGATTTGTATCTGGGAATCCTGCTAAGGAAATGATAGCGTTGAGACCATTTCCACCACTCGAGTAATCACGAACAAACTCGTCACTTTCAGCCGGACTATTAGATCCATTGTACAAGCCGTAAAATCCGTATGGCAGAAGCGGGACGAAAGCATCGCCCGTCTGCGCATTTCGAAACAATAACCCGCCGTTCAAGTTGTCAATCTTGGTCACGCTCCCTCCAGGGACTATATCTGGAAGATATCGAAACGAGCTATTCGCTGTGTAATTGCGACTACCGAGCCGCGACGTGCCAACTAAGACGACTTCATAGGGTGCCAATCGCGGTTCGAAAGCAGAGAGATCGAAATTAAAACCCGAACCGGTTGAATTAATCGGCACGCTGCCTTCCACTAGAGGCGTACGGATATCACCGCTATCAGACGCCAGACTAATCGAGAAGTGCAGATCCGTGAACGGTTCTCCGACTGACTCTTCGCCAGTCGTCGAATTCCCCCACTGCTCACCAAACCAAGGCGACAACTCGGCCTTGACGACGAAAGATGCTTTTTCCTCGCCAGCTAGGTAGATGTTGTGCCGGGGTTTGAACTGCACGTATAAGTTCGGCGATCTATCCGGATTGATTGGGGCTGGCTCTGTCGTGTGACCACCTGGTTCAAAAGCAGGATATCCGGCCTCGTACACTTTTCCACACCATCGCGGCCATCCTGGGTGTTCACCGGTTTCGTCTTCAGACTGGGCCCGGGCTATATCTGCAGCAAGGAATACGGCGCTGAGATATATAGGTAGCTTCATTGTCGCCACTGATGTCAGGAAGCTTATGTATAACACAGCGATCCCAGTTGAGGATTGAAAGGTGGTCAAGTCGGCCTATTGGGATTCGCACCTGCACCCTCGCTGGAGCTGCATTGACTTAAGCTGTGCTCATACAGACGCGTAAAGTGTGAAGCCGCATCTCAGATCTATAAAGAAGGTAAGCGGCAAATATACTACCTATGTAGGTAGAGCTAAAGAATGTACAAAAGGCCAAGTCCAATTGATTGCGACGTTCCCCCATGTCGAACTTCCTGTTTAAGGGAGGAATTCCTGCCCCGCATGTCAGTTGTCAATAAAACACGTACATGATAAGTAGATCTTCATCTAAACCGGTAACCTTTTTATTTGGTCGGTACTGAGATAAATAGGTACCTTACCTACCTAAGGTCAACCTTGAAAGCTCAGAAAGTTGAACATCATTACAACGTATGTTTATATGTTAAAGAAAAACTGCTTGGGTACCTCCTAGTAACATCGAAAGTTGTAAAGAGGATTGTGATAATGGGTATTGTATGCAATTATATAACGAAAGCGCGAGAGTCCAAATTTTAGTCGGATACAGATGGGAGTGAGGGCAGAAGGCTTAGAAATTAAGTTTAGCTTTAAGCTCACCTTCTGAATAAGTATTGCAAAATAATAATAAATGATCCGTCTCGGCCTTTGCCACTGCTTGGCAAGCGACTTGCTTTAATAACATTTTCATGGATGGATTTGCTTTAATCACTTATCCTCAATGAAGATATGAAAGCGCACATAACTTTAGATGACATATAGCCTATAGCCAAAGTGGAATGGAATAGAGCTACCTAGGTATTTAAAGTATAGCGTATCTACAATACATAAAAGTTTATTCCGTACTAAAGCGCAGATTACCTTAATTCAAGGATAGGTACTTTGTACTTCCTTAGGCGCGTTTTTGGCAGGCGGTCAGGGTATACTTATCTTATCAACAAGCTACTAAGTGGGACCTTACATTGCAATTGAAGTTTTCGAAGAAAAAAAAGTCGAGAAGCTAGGGTGCATTAATTGGACATCAGCATTCAAATACTTCCCCAACATATACTACATACCTTCCACAATGGCCGGTCCAAACTCCAAAAAGAGAAACCACCAGGACTCTGGCGTCAAATCCAAGTCTCAAAGACCAAACAAGAAGCAAAGAAAAGTTCCCGAATATCATAGCGACTCGGACGAAGAGGGTATAAATACCGAATTTAAGCCCGTTAACCTCCTCGACTCAGACAATGAAGATCTCGACAATGTCGCCGTAGATGACATCTCGTCCGGCTCTGATTCAGACTCGAATTCGGACTCGGACTCGGATAGCGACTCAGCGCGCAGACCTAAAAGTCTAGCGAAACGACATGATAAACCAGCAAAGAAGCAAGTTAAAGATGCGGCCCGTGACAGGAGTCCAGAAGACGAATTAGAAGACGAAGACGACGAGGACGATGCGGAGAGTGACGATGATAATGACGGGGACGAGGAAGGAGATGACTCGGACGGAGAGGATGACCCGACATCAACCGGCCAATCCAAAAAATCAAAATCAAAACGCAACGACCCCGACGCCTTCGCGACGTCCATGTCCAAGATTCTCTCCACAAAGCTCTCCAGCACGCGGCGCGCCGACCCGGTCCTGTCGCGCAGCGTAGAAGCGCACAAAGCCGCGAAAGAAGCCGTCGACAACGCGCTCGAGGCCAAGGCGCGGCGGCACCTGCGGGAGCAGAAGCGGCTGGCGCAGGAGAAGGGCCGCGTGAAGGACGTGTTGGTCGGCGCTGTCGACGAGGACGGCCGCCCCGAGACGTCCACCCAGGAGATCCAGCAGACGGAGAAGCGCCTGAAGAAGGTGGCGCACCGCGGTGTCGTCATGCTATTCCGCGCCGTCAGGGAGGCGCAAGAGAGGGCCGCCGAGGCCGAGAGGGAGACGCGCAAAGACGGCATCGTGGGCGTTCAGAGGCGCCAGGAGAAGGTCAACGAGATGAGCCGGCAGGGCTTCTTGGATCTTATTGCCGGGGGTGGTGGGAAATTAAAGAAGGGAGCGCTGGAAGAAGCTTAAGTTTTTTTTATCTTAGGTGCTTTATATGCGCGAGTACTTATGTGGATTTGTTCTAGTCGCGCTTTTATGGAATGATACCAAAAATTTTTACTTGATGAACAACATGACCTTATTAAGAGTTGGGCTTCGTCCCTATTCTCCGAGCCAAGCTATATTAGACAGCTAGCTATCTTGCCGCGAGTATAGTACATCGTATCATATCGAATGGCTCACTGCCTGGCTTATCCAGGTCGCCAATTGCTATGCCACCAGCACGCCGGTATGCTACGCCTTACCTGTCATCGTAGTGGTACAGTTTAATACTTTCTGATATATCCATCGCCTCTTTTTTTCTTCTTTTTTTATCTTAAGCAGATCATATGATTTCTATCACTTCGAGCCGAAATCGCTTGCTTGTAGATTCCTCGTCATGGAGGGTAGCTTGACCCTCAGTCCATCCAGCTCCTTAGTCATAACGACCTGGCAGCCCAGTCGGCTTGTCTCGGTCAGACCGAACGCCAAATCCAGCATGTCGTTCTCGTCGTCTTCGGGCTCGGGCATCTTCTCGTAGTATTCGTCGTCCATAACTATGACGTGGCACGTCGAACACGCACACGAGCCGCCGCATGCGCCCTCCATCTCCAGGTCGTGCGCTTGCGCAATGTCTAGCAGGTTGTCTCCCTTGGAGACCGCGAGCTTGTGCTCCTTCCCTTCCTTGTCGATGAACGTCACGTAGAGCCTGGAGAGAGGTTAGTGTATAGGTAATATCTTCCGTTCTCATAACAAAGTCTTACTCCTCGCCTGGCTTCGGCGGATGTATGTGACCATGCTGACGTAGAGGGGATGTGCTAAATTGTCGGAGAATGGAGGTAGTTGTTCGAGTGTAGCATATCGATGGCGTCTGAGATCTTATCCTGCTATATGCGGAGAGGGCAGGCCGGCCGAAATGGGATAGAGACTGGGAAGAGGAAAATTGAAGCTTCTGTAAGCCTCTAGCGAGGGTTCGAGGAGTCGCCATTGTGAGGTTTGAGAGGAGCGACTCGGATTCGGGGATTTCGGTGGTAAGGCGGGAGGGAGAGAGAAAGGGATTTTAACTCTAAACGTCAGAATAGTAGTAGCAGTAGTAGCAGTAGTAGTAGTAATAAGAGAAATCCTCGATGGATAAAGACTCAATTAAATAATCGAATTCATGAAAATGAGGCTCTTATTGCAACTTTAGTCTATCCCGAGGAGTAGCCAACAAGCATAAGAATCGGAGGTTGCGTGCATCTAACAAGAAAAAAAATACCGAACTGGGATAGTTGACGATGTTCAGCGATGCGATGCGACGAAATTCCGACGAATGAGAAAGAGGCAAATTCAATTAGCTCCGATAAAAAACTTGGGCGGCGGCCCGAGTACAAGGAATAAAGGTTAGCGGCCGACGACCGACTTTCAAGTTGGAGCTCTGACCTTTTACCACTTTATCTCCGAGGTGCCTCTGTTTTTTTTTTTTTTTTTTTTTTTTAATCTCTTTCAGCCCCTCCATCTATCCTAAGGATTATCTTATCGATAAGCGCGGATCAGAGAAAATGAAAAAAATGCATGGGATTTTTAGCACACAAATTTATTGGTTATCGTACCACTCCCGGCATGCATAGATAATCCCACCTCACGAGCTTGGCTTAGAGCTCGCATTGGTTCCCCTAGCTTACCTAACATTAGCCTAGACAACTCAGTCCCCTCCATCCCACGATTATCTTTGTATCTTTCACTCGTACAAAGATACGATACGATCACTTACCGTATAAGAGTATAAATTCGAAAAACATCAAAACATAGAAAAAAAAAAAAAAAAAAGAGAAAAGCGCCATAATTATTCCACTCGAAATGTCCACAACGAGAGAAGGAGTAAACCCACTCCGTCCTTATTATATACCACCTTCCATAGGGGAGCAAACTGGAAAGCTCCCATCACAACCGAATCCTTTCTCCCAAGGAAATGCGACAGCTTCAACGTCGAGCAAATACGCGTCCAGAGCCCGCGATATCTTCCCCGATATAGACTATAAGGATCACCTTGAAGACATATCACCGTCTACCATACAGTCAGTTAAGAGCTTAGTAGACGAGCTATTATGGAAGTACACGTCGGTAATGATGGCTCAGCCCTTCGAGGTAGCCAAGACAATTCTTCAAGTGAGGAGTCAAGATGACCTGGGAGGATTAAATACCAAACCGTCCTCGAAAGCCGCACCAAGGCCTATCAGCCCAGTTCTCTCTAGTCCGAGTCTTCCTAGCCCGAATATCGCTGCTCCCAAGCGTTCGGTATGGGACGAGGTATAACAACAAATTTACTATAGCTATCGTCTAGCTCTTAAGGTTAGCGGTGCTAACATAACTGTAGGGCGGCGAGTCCGACTCCGACCCGGAAGGTTCCTCATATTTTACTACTAACACTCCATATACGCCTACGCCCTCCTCCAAGTCAACCAAAAGGAGAGATTCATCCCCGGCAGATCCCGCCAGATCACCCGTTAGACCTATAGTTCTCCCACACCAGCTTGCTCTGAAGCGACCCGACTCGATATTCGACGTGCTATCGCAATTATGGTCGAAGGAGTCGATGTGGGGGGTCTGGAAAGGAACAAATGCCACATTCCTCTATACCGTGCTGCAGTCACTGTTGGAGAACTGGTCGCGCAGCTTACTGAGCGCGCTGCTGAACGTTCCAGACTTGGGACTAAAGGATGACGTTGACAGGCTAGTCGACGTTGCATCGCCATACCCTTGGGCATCGTTATGCGTTGCCGCTGCCGCCGCTGTTGCGACAGGCCTCATACTATCCCCTCTCGATCTTGTCAGGACGAGATTGATCGTCACATCTACCGGACGTACCCCGCGGCGGACCCTAGCAACTCTACGCTCTCTACCCTCGTGGCTATGCCCATCGTCTCTGATAGCACCCACTATTCTCAACTCTCTTGTCCACCCACTCCTCACACTATCTACGCCCCTCGTACTACGGACCCAATTTCTAATTGACCGCGAGCAGTCCCCTATGACTTTCTCCGTGGCCAAGTTCTGCACCTCGGTCGCGTCCCTATTTGTCAAACTACCGTTGGAAACAGTACTTCGCCGTGGCCAGGTAGCGGTGCTATCGGAGCACACGTATCTGGAAGCTCTCGACCAAACAGACAAGTTGGAGACGATTGTAACCCCAGGGCCGTATAATGGAGTATTCGGTACGATGTACACAATTGCTACCGAAGAGGGCTCGAGAGCAGTATACGCGGTACCAACTAAGACTTCGTCCCGCGGCAGAAAAGCAAAGCAGCAGCCGCCCAAGACTGCTGCAGAGGTGGTGTATAAAAAGGGCCAGGGTCTAGATGGCCTTTGGAGAGGCTGGAAAGTCAGCTGGTGGGGCCTCGTAGGGCTCTGGACGGCCGGAGTGGCCGGAGGCGGAGGAGAAGGAGAGTTCTAAGCAACTACGCAGCAGAACTCCTTAAAATTGCAACCATATAACGGCCCATCGGCAATGGATGAAAAAAATAACTTGGCGTCGAGCGGAACCGAGTTATTCGATACTGGGTTTCCCAGATCTTTTTTTTTTTTTTTTTTCAACTCTGCATTGATTCTTTTATGTTCGAGGAGAGAAACAAAAACAAAGTAGTAGAGCAAAAGCGCCTCACGAGATACGGCATGATTCCCCTTTATACCTCTAACGTAACGCAACGCAACGTAACGTACGAACTTGATTCTCTACTGGTACCTAGCGCATGGTCGTGTACATAGGCGTTCTTTCGATTGTAGAAAGTTAATATTATCTACTCTCAACTTCGATATCAGGAATCTTCTTTTGTCTTCTACATAATGGACGCATTCGACTGTTCCACTCCTTTAGGCAGTGAACTGGAAATCAATTTCTAAAATACTCCTAGGCTATAGTCTACATGCTGATCTTTCGAATAGACGCCCAATATAGTTTCAGTTGCCTGTAATACATAAAGAGGTATAATACCTACCTACCTTTTAGTCAGCTTCTTTAAACGTGATTCGCTGTATCCTTTGTCATTTATAGTTCACATGTCTTGATTTAAAGGTGTTTAATATATGACTCAGTATATTGTTAGCCTGGGAAATAGTACATGGAGCTTTCTAGCTTGACCCCTATAGGCGGCAGCCCTGAGTTCTATATAAATATAGACTTTAGATACTTTCCAGGTGATCATCAATAACCATCACACCGCAAGATTCGTATGATTCTAAGTCATCAATAAAACATCTGGTATCCTGAACTTCTGTGTATATCGAGAAGCACAGATAGCTATTTCTGTAGGAAGAATGCCTATAAAGACGCAAATCTATTCGTTTCCGATTCACCTCATCGGTATATTTCACGATGTCTGATAATCAACAACAAGGGGCATTTCCCATTAGCTTCCATCGAGAATCATCCGTTACCATAAATATCAGTCAACCCAGCATTCGCCAAGACGAGGAAGCAGCAGGCATCTCCCAAACTATTGAAGATCAGGAGGAAGAAACAGAAAATCAAGAGGAACGAATAGAAAATCAAGAGAGACGACTAAATGATCTGGAGAGACGACTAGATGATCTAGAGAAACAAGTAAAAGATCAAGAGAGACGAATAAATGACCTGGTGAAAGAATTAAGAGATATGCAAGGAAAACCTTACGCACTCCTCATACTGAGAACTAGGAGACCCGTGAGAAACTAGATCAAATCATAAAGCTGATAGCCAACCTATTATCTGAAGGAAAACTAGACTACGGCACCTAACTACAGGTCTAGGTATCGGCTTATTTAACACTCTTAGCGACGTCGTACGCACACTACTTCAATCGCCAACCACAGGCGTAGGTATGAACTTATTCAACTCCTCGAACTCCTCGAGTAGCATTATACACACTAGGAGCAAAAGTCGTGCCAGAAAACAAGAGCCCTTCTCTGCCAGGGCCAGGACGGGGAAACTATCGATGAACAAGAATGTTCGAATCTAGCTTGGCCAGAAGCAATGCCTTTAGACGAAGCAAAAATCTAACGAGATACACGCCAAAAGAAAGAAAGAAAGAAAATATACTTGAGGCAGTATGAGAGTTAGCTTTTCTCTAGCACAGGTTTACGAGGAATTAGGTGTACTGCCGGGATATGGACGGGCTAGGACTTCTGGCATCTGGAAACACTGTGGATAAAGAGCCGTATAACTCGCGTAGCGGGGCGCTCGTTAACTAGCAGCCCCTTTTCTTGAATATCAAGAAAATATCGTATTTCGACAGGTATGGAGAAAAGTAAAATAGGTTTACCATAGGTAGTAATTCCATGTTGGTAGGGAGTGGATAGCATACCACCCTACCATCTATCACATTGCCCAAGATTGGATGACCCGCCCTAATCGGCTTGGCTTCGGGAGAGTGTGCGATTATTAATTCTCCCCTTGCTCATAACACCGGTGGGTTTCAGAGACAAAACAAAAGACCACGACAGTAAGGGGAAAAAGAAAGTTGCCGTTTTTTCTAGAAATTTTTTCCCCCTTTTCTTGCTGACCTGGCGTCACGATGTGTATGGGTATGCGGTGATGGGTATAGGAGCGATCCGGGAGTACTTCCGTTTACGGCCATCCGAAACGGCGATGTGGATCGTCTGAGATCTACGCAGGGGCCTCGGGGTGGATACGTGGATCCCGTTGATTTCCAGCCCTGCAGTTGCCCTTGGCTTTCCCCATCCCGTGGTTGATCCCCCGCTGATTCGCGCTGTCTGCCCTGCGCCGTTGCTACGTTCTTCTTCCCTTGACTCGCCTCGATGTGAAGCGCTTCCATAACAACGGCAACTCGAGCCGGATCAGCCTAGTCTACCATCTCGATCATGCATGCATAATAAAGAATCCAGGTGTTATATGATGGCCACGTCATGACATCGTTCTTATGTGCCTGACTAGAAAAAAGCCTGACAAGAAAAAATTGGGTTCTATCCACTAGATTCGCTAAGAGAGATTGCTTTTCGCTTGAGACGAGACGTAGAGCTGTATGGGATCGCATGTAAGATTCGCGATGATACCTTATCTCCTCGAAGACATTCCAAAACAGGAGTCCCTCCAGAGACTATCGTAGTAACAATCTACATACTCATCCCACGCTTTTTCAAAGTCTATATGCAAAAGTGCGGCTCATTAAAGTCCTCCCGCGCCCCCAGATGAATTCCCGCGAATAGCGGGCAGACTTACCGCCGCGGCTCTACAGGGTGTCACGCCATCGTGGGACCCAAAGAGCGGCTACCGATGGTGTGGTTGGGCCAAACACGCGTTTCCCTTGACCGTTTAATTTAACTACGGCCTGAGCCGTGTTAGAGATTTGGTTCCCACCAACGAGAGTCTAACCTCGTGGGAGATGCTGCCTAGGCTTGGCTCCTGAGCTTGTTTTTTTGTGAGCCAAGTACCTAAAGAGCATACAATATGCGAGGCTAGGTTATCTAAATGCTTGTTATTCCTTTGAGATAGATATAATCGCTTAGCCAAATAGAAACTTGAAACTATTTCCTAATTCAGCAAGCGACTTGCTTATACTGTTACATACCTACGTAGAGGTAGTCCTGCGGCGTTGTTATCGTCCTTGGCGGTCAAAATCTCATCTCCTACTATCGACTCAAATCTCGCATTGACCGCTAAGGCATGACACTGACGCTTGCTGGCGTATGTACATAGTAGGCCCCATGGCGCCAAAAACCTGGTTCAGCACTAGTATTACTATGTGCAAGCGTTATGAGTCCCAACTGATCGTGAACTTCGGACAACGTGGGCCACTAGGGTAGAGGTGGGCCCTCCCCCATTGTAAAGTCTAGCGCGCCAATCAGAGTCTCGCATTATGTCCATGGGGGTTTCGAGACCATAATCGCTGTGTCGGATCCTGCGGCTTCGTTCCTTCGGCGCCTCACAGGGGTCCTAGTATCAGTGGATCTTAGACAACTGTAATTATATGATCGAAGACATGGATATACTATGGAGATACAATGGACATACTATGGATATACTATGACATGAAATTGACCTCGAGCCTCTATATAACATGAGTCGAGATGCCGTTTCCATCAGCCTTTCTTTTCTCACCATCCTCATCGGTTTGAAGTCGATTCCTCTAGCCATTCATTATTGTCTATCTTTTTTTATCAAAGTCATTCTTTTCTACCTCCCGGTGAGAACAGCTATCTTGATTGATACATCTTAACTACCGTTCAAATAACTGAACTTGTTGTCTCTACCTTTCACTCGCTCACTAAAGCTATATCGCATCGACTATCACAACCATCAAAATGGGTATCAAGAGAATCTCCCCTGTTGTTGCGGCCCTCGCCTCGGCTGCCACCGTCGCCGCCCACGGCCACGTTGACCACATCGTCATCGACGGTCTCTTCTACCAGGGCTACGACCCGACCAGCTTCTCTTACCAGCCTAACCCTCCCACTGTCGTCGGCTGGTCCACCACTCAGACCGACAACGGCTTCGTCGCCCCCGACAGCTTCGGTAGCCCCGACATCATCTGCCACAAGTCTGCTACCCCCGGTGGTGGTCACGCCCAGGTCAAGGCTGGCGACAGCATCAGCATCTCCTGGAACACCTGGCCCGAGTCGCACAAGGGTCCCATGATCGACTACCTCGCCGCTTGCAACGGCCCTTGCGAGAAGGCCGACAAGGAGTCCCTCGAGTTCTTCAAGATCGATGAGGTCGGTCTCATTGACGACTCGGCCCAGAACGGCTTCTGGGGTTCCGACGCTCTGATCCAGAACAACAACACCTGGCTAGTCCAGATCCCCAAGAACATCAAGCCTGGCAACTACGTCCTCCGTCACGAGACCATTGCCCTGCACTCCGCGGGTCAGCCCAACGGTGCTCAGGCTTACCCCCAGTGCTTCAACCTCGAGATCACCGGTGACGGTACTGAGGTTCCCGCCGGTGTCGTGGGTACCAAGCTCTACTCCGCTGAGGACCCTGGCATCGTCGTCAACATCTACACCACCGGCCTCAAGTACACCATCCCCGGCCCCGCCTTGATCTCCGGCGCTTCTTCCTCCGTAGCCCAGTCCTCCTCGGCCGTCACCGCCACCGGAACCGCCACCGTCGGAAGCGGCTCTGGCGCCGCCCCTACCAGCGCTCCTGCCGGCACCACCACGGCCGCCCAGAGCTCTGCTGCCCAGACCACCGCCGTCCCCAGCACCCAGAAGACTTCTTCCGCCGTCGTTTCCACCCCCGTTGCCTCCGCCCCTACCACTCTCGCCACCTCCACCCGCCCCGCGTCTACCCCCAGCACCACCGCTGCCGCCGACCCCACCGGCGCCGTCGACGTCCAGAGCCTGTACGGCCGCTGCGGCGGCAGCGGCTACGCCGGCCCGACTGCCTGCGCCCAGGGCACCTGCAAGTCCTGGAACCCTTACTACTACCAGTGCGTCACTGCCTAAGCGGTTCAACTACGCTTAAGGCTTTAACGACGGCGAAAGAGAGAACAAAAAAAAAGTAACGCAGTCTAGGGTGAAGTGTACAAAGTATAAGGATATGTATACGAGTGTGTATGATTAGGCACCGAGGATGGATATAGGTGGAATAACAAAAGAGAAGCCCTGGCTATCGGCTTGGTTCGGGTCGGGCGGTTCGATTCTTGTATTTACAGTTACGATTTTTTGAAATTCGAATACATACATTTTTGAAGGCTAACTACTTTGTTTCATGTCTCGTGGTTGATTTGTTCTTGTGGATGATGGTCTGAGTGGTCGTAGTGTAGTATAAAGTATGGCTTGCGAAGTCTATAGTATTAACCAAGTCTAGAGCTATACTGGGTTATTTTCCAAATGTAATCCTATATTGTATATTTAAACCTTATTTTATACTCGCGGATGGGACGATACTCGTTAACGTTCTATGAAGCTTCGGATGATTAGTAGTATTAGGCTTTTCTTAGGGCAGCCAATCACATTTCGACTTCGTTCTAGCTATTGCCTATTTCGGTATGCTGCAGGGGTTTGATCGACGTCCTGCTTATACATCCGTACCACATCAATCCCCCCTTTTTATATATCTCGCATCTATAATAACTACTATAATTCCTTCATTAGCAACAGTCAATTACAAAGCGAACACTAGTTATATTTTCCGAGAAGACTATTTGAAAACCAGGCAATGCCATGTAGACATGAGTAGACATGACATAAATTGATACATCTTTACGTCCCCTAGCGAGAAAATACTTCTCGAAGCTGTCTACCTCCTAAGAATAATTATGATCTTACGGTATCTCATAAGAAAATGCTTTCGGTTCTCCCGTGTTACGTACGCTTTGTACATGATAGTATTGAAGGTGTGCACCTCCATCTACTATATCTATTAGGATATTTCTAGATTTATTTACATTCAGGTCGACGAACATCAGAATAAATATCCTAGGACAGGCACCCGGAATATTATGTCCTAATTATGCTACATTTCTACAATGTGTATTAGATAGATGTTTTGCTGCTACCTACCTCCACACCTCGCTTTTTTGGATCGCAACGTCGTGAGGTATGTTAGAGAAATTCTCAGCCTAAACCCTATGAAATGCAATTTGAATGGAGCAGTACGAATCACTTACCGAAGTAGTGGCTTCGACAAGTGCAATGACGTACCTAACGTATCTTCAGTGAATATTCAATGCGTACTCTCACACGATTGGCTAGGAAAGATAAGTGTTTTTGAAACGGACCATTGAGGAGAGGGAAAAAGCGAACGAGGGAAGGTACAAGGACCCGGAGGGGGAACGTAAACTGGAGATGGAAAAGTTTTCTACTGTACTACTCACGTCGTTAGATAGGCTTAAGCCTTTTAGGGAAATATCTAAACATTTTCTTCCTTACGTTGACCACCTGTTTGGCACTGGCTGGCACTATGGCCGTAGGTTAAGTGCAAAATGCGCGTTGCTGACTTTCTGCCTGACCTTTATCTTGACCATACAACTCACTATTTCTTAAGGCCTACAACCAGCCTTAAACCACACTATTCTAAAATATTAACCAATCATACTTTTTTACTATCTATTACGATAGTGAATTGGAAGCAAACATTTCTTTTCAACGAGTGAGTAAGTACCTAAGATACGTTGGTGGGGCGACTGGTCGTTGCTATCTCCAAGCTCGCTGCTGATTTTACCGCCCGCAGGAAAATATTTAAACAGGCCTTCTCCCCCCTGTCCGTCTGATCTTTCCAAACACGAAGATTCACTTCAGACATACGAAAGAGTCTTCCACTTTATTCAATCATCCAATTCAATTTTCAGATTATCTCTTGGCTTTACAAGATCCCTATAAAGCACAGCCGAGATTTATTAGGAAGCGCTCTTTGATACAGCCTATTACTACCGTGCTGTATCCAAGCGTCGTCGGTTTGATACAACACTTCAGCGACCTTGACTTGTAAGTTCATTGACATATACCAGGATTGGATGAACCAATGTACTGACATGACACTCATTACAGATAGGTAATACGTCACCTGCGACAAGTACCTAGTGCCTCTTCCGAAAAGTCCTAAGCCGAAACTTATCAGACAAACTCGGCGTCATTAATAATGGCTTTTCCAAAGGACCAGATAATTGGCTTCGAGTTCGACTACTCTGGTCTCGACATGGTCGGAATCCCAGACCAGTCGGCGGATAACCAGCGACAAGCAGAGCGGCTAAGTGAGCTCGAGAAGTGCAACGAAGATCTAGTTCGTCGTAACGAGGATCTAGCACGTCGCAACGCCGAATTTGCGGCCATGTTCGAAGGCTTCAAGGAGGACATGAAATTCATGAAAGAAGGCATGCAAGAAGCCCGAGAAGAACTGCAGTCGGTCCGCAACCACAACGCCCGGCTGCAAGGCGAAGTGTCCAGCCTAACCAAGCGAAAGCGTACTGCCGCTCGAACCAAAGCTAGCGACCTGGAAGTCGCTCAGGCTGCTGAGATTGAGAAGCTGAAGCAGCAGCTGGCACAGAACAAGCCTGACTATCTCGCCGTGACGCCATCAGACACGGGTAGCGTGACGAGTGCCGGGGAATTGACGAACATCTTCAGCGATTCCAGCGCTTCGGGTCATTTGAGCCACTGCAGTGTGGATAATTCCAGACCGGCTAAGAGACGTCATATGGAGGAACCACAGAACTGGAAAGACCAACTCGAGATGTTCCAATTCAACGAGGGACACGCCATCCAACAGAGTCCTTATCCTGGCCCAGTCGTCCAGGGCGGACAATCTCAGCAACCTTTATTGCCAACACAGCCGCACTCCTTCGGCGGGGTAACGCAGGGACAGGACAATTCAAACTATCAGATGTCCTATGGCCAGGAGCACATGTACGGACAGGGCAACCAGATGCCCTGGGGAAATGGATTGTCTATGAACCCCCAGCTCCAACATCAGCAGGGGCTTCGCTGGAGTTTCTAGACGGTGGGAGTCTGCCTTTACCTTCTCTCTCACCGGGCTCTCTGCTGGTTCTGGTTACCTATTGATTATATTTTCGGTTCTAATTTTGACCTCGCGAACCATAGCGAATGGGAGTTTATGCTTGGCTATTTCTTTTGTCGACGGATCTCAACCTAAATTGGACGGACGGAGATACCCTTGTGTCGTTTCAATACCGACAGTTATAATATTTTCTCCTTAAGCTGGTTTTCAATAAAACTGCGATTCATTATAATGTTTTCTGACTCTTCGCTTATTACCGTGCCCTGTGATAGCTACGTGAACTGAAGGCTGCTTTACCCTTGAGAGATAGTGACCGAGGGGCTTTTGGCATTGAGCTAACGGTGGTAAATCAGATATTGTGATAAGTACCTAGGTACCTACTATAGCTTTAGAATTCTTGTCAGGAGAGGTTTATGTCCTTGGTGAATATCATATACAATGTAAAGTGAGTGTCAGGGTCGTACATATAGTATAGCTATCTGGCTGAGCTAGTAACACCCGGCCCCTATTCTAGCTAGTATACCCCTGCTATACCCACATCACATACCCCTGAAAATTTCTACCAACCACTTATAGGTTATCAAGACAAAATCTATCACGCAAGCTCTCCTGACGGTGACTATACCTCCCTATCCAACTCTAACTAACTTACAATCTTCTCAAATAAAGCCGTTTCTAATGCTATGACCCAATTCTAAATATATTCAAGAGTCTGCCTATATCAACTCTACTATAGGACCAACAGATGCGCGCTGCTAAAAATGCTTATCCTATATATCCCAACTTCCTCTCCTTCTCACAGTAAATGCGCTATACAAAAGCTACATGCCACGCCCGCCTGGTGTAGGTAAGATCTACTCGACCATCACAGCACAAGCACGCTAAATCCAAAATACTTGCAAAACTTAACAGAGCAGGCCAGACACGCGTGTCCTCTAATAGCTACATGCGCTCCGACGGGCTTGGACAGAGTAAATATCCGCAGTCGGTCGTCACCCGCGGTAGGGATTACCGCTACGGCACTAGGTGCTGGTCCTCCTCCCATGCTCCTCACGTGCTGGAGCAGCTCACTTAGTCCTTGTTGCGATACCTGCTCGTCGTCGGCCCTGCACGCCCAGTCCCGCAGCCAGGGGAGCGGGTTTTCGGGCGTGCAGAGATACATGTCGGGGAACGCGGCGCGGTCGTTACCTAAGACGTTCGTGGTGGTACTGACTATGTCCGCCGGCGCTGTTTCGTCGTGCGGGCACGACTCGATGCGTTCCGCGGAGGCCAGGGACTTGACTACGCCCGTGGGATCCAGAGCCGCGCTCGTGATCCTGTTGCCTTCGTACTCCAGCGTACGGACCATGCTGCATTCTAGGACTTGGTTGCTCTGCGGGTGGAACACCGAGTTGTACACGTACCGGGTCTTCTCCGCGAGTTGTCGTCCCGCGTCCGCAGTCATCATCCCCGTCGCACTTGCGCTTTGCGATAACACCCAGTCCGGCGTGACGAGCGAGTTCTTGGCCACGACGCTGCGGTACGACCGCTGCACGTGGCTGTTGAAGATCTTCCCCCGGCACCACAGCAGCCGCAGGTAGCTCTCGTCGCTCGCCGGCAGCTTCGTGCCGACTATCGTTGCCGGCCACACCGCCTGCCCCCCGCCGCTGGATATAATCACGTTCCGCCGCTCCATCTCCGGTCGCCCTCCCTCCTCGGATCCCCCCGCGAGCTTCCGGCACACCCGGTGCCACTCCGTCACGTCGCAGCACGCCGTCTGTCCCCGGAACACCCGGCATATCGCCGATATCACCGTGCTCGGCGCCAGCTCCCCGCTCCGCCAGACGAGCGGGTCCGGCCGCACCATGAGCCGCTCGGGGTCGCGGAACAGCGACAGCGCCAGGATCGTCGCCACCACGTGCGCCATCTGCTCGACGAACACGGTCGTCGCGCCCGGCTGGCCAAGCGGCAGCTGCGGCCGGAAGATCCCCCCCGCCACCCACGCCTCGCGCTCGGCCTCGTGCTTCGCCTGCCCCAGGAACGCGGCGGCCTCCTTGTGCCCGTAGATCGGCAGCCCCATCTGCTTGCTGCGCAGGTCCTGCATGTGCTTCCCCTCGCACCCGCTGACCAGCCGCAAGATGCTGTTGATCCCGGCGCGCTCCGGGAACGGCTCGAAGCGGCCCGAGCGGATCTTCGCCAGCTCGCTCGCTAGGACGGCTCCTTTATTTTCCTTATCCTCCTCCTCCTCCTCCCGCGACTGCAGCCAGAGCTTGGACTTCGCGCCGGCGAGGTCCGTCGTGATGTCGCAGGGCGCGCCCCACCGCCCGCGGGCCACGCACCCCTCGGAGCACAGCGTCAGGCTCTTGCGCGCCTCGGACAGCGCGTACGGGACGACTTCCACGGCGGCCTGGTACGCCTGGCCCTGGTCCAGCCGGAAGGCGCTGAGCATGAGCCGGAAGTACGTGGGGATCGAGACGAGCCCGCCGTAGCGCTGCTCCGCGCGCCCGTGGCGGAAGGTCCAGTCTTCCCAGTGCGACGGCGAGTAGACGGCCCTGACCCGGACGAGTTCCGGCGCGTTGTCTTTCTGCGTCGGGCAAAATGGAAACGACAGCTTGATCCCGATGCTGGTCTCCCCTTGGATGAGCTTTTCGAATTGTTGTTGGTTCGCTTGTTGGTGTTGGCCGCCGTCTCCCCCTCCGATGTAGACCATCGGGGTCTTTCGTAGCCACCAGCGCAGGAAGGCGACGAGCCAGGGCACGCAGCTTCCCGCTTGGATGGTTATCGCCTTCGGCCTTCTTTCGGCGGGATCCGCAGCTTTTCTCAATAGCAATAGCTGGACTAGCTTGGTCACGGCATCCGTGTCGGGGGTTTTGTCTAGGCGACCGGGACAGGCGGGACCGAAGTGTCGTTTGCGGAGCTCGCGAGCCAACGTTATCTCGTAATCCGCGACGTGGTTAGCAAAGTTGGAGAAGTTACATTGGGCCTCGATGGTGTTGAGCAGCGGACATAGCTTCTCGGCCGTAGGACATGACATCTCTCCTAGCTTGAGATGGCTGCTCATCAAATTCGCTACCACCTGGGCGCTTTCGGACGTACCAAAGGCGGTCCCCAAGGCGCAGACAAGAGCGAGGAATCTCCGGCCGCCAGGTCTACTCCCGAGGTATTGTATTATGCCTTGTCTCGGGAAGCCGATGGTTATCCCGAGGCTCTCGAGGACGGCACATTCGTAGTTCGTTGCTACATGCTCCTTTACCTCCTCGCATGTCTCGTCGTGGATCCCTAACACGTCGCCGAGCCTCTCACACGCGGACGTGATGCCTGGGATATCTTCTCCCAGGATAGGAACGAAATTTGCATTATCCCAGGTATGGTTCACGTCTGCCATAGCCCTCTCTCTATTTTCTATTCTCTATTAATAATATAGCCAAATAGAGTATTATTAGTTTTGTGTAGTGAATTATCACTTAGTCCTAAGAGTTAATCGATACCTATATTTTTTTATCCTGTATCTAAGATGCCGAATGAATGAAAGGTTTTTTGATGGATGAAATTGATGGGACCGCGCTTTAAGATGAAGAGATGGGAAGCGAAGGTCTAAACTGAACTTATAGGAGACATTTGGATGCACTGTGGCAGTCTTGAGTAAGTACTTCGTCCTCTCAGAAGTGAGTTGTTCTACAGTGTATAAAGTCTGTTTACAGTTCATCTTAACATTTCACGGTATCGCAGTCACTTCTCTATACACGGAGATAACACTCATAGCTTCGAAGTCGGTATATACGGCATGACTACAAGATAGCAACATGTGTACCTATGTGAGTTAACTATGAGATGGAGTAGGAGTTAAAGAGAGTTGTTGAGTTGAGAGATAGGTGTGACCCTTCCAGCAGTAATAAACAGCAGAAAATATAAATCACTGCTGAAATCAGTCGGCTGATAAATTGCTATCACATACAGTATGGGATATCTTTATAAGAACATAGCCTAGGTACACATAAAAGTTAGGCTTCTCACTCATGGGCGAGGAAGCTCAGTTTGTCAATCAAGTCACCTATACAACTCCTATACCCCTGATCACTAGCTGCGACATAAATATAAGAGCCTTAGTATTGTATCACTTGGATTGATTCCTACTGCTACACAAATAAACTCACTACCTATTAACATCCCCTTGGCATAAGCAGCCTCAGGTAACACCACTAAGTCATATAGAAAGTTGTATGTGATTTGGGGCAACACCACTTGCTGCCCATTTTTAATCAACTGATAGTTTTTTTTTTTTTTAAAAAAAAACACCCCAACAGGGATGAGTAGAGCAATAGATAAATCACCATCGAATTGGGACAACAGCAGTTATGTTAAAACATGACTTCAACAAATAGCTATATGCCTCACTACCTAAAACAAGGTATCGGCCCTCCTTCCCAACTCCATTCCGTCGAGACTGAGTGCCAGAGGTATACCGAACCGAACCACAACCTAAAACGCAACGCCTATCTAATGCAATAAGTGTGTGAAGTCGGGCTTTTAAATCCCTAAAATCCTCTAATAGTACATGAGGTAAGGGAAATCTTCGTCTGCGACTCAAACCGCAACAACGCCTCTATATCTGATGACGCACAGGCTCCCCTCGTATGCTAAGAACGAATACAGCACAAAAAATGCTTTCCGATACGCCGTTGGTGAATTTTATGACCAGTATGGCAGATTTGAAAGTACCGCCTATTAGTAGACGCCTGTATTTGATATTCGTGATACCGAAATTTTGTAGAGTCTGGCTGGTTTAGTCAGAGTCTTCCATGTCCATCGCATTTCGCTCCGCTTCGAAACTGTCGGCCGTGACGCTCAATCGTTCCCGTGCTCTTTGCCTCTCCTTCTTAGCTTCTTCATCGTCATCCGCATTGGTAAGGTCTAAGAACATCTTATCGACGTCCCTATCATCCTCTTGACCGTGGCCGATGTTTTGTCTACTGGTAAATGTATCATCACGGTTGTGACTCCATACGTCGGGCCCAAACATTTCTTCGGCCCGCTTACGCCCGGTCTCAGTGCGGCGTAGCAATTCGAGGGCCTTGCCCTTACCAGCGGCTGTGCTTAGATTCAAGCCGTCGTCTTGCCCACGCTGTAGACGTTCCTCTAATGTTAGGGTTGAATCAGATGCGATTAGCTGAGGACCTGAGCCACTGCTGGCAGATAGGAAGAAATCAGGGTGTAAACCTGCAGTGTTATTCATGCCCATGCTATCAAGCCGGAGTGACGATCCCGGCCGGCTAGAGGATACCGAGTTGGATCGTTGTGGATGTGCATGGGGTGTACTACTAAGTGCTGGAGTAGACGGCTGTGAGCCCCGAGAATAGTACATGTGGTTATTAGAACCGAAAGGGTGGGAAGATGGACTAGTCGCGTTTGGAGGGACGAGACTGTTGCTTGAAGATGCTGCGGCCTTGGCAGCAGCCTCAGCATTCATTGCCTTTCGCTTTAAGCTGTTTGCCTTGCTCTTCATATTTTCCGGAAGATCATCGGGGTCGTCCACCCCATATTGCGCTAGCATTTTCTGTAATTTGGTAGGCCGTGGTTTACGAGTGCTCTTGGAAACATCCAGTACGGGGGGCGGATCGGGTGCTACCGGGTTCCATTTATGCAGTTCTTGTCGAAAGAAGTTGGTCTCGAAGGACAACAGGATTTCGGCGCCCTCAATTTTCCGCAAATAGAATCTCTGGTCACTGGCTTCAGCTCTGGTTGATAGGACTGGATTGCAGAAAGCTGCGATGTGGTCCCGGAACTTCTGCGCGTTGTCGATTATCTTTTTCAGCACCTCTTCTTCTTCAGGTTGAAAAGGAAGGTTGGGAATCTCCTCCTGCCAGGCAATGAGATCCTCTAGCTTCGGTCGCGCGGCATCTCGGGGAATTTTCACTCGCCAATCACAGATAGGGCATGTGTACTTGTCATCCTCCTTTACTTTCCCCCTAGCAATTTTAAGACATTTCCCGTGGTACCATTCGTGGCACAGCTCACATTCGATCATCATACCAGCTTCGATACGACGGCAGATGCAAAATACTTCCACTAGAGCAGGGTCATTGATGTCCCATGAAGTCCGTTGGATCTTACCCTCGCCTCTCTCCTCGCTGGCTGCTCTGGAAGCAGGTTCGGCTGGTAACCGAGGAGTGTCATTGCGGATGTCGAAGCAGGCCAAATTGCGTTCTAGTACATAGTCCATGTGCGATTTTAATATATGCAACGGCGCGTTGGTCTTGCCAAATAGTTTCTTTCCCTTTCGCATCCAATCCTCGTGACGTCGCTGTTCCTTTTCGAGATCTAAAGTTCCGGTTGGTTTTGAGTTGAGATCTTCCAGCTTCTTCATAATTTCAACCACCTCCGTATACTTTGGTCTTTTCTTATAGTCGGCATTCTTGGACCGCTCCGTTAGATCAATAATCTGACGATGAGCTTCTCGTTGCTTGTGTAAGATCTGATCAACAGCGGCCAAAGTCTCTGTTGTCACGGGAAGGTTGTTGACTTGAACCTGATTGGAAAGGGCCTCTAGCTGTGGATAATGAACCACCTCTGCATTTATAAGCTCCTTTGCTTTGGCCTCCCACTGCATACCTGCCTGGTATTTATCGCTGAAATACCTCATATTATCATTATACGGGGGGATATCTAATCGAGTACCTTCTTCGAGGAGTTCTCTAACATCTTTAAGTGTTAGAATCACCCCTCTGTTAGATTTCGCCTTGGCATTCCATTTAGTTTGCTCCAGAATCTCAGACAGCTTGTCGAGTTCTGGCATATCCACATTAAATGCGCGTCCTTCTTCTATCAACTCCTCGATAGATTCTTGACCACACCCACGCTCCAAGAACTGTTCGGCATTCTTCTGGAAACTTCTGATAGCATTGGCACGTTCTTGTAACTGTTGAATTTCGGGACAGTCGAAGCCGATGCGCTCCGCGTCGTCGATCAAGCGGTAGATATTGTCGACTCGACGGAGTTCGCGTTCTTTCTGTTCCTGGGAAGAGCTGCCGATGGACTTTCGTAATCCGCTCTGCCAGACTTTATCATTTTTACGGCGGTTCTGCTGCTTTCGCACCGTATAATTAGTCGCCTCTTCGACCCATTCGTTACAACGATCAACGAATTCCCTGAGCGCTGGCAAGGAGGGGAGGTCGTACGGTATTCGTTCACCCTCACTAAGAAGGTTTCGCAGCGTTTTAAGCGCCGGCTTTCCTCCCTCGTCAAGAAGCTTCTCGTATTTTTCTTCCCATGCCTCAGGCATGTTAGCCTTATCTGCCACCTTTTGATACATCTCATTCAGTTCCTCGTTAGTTTTCCGATAATATAACCTATGGTGGTCGCCTGCATAACGCTCGGGTTCGAGAGTATCGCAACAGGGGTGCTGGCCGGCATGCTGAATACACAGGACTTTACCGGATTGGAGGCACTTAAATCTTGACAGGTAAGCATAGCATTTGCAATAAGCACACTGGTACTCTTCCTCCGGAACGTCTTCAGCGGATACTTCGAATGCGAGAGAGCAATGCCCATCAGACTCTTCATTCAATGAACGAGATCGGTGACCATCTTCTTGGTGCTTTGTAATGAATTCTTTTCGCTGCTCAAGTTCCCGCTTGTGGATCCTCTGGAGTGCCGGTGCGAGCCACCTCGCAGTCTGGATCGTTAGTCCTGAACTGGTTCCCTCTGCTGCTGTCCATAGAAGTTCATCATGCGAGAAACACGGCTGTCTCCGGAACTGCTGTAACCGTTCCACCCCAGCAAGGCCATATGGTTCCCAATCAGATGGCGCAAAATTGACAGCTTCGTTAAAATTGAAACCATGGTTAAAACCGGCATGGTAAGCTTGAGGAAATGTCAGTACGAGCTGACCGGCTCGCTGGTCAAGGGCATAAACACGGACACCCGCCTTCTGAAGCTGCTCGGGAGTAAGAAGCGTGACAAGTTGGAACAAGAGATCCGGCTGGGTTTCGAAAAGCTCCGGTACTGCTTCTTTCATAGCATTTTCAAACTTTTCGGTGTCCTCGGCCGGAATACCGTACCATGTTTTGGTTGCTCCAAAGTGCTGGTAATTAATCGAATAGGCAAAGTGGTCCTCATTATGCCAACAAAATGTCGAGAATATCATACCCACGTATACCCACGGAACAGTCATACCTGAGATGTCGGATTTGATGTGACGGAAAAGGCTTTCTGGGTTCAAAGGCATTACAGTCAAATTCCAAGGATCGGTAGAATAGGGGTCACACGGGTTACGCTCGGCTGTAGGGAAGCCGGAACCGTGAGTCGTGCAATGAATGTCCGCGCCGTATTCAACCTCGACTGTTTCCTCAGTACTGGTGACAAGCCTCCAGAATTCCTTTTCCACGTCATCTTCCGTCACGGGTCTTGGACATTTAAGTACTGGGTCGTAAGGCATACGGTTCTCAAAGTATGCTTGCTTGAAGTCTGCGGCCTTCTCTTGGAATTGCTTGAGGGAATATAGCCCACCTTCTTCGAAGCCGAACTGGCCATCACCAACAAGGCATCGATGGCAATTCCACTCGGTATCCGGTTTATGCTTAATAGGAGGGTCTAGACAAGCACCATGGTATCCATGGTCGCAGGACTCGCACACAGCTATCGGGCCCACCTCATCACCTTTGCCGCATACGTCGCATTTCTATAGATAGTTAATCAAGATGATGCATAAAGATAGGGAGGATAAATCTATATAGAGTTCCTACCTCGCTCGGGTTCGACGATTCATCCCGGGGTACTGGTATTCTCGGGGCTGAAGGTCGGAATACTGACATATGCGACCCAGCTACGGTAGGGACGTTTTCTGGACACCGACCTGCATTAGTTTCACAAGCGATCGAACCAATCATCGATCTCGAAAGACAGCACATCCATTGTAAGGCCTCCGCCCCTGTTGTGCATTGCTGCACGGCAAGGCGCATGATTGAGACCCTGCACAATCGCGGCCCCACTAATGAGAAGCGCACCACAAAGGAAATGATATGTTACCAACACCGAAGGTAAATGCATCAAACAAAGAAAAGATATCATGACACCATAACATAATAACAACGGGGGATCAAACGAAAGAAGAGATAGAAAGATCAAGGGAAATATACGCGAAATGATTGGAAGTAGAACGGAATGATTGCGAGTCACTATTAGAAGGAAATACGGACCTTTCTTGAGCCTTTTACTCCTCCTACTACCACTTTCCGAATCGTCTTTATCAGTACCATTATCTTTTTTGGCCGAATCTAAGCTGTCGGAGCTGAGTTGACGCTTTAGAGCTGTGCCAGGACCGAGTCCGGATGGGCGAAAATCTGGAGTGTTTTTACCGGATGGATGTGGGCTTCCATGGCGCTTCGGAGGTGGCGTAAAGCCTTTAGGATCCGTTGGAGTAGGTCGGTTAACACTCGTAAACCCGCTATTGACCGCAGTGAAACCACCTGAGTTGATGGCAGTAAACCCGCCGGACGAAGGTTGTGAAGTAGCCACCGGCGCATCCGCCATGATAGTATCACGGTCATTTTCTTGCTTCGGGACATTCAAACTCTGCTGAAGAATGTCGCTTGCGTGTCGAGCAGGAGATTCTGCTCGTAAACTTGACGGAGTGTTTACAGTCGACCTTTTTATCGGACTAGGTGCCGGGCTAGGGGTTAATGGCCCGCCGTATTCGTACTCTAACTGCTGATATACTCCAGGTTTTGCTTGGCGCAAGTAGTTCTCGTACGGAGTAAGCCATCGATCATACGAGTTCTTAAGGGATGTTGATAATGACGACATGATCTTCCCGCTGTAGCCTAGATCTCTGCCGATTTCCGCCCATTTCTTTGTCTTGCAAACTTTTTCAAACCCTCCACGAGATTCGACCGCCTTCTTAAGTTTGTATAGGTCGAGAGGCTTCTTGTCTACGTACGGTAATCGATTTAGGTTGGTTCCTTGCTGCTTATGATACTTAGCTAGGGCATCTAGATAGGTCAGGTTTGCTCGTGTGCCTGGCATTTATAAGTTAGCAAAACGGCGACCATTAGGGCTGAATAGCACTTCGTAACGCATCACTTACGGCCGTCGACTGAGTTTAATTCTTGCTTTCGTGTTCTAAAATGGAATTTCTGTAGACTGTTAGTACAAACTAAGACATGATCGAAATATAGACCCCGTAAACTAAAAAACCACTGAAAATATCCTTCGCTTGTACCTGATTGGGATTTAAGGACTCACCTCGGTATCAATCGCGAAATTGGGGTTCCATGAGTCTGGAGGAATGACCTTGCAGATACCGTACTTACGGGCCTCGGGCGTAATCTTGCGAACGTACTCAAACGGATCTTTCCATTCATTTTCAGTAGGTCGGTAGGTTGGTGCTTCTTCAAGCCCGAACAACCTATTTTGCTTAGACGACTCTCGGCTGGCTGTGGGCTGGCCCCTTCTCTCAACTGAAGTAAGGTCTAGCGGGGCACTACGCATCGAGCTGAGAGGGACTGGAGGGTTCGTTGGGTGGTAGCCATTCGAGTTGACTTGCGTCTTGGATTTCGCGCCATTGGATGAAGAGGTATGGCCCGCGGAATTGGCGGCGCCAACAGCGGGAGAAGCTCTTGAGCTAGCATTGGTACTACTGAGACCTCCAACGCCGCCACTATGGCTGACGGAGGGGGTGGAAACCATGATTCACGACGTACAATGACGCTGGAAGACGGCTTAAATGATATTCTCCAGCAGTCCAAAAGTAAGTAATAGTAGGCTACGTATGCCGACCACCGCGAAGTGGTGCAAAGTGTGAGGCTGTCACAAGGAGGGTAAGCTGTACGTGCATCGCATGAATGTCCTACCGGGGTCGTGATGGAGCCAACGCCAAAGATAGCGGGAGGCAGCTGGCGTCGAAAGAGGCGAAATGCTGTTGGAGCAAATATCGTCGTTCGAATCGTGTGGGGTGTCGGTACCGTGTAGATGTAGTGAAAACCGCGATATGGGGCCGAGAAGTGAGATAAATATGGCACCTGGTCAGAATATACAACCGGGAGATGCTACTTTGACCAACGACAAATTAGGTAAAAACAGTATTGTCGATCCGGTGTTCTGGTAAGTATCGCACCTCAACCACCACGGCGCAACCTCGAATATCACCAATTACTGAATTAATAGAATCATTAGTGGCCGAATATGAAAGCCGAACAGAAATGACACTCAATGAAGTAGTGAGTGAGAAGTGTCGTGACCCAATACGTGTGAATTAGAAGGGGATGGTCAAGTCGAGGAGGGTTGCATATTAGATTGAGAAGAGGGAAGTTTAGTTTTGAGATGTCAAGTATGGAGATATGGGTGGAAGGTATGAACAATAAGTCGTGTAAGTAGAACGGAAAACGGATTAGTACATTGGATAGAGCGGAATGGGTAAGTTCAACGACTGTTTGATACGGTGGGAGCGTAGAACGTGAAACGTGGGTGGTCGGTTTGCTCAAAAGCCTCTTAATTTCCGTTTAAAACAGAATGGATACGCGGGTAACGTACAAAGAGGCGAGAGAAACGGGACGGGGTCACGCCGTGCAGGCGCGGCTTGACAAAGTACTATGTACTTTAAGAACTGGGGATTGGGAAAGTAGAAAGAGGCAGAAGTGGATATGATTTGGGTGGATGCGACTCGTAGCTTGTCGTCGGGATTTTGTGTCCAGGCCCATTTAAAGAACAAAGTGGGTCCCAAAGCTACCTTCAATGGTACGTACATTTTGTGCAGGGTACGGATATACTTGCATTGTGCTATGTACCTAAGGTACCTCACATGCCTCATCTGTTCATATAGATGGATGTACCTGTGGATGTACCTAATCAAAGACTTTGAAGTTTAGGCCCCATCTAATACGGTTCCGCATCAGGTATACCGCTGTAACTCTAGGCTAGGTAAAGGTAACGCTGGTATCTCTACATAAGTAAGGGTTGAATAATCATACGCGAACAAAGTATATATACCCAATGCAAGATTTTACATGTTCCATTCCATCCAACGTCGTTTTCAAGTTTTAATATCACATATCTATTTCCAGTTCCAGTTCCACTTCCCTCTCTCTTGTGGCATGAATCTGCCCAATGCGAGGTTAAAATAACCATGTGATGTTAGTTGCGAGCACTGGGCAGCTCCTTGTTAGCCGAGCTAGACTATAATTCTGTTACGCTCTTTCACTGTTCATACCTTTCAGTAGTTGCCTCTTACCTTACGGTAGGTAGATATGTAAATGCCAGGCCCAGCCCTGGTACTTTGATAACGAAGGGATGATGTTTCAAACCTTATATTAGGTGCACATCTTGAATATTGGCGCCTTTCCCGGGGAAGCGCAAGTTCTGTCATTCTTACTCAATACAGCTTACGTGCAAGAAGTGAATGCAGGCTGACGCTCCTAGAGCACTGTCTTGGAGGAATGGGGTGAATGGTACGATGCGCAAACTCTATACGGTCAAGTTACCGAAACTACGAATATGCGGTCACGCTATGAATTATACAGCTATACAAGTTTTACAACTATGCATATAGGTAGGTAGTCCAACGCACTCAGTTATTATTTAGACTACCTAAATAGGTAAGGGTTTATACAAATCCTGGATCTTGATAATCTAAGATAGTCGGTGTATACCATCGTCTCAGGATCGTGAGATCTATAGTTAAACGTAGAAATCGGAGACAAACAAGAATACAATTGCCGGGGAGCCGCTTGGACCTCGACAAATTCAGCGATCTGCGACATAGGCAACGTCTCCCCAAAAGGCCAAGGCAGGACGAACATGATGGGTAATAATTCTATATGGAACCCACCACGACCAGCAGTCGAAAAAAGCAAAAGATGGATCCCAGTGTGGAAGGTACATAAGTAATACCTTAGGTACCAAATGCATGTCATCTGCTTCCCCATAAATTAGGACGAGGCTGCGCGGATTACGCCAACGCTATTAAGAGTACTATTAAGCTTGGAATAATACGCGTGTGTTGTTGGGTGGCTCCGTTTTGTGGCTGCTTGTTCTTGTAAAAATCTGTACAATACATTTACCTACATCCATGAACCCATGATGCTCCCTGCGGTATCATTCGGCTTATTGCACGTCTTCCGTATTCAAAGATCTGATAAATGCCCGTTATGCGGGGATTCTAAGCACTAGCCGCGAGCCGACATGTCCAATGGTCCGAAAGGTCGCAATTATTTAGATTCGTGGTTGGAGAATTGGCAGATTGGTCGGCGAGGTTGGTCGACCTGCGCCAGTCCAAAAAGAAAGGAAAAGAAAAAAACTAATTGATATTCGCGGACAAACTTACAGGGATCAGGACCAATGAGTCGTCTAACGAACCAATAATAGACGAGTGACGTTTGAAAAAATGGGCTTCGTATCCTTGCCCTGCATGACGGGAACACCACGCGAGCACTCACAGATGGGAAAGGTCCAGCGTAGCCGAGGAGCGGACAGTTTTGGGTCTCATCACCATAAAAAGGGTAAAAAGGGGGCCTACATAGCATCGATACCCATACGGGGAGAGGTATCTATTCTTCATGCTCATGTTGTACGCACTCAAATTTGTTACATCAGGTATATGATATGCATCAATAATATTTTTAGCCACTCAGGAAATAAATGAAGAGATAGAAAATACGAAGTCGGAGTTTCACCTTAGCTTTAGGTACCTTAGGTAGATAAGGCACCTAACCTAATTATACCAGGTACATAGGCTAAGGACCTTGCTATAAGAACTGAGAAATCCAATGAAGTCTTTCTAATAAAAAGAACTACAGGCTTATATTTCCGATTCGGCTCGTGCTTTTCGTCTTCTAGGTTTCTTAAGTAACTTCTCGACCTCTTTGGGCCCTCTTAGTCTCAAGCTCATCTCCTTCATGAGATCACCCCATACTACTTCACCTCTGCATTTCGGACAGTGTCCAGATATAGGTATAATGTTTTCGCTGGCCTCCTTTCCAAGCATGTGTTTGCTCCAGCACGTTAGATGCCCCGTGCCCTCGCAATCTATGTTCGAGCATGTTGCATAGAGACCCTTCCCAGGATCAAGGTGTTCCTGGCAGATTATGCAATTACCTTCTCTCTCAAAGTCGTAGATCGACTTAGTCTTGGTCACATAACTCTTCAACGGGGTGTAGTCAAGCGGGAGAGCATGAATACCCCAAGGCTGCTCTGGCTCGTCCTCGGCATCGGCACTTTCGCCACCTCCCGAACTTGTGCCCATCGGCCCGAAATCAGTTAGCACCCCAATGGTATTCCGGAGAGGTTCATCTACAGAATTGCACCAATTTTGCCACGCTTTGTAAGCCTCGAGCACGAAGAAGTGAACATTTAAAGGCAGTCTGGAAAAACTTGGGACCCGAAGGAGAAGATGTAAGTTCGATAGTATAGATGTCAGGTTATGCCGTGGGCGCCTAGGACGGCCGTTTCGTTTCCTGCCCGCTGCGGTGGTAATGCGAGATGCGGATGGAATATGCAGTGACAGGTGGGGATTGTTGAGGGCCCATCTAGGGAACAGTCAGCTTACCTACATATAAACAAAATGTAACGATTCCTCAGCTGAGATCGCATACTCAAATTTTAAAGCGGTTACCATTCCAGGGAAGCCTGATACAAGGCCAACCATCTCCCATGGCCTCAACTTGCTTCTTGATGTGCGTGCGGCGCCACCTTTGACCTCGCCGTTATGTTGTTTAAGCCGTCGAGGCGGATTCGGTGTTGAACCGATATACAACGTGCTCTTGCGGATGGTCGATCGTAGGATATATACGGTGTATAACGGGGGAATGGGCTTTGCTAGGATGGACATTTTCTTTACGATTTGGCGCGTCTTAAGGATAAGTCTCAGAATTTCTAGTAGTGAGATGAGATATGTACTCGCTGCAGGAAGCTGATTCCATTTCTAATATGAGAGGTAGGCGCTTGAATAAATGATTTCGATGTGCTTAATTATCTCTGTTTTAGTTATGTGTTATTTATATTACTGAACCGTGTAAGACGTCACAGGCAACATAAGCGTACTGATGTAGATTTACCTAACGTTAAAGTTTAACATAGTGGGGTGTTATGTGGGGTTTACATTAGGTAGCCGCATGGATCGATGACTGGAATTACCTGAGCCTCCTAAAAATCACATGTATCTCAGTTATCGATAAATCATGAAATAGGACCTCAGAAGCATCATTTTGTTCGTAAAGAACAACAGTACCTAGTGTTTTCCAATATTAGATACAATTTGATAAGCTATGGTTTTACATATCTTACCCGAGATAATATCAACCAATATCCCCCCCGACCGTATAGTAATAATCTGAAATCAGTTTGGTATTATTCATTACATAGTACGCAATACGAGGTAGGTCCATAAGCCTCTTTACAGCAGACCCTGCTTTTGCAAATCATAGTAGACCTTCTCCGGCATGACATTGCCTTCGGCATCTTCCATCTGGACAACGCTCCCGTCATCCACTTTGTCCTTACGTTTGTCCTTCTGTATCTTCTCCCACAACCTTAATGCTTCGTCAATTCCCGTAATGTCGCGGAAGAGGCTGGTGTTTGTGATGCCTAAACATTTTAGACCGTATATATGGCGTGCCTCGTTAAAATGCTTGTCGAAAGCCCTCCTTCCCATATACACAAAGTTACCACAGATCTCGCAGGGAAACTCGACACCAAGACCGTGAAGTTTATACAGCCAGAATGGGATAGGTTTGCCATCCCAAGCAAGTGGCAGCTTGAGTGGATTGTAAATCTTGTCCTCGTCATCGTTATCCTCGCCATCTTCAGCATCCTTGCTACTCGACGCGGTGGTTGTGGTGTTGAATAAATTCTCTAACTCTTGTTGCCTCTCACGTTCCGTCATGCCTTGCTTCCGTTCAACGTTAACTCTGGTATCGCTTCGTTCGGTGCTCATTGCGCTGGCAAGGCGCTTGACTCTGAATTCTCTTTCTGCGATGGCCCGCTCTTTTAGTCGATGCGTCGAATTACTTCCTTTGTTGGTATGGTTAGGTCCATCTCCGTTTTCTTCGGATGCGTTTTGAAGTCTCTGCGCGCGCTCTGCTGCTGCTCGGACATGCTTCTTGCCTGAAAGATGGCCCTTATATACGTTCTCATTCTTAAACTCTCTCTCGCAGTCGTCACACCATACTGCTTCGGCTGTGGACGCCTGCTTCGCAGCACCGCTGGCCTTTCCATTCTGCTCCTCCTTTTTCCAATCCGCAATTTCATCCCGTTCCCATACGGAATCAAATTCTTTGTCGAAATCGGCAATCACCTTATCGACGTTTTCCAATGGCCTTGTTTTTCTCATGAATGTCTCAAGGTCTAGAGCCAGCTGACCGACATATTTAAAATATTGGTCAGTCATCTTTTCGGATCTTTTTACCCCACCGGCACCAGGAGCGAAGTTATCGAACGAGTCGAGGTATTGGAGGTAATTTAATCTTTTCACATTGGGAAGATTTAGGTACATCTCATGGCAAGCGTGTAGATCGAAGAAACGACCAAATGCCTCCTCACCGGTGAACATGGTATCCACGATGCTGGGTTCGGCTTCGGCATCGGGTCCCTTTTTAGGTCGATAGGCGCGCTCAAGGTTTTCGACAGGCTCGTTAGGATACTTCGCATGAAACCTCTTGATATCGGCCAGCTGCTTATAGAACTCCTCCATTGGATCACCGCTGCCAATTTGTTGGATCTCGCGCGATCTCGATCCATCCGCATCGCGATAGATAGACAAAAGCTTTGTAGACTGCGACGATATGCGATCGAGAAATTGTGCTATTTGATGGTCTCGCGCTAGGCGATCCCGTATCTGGAATTCACGGTTAGTAAGAAATATGGTATATGTAGATCTAAGGAACTAACATGTTTGGGTTCATCGCCAATTCGATCCGCGATGCCCTGTTCGAGACGTTCTAGGTCCTCATGTAAGAACCTTTGCTCTTCTAATAGCATCTTAACTCAGGAGGCCTCAGCTATACTTGATGCAAGTTGTGTTGCAATTGGACTGACCCTTCAGAGTAAGAAGATAAATATCAAGAGAAAAGAAGAAAACGTAATTTCAAAGTGAAGATGGGAAAATGATGATAATAATGATGATGATGAGGCTGAACAGAAATTGGTTAAGCCTTGAAGTGAATTTGTTTACAGCCAATTAGATCGCGTTTTCCCAGCTCACGTCGCCACAGCACTAGCTTAGGTACAATTAGGTAGTGGACTTTAGTTGGGTCAGCCACCCCTAGCTGTCTCATTTTTAGTTACCTAGTGCTTTTAAGCCATAGATTGCGCTAGGCTCCATAAAATTCTCTAACCTAGCTCAAACCCAACTTCTTCAACCGCGAATTCATATATTATTATCTTTGCCTTTCCTAACATCAAATCCCATCCGCAACCCCAGTATCTAACGAGATTCGGTTATCATTTAATTACTGGTTAAACCGCGATTAGGCTTACGTCGCATTTCGGATTCATCATGGCGGAAGGAGGTGGTATTGATCGTCGCGCAGACGAGAAGATGGAGTTTTCCACTTCCAAAGAGGTCACGGTGCACCCGACCTTTGAGTCTATGTCGTTGAAGGGTAAGACTGAGACTATCACCTATCTAACTTAACATCCTATCACCTCTTCGAAAAGATACTAACCGTTGGTCTATGTAATGCAGAAAACCTCCTTCGTGGTATCTACGCATATGGTTACGAATCCCCCTCTGCTGTTCAATCTCGAGCTATCGTCCAAATCTGTAAGGGACGTGATACTATCGCTCAGGCACAATCTGGTACCGGAAAAACTGCTACATTTTCCATTTCTATGCTTCAGGTCATCGATACCGCGATTCGCGAGACCCAAGCCCTTGTCCTTTCACCGACTCGCGAACTCGCTACTCAGATCCAGTCCGTTGTTATGGCTCTAGGCGACTATATGAATGTCCAATGCCATGCTTGTATTGGCGGAACCAACGTTGGAGAGGATATTCGAAAACTAGACTATGGTCAGCATATTGTCTCTGGCACTCCTGGTCGTGTGGCCGACATGATTCGCCGCCGTCACCTGCGAACCCGTCAAATCAAGATGCTTGTACTCGACGAGGCGGATGAATTACTCAACCAAGGTTTCCGAGAGCAGATCTACGATGTGTATCGATACCTACCCCCCGCAACTCAGGTAGTCGTTGTCTCAGCTACCCTCCCTTACGATGTCCTAGACATGACGACCAAGTTTATGACCGACCCTGTCCGTATTCTTGTCAAGCGTGACGAGTTGACGCTTGAAGGCCTCAAGCAGTACTTCATCGCTGTCGAGAAAGAAGACTGGAAGTTCGATACGCTCTGCGATCTTTACGATACTCTTACCATTACTCAAGCAGTTATCTTCTGCAATACCCGGCGAAAGGTGGATTGGCTGACTGACAAAATGCGCGAAGCCAACTTTACCGTCAGCAGCATGCATGGAGACATGCCCCAGAAGGAACGAGACAGTATCATGCAAGACTTCAGACAAGGCAATAGCAGAGTGTTGATATCGACAGATGTTTGGGCCCGTGGTATCGACGTCCAACAAGTCAGCTTGGTTATCAACTACGATTTGCCCAGTAACCGAGAAAACTACATCCACCGTATTGGTCGAAGTGGCCGTTTTGGCAGGAAGGGTGTCGCAATCAACTTCGTCACCAGCGAAGACGTTCGAATCCTAAGAGATATCGAATGTGAGTATCACACCCTACCAACTATTATACTATACTAACGGATGACAAGTGTATTACTCAACTCAAATTGATGAGATGCCAATGAACGTGGCGGATCTCATTACTTAATTGCTCCCTGATGAGCGATTCTACTAGGAACTGATGCTATCATACAGCAGATTAATCAAACGAGGTTAAAAGAGTGTTTTTGGTCGTGGGAGGAAATGGGCATGTTGTCTAGAAGTAAGTTCTTAAACTTAAGATCGTCCGTACGCTTCAACTAACTTGTATGCATAGTGCCGTATCTCAATTTTCGCACTACCCGCTGAATTCGATGCTATTAACAGATCCCGAGCTATCATCCCCGTCGCAGAACCCTTCAATTTTCTGCGTATATGTGCGTATGAACACTTGAAATTTTGAGGTTTGAGAGCTCAATAGCCAAATGGACTGAGTCTGATGAACCATCGTACAATACCATGTACGAGCCGAGACGAGGCTAACGTTGGCTGCTAACCCACGCTCAACTATTAAGACCAAGGTCGTTATAATGTGATGAAGATTGTCTGCAGTACATACGCTATACACGATTATTCTCTTAGTCGTAAACGATTACACGACTAATCGACATCCCTAACAAGTTTTAACTCATCGATGATGAGATTAATGATCCTACTCATATCTAACCCCCTGAGTGTAAGAGTCTAGGATAACATCCTGGGTTCTTTTTACGTCAAGCAAGTACACAAAATTGCGTCTATTGTTTTGACGCAGCTGCAGCCATTTATGAGCAAGTGAGGTAAGCTACGCCAGGACACTTGATAAAATTTCAACTGCGTCAATAGCAAGCCTAGGTAGGTACGGGTTACAGAAATAACATTCAGATGTATTAGAGTCAAGCATTAGTCGCTTAACTATTAACATAAGGGTAGATATCAATAGAAATCAAAACCAATCTGAGCCTTATCAGTGACATTATATATAATGGTTCGCGCCAGTATTTAGTACGAAGAACCTTCTCTGTTGTCCCTATTTCCGACCTTGTGAACGGAGACATCCATAACTCCCACCAATAGCCAGATACGCTGAAACAGCACATAAAGACTTATAATGTAATATAAAGGAAACAAGGTTATATGGAAGAGGTTCGGACTAATCAAGTCTAGTCCAGCTGGAGCTCCATCACAGCAAGGGCGCTCCCTAGCGGCTTCGTGACTTTGACGAGCTTCAGCTTGGGGTCAGCCATCTTGAATAGTTCTTTCCAGTCGTCGAGACTACGCTCTACGCTGTTGAACAGAGCCATCATCGCGATATCAAGGGTCCTAAGGAAAGGGCGAAATGGATATTAGTAGGGGAACGTCATAGAACGGGTAAAAATACCGAAGATTGGGGGGGTAGGGACAGATTATACCTGGTCTTGCGCTCTTCAAGCGTGCTCAGCGTCCCGCTGTGTATCGCGATATTATCCATAACCACGACCCGCGCCGCGGGCTTGCTCCGCGCGCCGCACAGCTGCGCCTGCAAGATGCGCACCGCGTCCTGGTCCGAGTAGTGGTGCAGTATGCGCCGCAGGAGATACACGTCCCCGACTACCGTCTGCGGCGTGAAGAAGTCGTACGCCATGAACTTCAGGCGATCGCCTGACGCCTCCTCCTCCTCCTCCTCGTCGATCGCCACACCGAGCAGAGCCGTGTTCGAGTCCTGCACCACGAAGCTCAGCGACGGGTTGCACGCCGCGATCGCGCGCGAACAGTGCCCGTTGCCCCCGCCCACGTCGACCACCGTCGTGCCCGCGGGGAGTAGGTCCCACTCGTACCCCGACACCAGATGCTCCACGCTGAGCTGCCGCCGCTTGGCCATCCCCGCCATCGCCCGCCCGTACCGCTCCGCCTTCATCGAGGTCTCCGTGTTCATGCGCTGCTGCGCGAGGAACCCGACCGCCGGCTGCTCGATGCCCGTGCACGCGAGGTCCAGCGCGGTGCGCCGCTGCGCACTGCTCATAACGCCTTGGATCGTGGCCGGGGTGGCGGCGGCGACATCATTACCACTTCCACTTCCACTTCCAGTTCCACTTCCACTGCCCGCGCCGGCGGTGCCAGTCGACCACCGCCGGCTCATGGCCCTGGTCTCGGTGAAAAACGCGCTCGAGCGCAGGGACTCCTGGGTGAGCCACTCGACGGCGGCGCCGGTGTCGTCGTCGAGCAGGACGCGGGAGTTGCGGTTGTGCGCGACGATGCGGGTCCCCGGCTCCCGGAAGATGTGGTAGGTCATGAGCAGCTGCAGCACGCGCGTGCACTGCGAGGTGTCGACGCCCGCGGCCCGCGCCAGGTCCGCGTACGTGATCGGCGTGCCGTCCGCCGGCACGAAGGACGCCAGCCGGAAGTGGCACACGTATTGCAGCGCCGCGTGCACGCGGTGGCCCTGCGCGAGGCCCATTACATCTGCTAGAGGGTTAGTATTTTTTTTCTTTTCTTTTTTTAAAAGGTGTATTCCCCTTTGATGGGATAAATATCAGGCTTTGGGAAGCCCTGAGAGTTTTGTTGAGAACGTACTAAGAATAAGTCAGTAACATAGTTCTAGATATAAATGATATCTTTAACGAAATAACAGGCACATATATGATTATGATAAGGTATATATTCAAGGAATATCCTGCAGTTTTCCTTTCCGTGTAATACTTACCATTCAATAGGACCGGTAACCAGATGGTTCAGCTTATCGCAGGCCTCGAGGAGTTTCGACCTCGCGATGCTGAGGCTTTTATCGCCATGATAATCCGTGTAAGCGTGGCGCGGCAGGCTGGTTTCGAGGATCTCAGCTTGCGTCCTGATGATATCCGCGAGCGCAGTCACTGTCATTTGGTCCCCCATTAGAACTGATATGTCTTCAACTGAATGTTAAAAAAAGAGAGATGTTTTATTCTTATTTTTACCAGCTCTGTGATTGTTGAGTTTCTGAACATGTACCGGAACCCCAATGTTTGGGTTGGGTGGTAGATAGGTTGGATGTCTGAGGTACCTAGTATCCAAGGGCGCCATTATATGCATGAGGTACAGTCTAGACTTATAAAAGCCGCACAGGGCTATCCTGCCATCCATACATACCCCTATGCATGTCGCACAAGTTCGTTATCTGAACCTTTTGGCCACCCGGTCTCTCGGAGCGCGGAGTTAGTCAATGGAGACACATCCATTGGTACCATAGAATGCAGAATACGGGGTTCCCACGGCGAACCTTTGGGGGATTAGGGGTGTTCATCGGCCGAGCAGAGAAGCTGATTGTCCACAAGGGTTCATTATGAAGGAGGGGAGGAGAAGCCGGTTGCGCGGACCGTTCCGTTGAGTACAGTCAAGCATATTCCCCAACCATCCGCACCGCCTTGGCATCCCTTTACGTGCGAAACTACTGTGTGTACGAGGGTATCACAGATTTCTTGGCGGTCGGATCGAGCTCTCGGGTACCTTCATTCTAGATTTTAGAAATTTCAGATGTAATGCGCCACTTGAGCTAGATTGTTATCGGATTCGTCATCTATTCGGGCTTCCCGCCGTCAGGACACGGGTATAACGGTGCACTGCTCCCGCAGTCTTAAGCCCGAATGCTCCAGCTTGCTCACAATCAATCCACCCCTATCGTGACACTATGGCATTGTATTAGATTAGAAGCTAGAATTTAGAAGAAAAAGGAAATTAACATAGGAGAGAGATACATGGATTGCGATTGAAAATTTTTGTTTATTTTTTATTTACCTTTATTCTATTGTAGTCTTAGTTTGCGCTATGAAAGGAACAATCGCTCGGTGTTGAGACAATAGAATAAAGTAGAACCTTAGAACAATGCCATTAACTCGATATATAGGAGTTGAGCAAACATCGATTAGCTATTACTTCAACTCATGTGTATAAGTATCTTCCACCAGCAGGAAATACTATTACCTAACGATCTTAGAGATATGGCCCGGTCTGACGTAAAGATATTAAACATCGGCTTCTCGATGAGTGATAAAGCTGATAATACGGAGCATGTGAGATCGCTTCTTCGGACTTGCCGCGCTCTGCTCGACAACTACCGGAAGAGCCCATCCGAGTTTGACCTGGAGGACGCTTTCTTTGCGGTGCAAGATGCCTTGATTATCGCCAGCGACCCGGGTGTTTGTGAGTATCCTCCCCTTGCGACCTGCTACCTCTACAAGGGCCACGTCCTATGGGTCATGAAGAGATACCAAGAAGCCCAGAATGCATACCGACGCGCCTCGAAGACGCTTGGTAACGGGCCTGCCGACCGCAAAGCTTCGGAGCAAGCTGTTTCCTATGTGGCGGAGGGAGACCAGAAAGTTCGAGATGAGAAACGGAAAGGTGGTATGTGGGCAGAAACTTATGACTTGGATTTTCCAGACATCGATAGCTGGATCCCATGTCTTGATGATCCCCGTGACGAGAAACCGACTAATGGCAACTTTCATTATGCTTGCCCCCCTATCCAAAACTTGAAGGCAAGGAGAACCCCTCGTATCGACGTACCTGAGTTTCCTCATAGACCCGTGCAACCTACTCCATGCTACGAAGCTATGATTCAAGAACTAGCTCCTCCTAGCCCTGGGGCCAGAAAGCTTAGAAGAATGCGTGGGCGACAGCTAGATTCAATTAGTCTTCGTGACGATTAGTATCTTCTCAAGAATGTTGTAAGGACTGCGGTAAAAACCCCCTTGTTAAACTAGTAATCTACTAAAAGGCTTAGTTTGAGTTTCTAGCTGTTAGTGGTTTAAGCTCAAGGAGATTTGATAGCTCGTTTGTTACTATAGATGCGTTTGCTCCTTTTATCTGCATGGTTTACACCGCCCAAGAGGTACCTTAGGTGTGTTTTAGGGTATGGATAGGGTAAAAAGTAATGAATACAATAATTCGACTTTAGCCATCATACTATATATTATAGATGTGTACATAATCTTCCTGATTTACTGCTGAGTGTATTTATTGCTCAATTTAACCACCCTCTCTTGCCCCTTTTAATACAACCGATACCATATGGCCGTGCATTGGAACAAATATTACACTATGGTATGAAGCACTTGACTTTATGAGCCATATACAAATTCATTTCATTTGCGGCTCAAGAGAAATGTCACTGCTACTCTTAGAGCTGAGTACTTGAGTGTAATATGATTTATTTTTTAGGTAACAGGTATAGTCGTCAAGTCATTAATTCGTGTACCTAGGTAGATAATCAATTCTTCAGAAGTTCCGCCCGCTTCGCCTCTCCTTTCCTAATCGCGTACCCTCAATCGTAAAATAAAATCATCAACTCAAATCATCCCATAAACCATTCATTAAAACTGCCTCTCGTATCTCATTAATTATTTCGAATTAATTGCTTATACGGCGCTGCGCACGTGTCCGCGGTAGCCGTACTGCCAGTCGAAGACTACATTGAAGAACGAGAAGAAGCTAGGCCATAAGTTAGCAATGATCCCGTAACCTAGTTACAATTGCATGTATAGGTTACTTACAAGGCGATAAAGCTAAAAGCCTCGACGGTATGGGCAAGGGCGCCAGCGTATTCGGACGACCAATCCTCAGCCGTAAAGACAACCGCGACGAGCCAGAGGTAAGAGAATATAACATTGAATAACAGGAGGGAGCCTGGGTAAGAGCCAATGACGAAAGAGACCAGGAAGAATGCGACAGTAAGAACGGACTAGGAAACAATTCTTGTTAGCTTAATCCGGATCGGTGCTTGGCTTTTGTAAGGTTGGTAAGTAGTAGCACTTACAATAACTTCCTCGTAGATGATACGGCCTGGGATATAGTTGCTGTTGCTTTGGGAGATGAAGTAAGAAATAATACCCATCACAATGACAGCGGATATCCAGACTAGCGCATTGCTAATGAGGAAAAATGGAGGGAGCGAATAGCGCGATCCGTCTGTTCGAGCCATTTCCAATAATATTATTTAGTTGTGTTTGTGTTGTTGGCTTAAGCTTTTACTTAATGGAAGTAGATCTGGGTACTACTATTTGATCGCGGGGCAGCCAAGTAATGGTTTCTGAGAAAGCTTGGAGGATTAACAAGAGATTTTGCGGTAAAGGGATACGAGCAGCAGCGCGGCTTTAATATATATGGCCAATGCCTCTTTATACGCCCGTCTCGTCAGATCGGATCACGGCTTTCTACTATGGCGTGAAGGGTAAATAAAACCCTGGTCACAAGTATCGCCCTAAAAGGTGGCCTATGGTGTCCTGCAAAACTGATATCGATTGTGGATGGCAGCGCGTCTAACCCTTTCCAGCGGTACCTGACATGGTAGTTTTATTTATGCCTGGTACCATAGTAGAGGCTGGCTTGCATTGCGTCTTTGATATTTTTCACCTGGACCTAAACCGTAAGGTTATGCGACTTACACGTCAACCGCCGCTGACTCCATTTCTTGATTTTGGAGCCTGCAGGGGGGGACTGTTAGTAACCTATTAAGGCCCTAGAAATGTGTACTTCACCGCAAGTTCCGGGCGCTAATGCGCCAGAGATCTGGCCGCCAAGACTTTCGAGGCTTTGACAGGGCGAATGGTGCCGAATGAGGTTGGGAATTTGGGCAATACATTACGTCACGACAGCGTGATTAACGAAATGCATTATAGGTAAAACTGTAGCTAGGACTGTATGTAGGACTGCGCTGGTTGACCAGCTCTGTCCAGCCTGCTTACCAGCCTGCTGCATTTCTGTTCGTTGGCTATCAAAGGAGGTTGCCAGTTAACACTAAAGAAGCAGCTAGAAGAATCCCTGTTCTGATTGACAGAAACATGATAGAACCTAAGCGTAGCTAACTACAAAAAATTGTATATCAGAACAGCAACCTAGACTATAGTGATCTACAACCTTATATACTAGAGTAGCCCTAGTCTAGAGTACATTTAATAGAGACCCTTAACATTCAACTCTGAGAATATATCACAAGCTTCTATTACTTTCGTTTTTTAGGTTTCCGCACTCTGTTTAGGCATGAACACAGTAAATGCAGGGGTACTTCGAAGATGAAGAACCAAGCCCACACTGTGAGGGGTAGACGATAGAATAACTGGGCTGATATATATCTGTTTCTTCTCGTACGATGTGCCAACTATTCTGTTACGGTATTATGTCTTTAAAGCTTAATATCTCTGGTTCTTCGAAATAACAGAAGTTTTCACATAAGTTGTTCAGGTGTAAGTTCTATCGATCCATATGAGGGCATCATATGGTATAAGTTAAATGTTATGATGCCAGGTGAGATTGAGGTCCTTAGATAGATGCCATATACAGAATGGATATGAGGGGACCTAGCTGTCTACACTAGTGTATGTAGTAAGGCCTAGCCTTTCTATCCTCTTGCCAGGGAGATGACTACCCTCTATAGCCAGTAGACCCTCGCTATGCCCTCATATCCCTGACATACAAGCACTTTTATTTCCACTTCTCTTCTCTTCTAAATGAAACGCTCAGGGTATAAAGTTATTCTTATTTATACTTACCTAATGCATCGTAACCCAAGCCCCTTACCAAAAACCTTTATCGGGTATTATTGGGAGCCGCATATTACCCTCCCCATTAATCTGGTCTCAAATATCGAGTAAGTCTCTCATATAGTTACCCCATATCTACCATCTCTGCCATAAATTTTCTTGACAAAGATCTCCTCAACTTCGCTCTTATGTCCACTTGAGCGCGCAGGACGAACGATGAGCCGCGAAGATAGGCCGAGCGGGACGGGCATGATGTAGCAGAAGTACCGTTACTGTCTTGACGAGGAATACCAAGAAATATGATCCCTTCAGTCATTGCCGGGATATACTTCAGGCGAGCTTGAACGAGCAATAAATCCTAGGATAACAGTTTGGTTAGTTGTTTAAGAGGAATGCCAATTGAGCAATTTACCTTCTTCATAGATAATAAGCCATTTGAAGTTTTCCTATATTACAAACTACCTCTTTAGCCGCGGACATGCGCCTTTTTATCAATTCTGAGGCTTCCGAATTTCGTGTAAGATGTGAATAGGTACCTTAGGTTAGGTAGGTCTGGTCCAAAAGTTCGGGTGTATGCATTAGAGTCCCACTGTGCCTAACGATCACCTAGGTAACTTTCATACCTCTCATGCTTTCGACACCTTGAAACGTTGGTAGAAGATCCTTTAGCAAGCATAGTAACTTTTCTTCCATTATCCTTACTATAAGCACCACACATTATCTAGGCTCGAACGGTAACCGTGAAGGGCGACGATGCACGGTATGTATAAGGGGTTTGGACGCCCATTAACGTTGGTGTAACCGCATGTAGCGGGGTCAACGTTACGAACGAAGAGAGCAGTAGCGCGAGGAGGATGTGCTGTCCAATCATAAGTAATACTTAAAGGAGGCTCTTCGCTGCATGTCACGATAAGCGACAAATAAAGATGAAACCGAAACAGGTGAGGCAGAAGCTGATTATTATTTATTAGTCGACGGCAAATCCGCTTTGGTTGGAGGATCAAGCCAGGTGGGAGGATAAAAGCTCGACCTATTTTGCATTGCCTCAATTTCGGGCAACGTAAGGAATACCCGGTGCTCATCCTCTTGCGACGGGCGTGGATACTGGTCTCTCGTTGTTGCGTTCTGGTAGCTAGACAGTTCAGAGATCGTCTCCAAATCCACAGGGGTTGGTGGTCTCGAAGAGCGTCGGATAGAAAACATATTTGAGGCCTTCGAGACCAATGACAACTCGGAGATACGCCTAACCAGGGGTCTGAATATAGGTAAGCTAGCACATACGATGGCCAGGCCAGCGTGTACAGTCGTCCACACTTCGGTATTTGAGTATGAAGGAACACGGCTGTCAGGTGGGTATCCAAGGATAACTTTAACTAGGCCTGTTATAATAGTACTAGCAGATATGTGAGTATAAGTTTCATAAAACGGAACACAATCAGGGGGGTAACATACAACCCGCCTAGTAGAAAAATGATCGAGATGGTGATTTTTCGCTGGGTTGATAGACGCATTCTTACGACAGTGCTGATAGGTAACGTCAAGATTAACACATCAAGAAATATCTCGCATGCTCCTGAGGCCATCCAGAAGACATTGTAGTCAAAGCAGTATCTTGGGTCGGCCAGGCTGTTATTCCAGCTCCATTCGAGGGGGATACAGTTCGTCAGCGTCGCTACGGTGCAGCCAACCCACCATCCAATGACCAACGACACAGCTACGAATAGTTGGTAGCGGAAGGCCGTACTAACAGAGAAGATGCGATAGTACATGAGCAATATTCCTAGCTTCGTGGCACCGGCAATAGTAAAATACAGGACGGAACTAACGAATGAAACCTTGAGGTAAAGGATGTCTTCAGGTGTATAAACGTAGTCCGAATCAGTATTTTCCGAGACCCAGAGCCCAAGGGGATCGAAGCTATTGCCTGTTATTGTTATTAAGAGTATACCTTGGGTAGGAGGTAGCTATGTGACTGGTTGCTCGGTGAACATACCGTAGAGGAGAAGCGCGGCTGTTATAAGGGTTGCAACGACGGCGACTAGAATTAACCAGTCATCTGCTCCTAAGCCTAGGCGAGTGAGCCTCCGGGTGTAAAATCGCAAAACAACCGATATGACAGCCAGAGCAATAACTAGTCCGCTCACAGCTAATGTCGCATCTTGGGTGCTTTGCTCCTCTGCTGCTATGGCTGCGAAGTTAGGGGCCATGATCTCGGTAGGCGTAAGGTAGGTATGATCAGCATTGACGAGGAAGAACCCGGGAGCCCGGCGCAATCGTCGACGGCTATAGCCTTTTAAACGAGATGCTACTTATATGTGCAACACCAAGAGTTCCAAGAGTAGTGATAAGGCAGGCTTTGTGGCACAGCCGTGTAGAGCTAGACCCATTCAACGCCATCGTGAGCGACTGAGGGGTAGCAGTTGTGGGATGTAAGCGAGAATGTCACATAGCCCCCAAATATCATGTACCATGTTGGACTTTTGATAGCTGCCGCCCAATAGATAGAAAAAGCAAAAAGCCGGAGTGGTACGATGCTATATTCGATATTCGCATTTTTTAAAAAAATCTTCTCGCGGAACATATTACATACAATATTCTGAGTTGGGAATAGAATAGCGAGTCGATTGGCGAGGTTATGTGATACTGACTACGCGTCTTTAAAAAGGGATAATATTCTCTATTATCTGAAGTTACTTGAACATTTACATCTAACAAATACTACTTCGTACACGTGGGAAGTAGGCAGGGTGGCCTATATTAGGTACCTAAGGTACTGTAGTATCGACGCTGGAGGGAGTATTGGGAAATCCCTGTGCAGGCTTTTGTACGGAATATTGTACGGAATACCTGAGATTAATTTAGAAATGATAGGCTTGATTGGCCAAAACCTCAGATAAAAGTGGAACTAGCAAACACCAGGGAGAAATCCAACTGAGGCTCATCTCATCGTCCCCCTTTCTGCAATTTTCCAATGCAATGCAAGAAATATTGGCGTTTTCACCTTCGCCATTATTTCCAAAATCCTCTCAATTAATATTCAGGGAGATCTAGAGTCGTGAGAGTAAGATGGGATCGTTTCTATCTCGAAATGAGTTCCCCGTCGAAGGACGAGTATGTCTTTCTCCTCGAAACTCTTTGCTTCATTTTTTGTCCATCATCTATCTAACAATTGTTTCCAGACTATTCTTATCACCGGTGGTTCTAGGGGCCTTGGCTTGAGCGCCGCCCGCCAATTAGCAGAAAAAGGCGCCAATGTTATTATTGTTGCACGTAACGAAGCCAAGCTACAAGAAGGCGTCGCCTTTATTTCGGTACTGCATTGTCTCACTCCTTGTTTGCCTTGCGGATTACTAACTTTCCCACTCTCTTGTGCAGCAAGGCGCTCGCACGCCGGAGAGCCAACGTTTCCACCATATCGCTGCAGACGTAACCACTTCGGCGGAGTGTGCTCGCGTCGTTGCTGAATCTATCGAGTGGAACAATGGCTCACCACCCGATATTGTCTGGTGTTGCAGCGGTAGCGCGTATCCAACGCTGTACATCGATACCCCGCCGGAGCAGTTTCAGACAATGATGGACAGCAACTATTTCTCATGCGCGTATATGGCGCATGCCGTACTCAACGCCTGGCTCCGATCTAACCCGGACGGGGCAAGTTCCGAGACGCCAGCGGAGCCGAAGGCGGCTCCACTACCGGCCCGTCATATCATCTTCACCGGCTCGTTTGTGTCCTTCTACAGCTTTGCCGGTTTCACGCCTTACAGCCCCTCGAAAGCCGCCATCCGTGCGCTCTCGGACTCGCTCTCTCAGGAGATGAACCTCTACGCGGCTGCGCATCCTAATATCCCCCGCGTCCGCGTCCACACCGTCTTCCCCGCTACCATGCCCACTCAAGGCTTAGACGAGGAAAATCGCGTCAAGACGGACCTGACAAAATCTCTCGAGGAGGGCGACCAGGTCCTCGAACCAGACGAGGTTGCGCGCCGCGCAATTCGAGGTCTTGAGAGCGGCGAGGACCTGGTGCCCACAAGCACCATCATCCGGCTCGTGATGACGAGTGTGCTGGGTGGTTCATCACGCGGGGGCTTCTGGAAGGGATTAGCGAATACGCTGTTGGGATGGATAGTTCTTGTGGTGATGGTTTTTATAAGATGGGAAATGGACACTAAAGTTACCAAGTGGGGAAAGCAACATGGGTCGAGCGGGATGGTTCAGCAGAAGAGCAAATGATGACAGTGAGTGCGTCGAATTAATAATGAGGTTGTTACGCGGATATGATTGCAACTTTTATACCTATGAAGGGGATGGCGACGTGGCAATGTAATTTTTTTTTCTCATATGGACTGAAAGTCTAAGGACCACTGGCGCCGCTGTATACAGTGGCTGGGCGCTTAATCAACTGCTTACCTGCTTGTGTCAGAAAAGGGGGTCTTGGAAAAGTACCACCTCGAGTGCGATCACATCTGAGAACTCTGCAACATTAAAGATACTACCAAAGGAGCATATGCTATACTCAGCTATCCGAATACATCTTAACTCATACACACGCAGTTCGTAGACTATCGCATCTTGGCGGGTATCCCATCCAAACACAGACCGTAGGAACCATACTGAAGTCTGAAGAATTTTTAGGATCATTACGAGTTACTCAGGGCTTGAAAGGCGCCTGAGCCCAGACGCGCAAAACCATTCGAAGAATTGTATCAAAAGCCCGCTCACAGCTCCTGGTCCTTTTCGTTCTCGTCCAGATCCGTAGGATCATCCAAGTCTTCGAACAGCTTTATACCCCAACCCTTGCCGGGGTCGTTCATCCTCTTCTTCTTATCCTGCTTAAGGATGGCGTCCATCTCATCTTGCGTAAACCCGATGTCCAGCGCATCGAAGTTCTCCTTGATGTGCTTCTCGTGGGTGCTCTTCGGAATCACCACGGTGCCCCTCTGGAGGCCCCACGCCAGCACGACTTGCGGAACCGTCGCCTGCTTCTCGGACGCCAGCTTTTTCCAGAACGGGTCTTCTATGATGGGCGCGAGGCCGCTGTGGTAGGTTGGGTTCGTGTTTGCGAGCGGCGAGTATGCGATCACCTTCATGTTGATGTCCTTGTGGTAATCGACGAAGTCTTGCTGCTGCAGGTAAGGGTGCGTCTCGAACTCGTGGGCGTAGGGGCATATCTTGCATATGTCCAGGATCACCTCGATATCTTTCGGGGCGAAGTTCGAAATGCCGATGTACCTGGTCAAGTTGGCTCGCACGAGGTCTTCCATTGCCCGCCAAGTGTCGATAATTGATGTCTGTTCGTCTATCTTGGTGCCCTCGCCAGGGACAAAGGCGACCGGCCAGTGCATGAGATAGAGATCCAAGTACTCGAGGCCAAGGTCCGATAGTGACTTCTTGATTGCTTTCTCAACATCTTTGGGGCGGTGGTGCTCATTCCATAGCTTACTTGTGACCCAAATATCGTCTCGAGGAACCTTTGCCGAAGCTATACCTTTGCCAGTTTGGTCTTCATTTTCTATGCATCGCATTAGTTATTGCATAAACCATGTGGTGGTTGACATAAGGGGCTCGTACGATAGATGAGGGCGGCATCAATGTGACTATATCCAGAGTTCAAGGCGTATTTGACAGCATGGGCAACCTATGTATCAAATTACGTGAGCTCACAGCTAGGTTCCTACTATAATTCTCTTTGAATAGATTCTAGGTACCTCGTTTCTATCAGAGAGCCAAGTGCCTAGCCCAATCTCAGGTATATCAAGATCACGGACTGGGCCGCCATGTTTTTCAGCGGTTACGGAAACTGTTGATAGGAGAGCAAAAAGAGAGGTAATAAAAGGGGTTGCGATCGAGGGAGCCCGACTGAACCTCATCTTCACTAAAATCTTCTTTGGCTTAGGCACCTATTAACATACAGGTAAAATATCTTGTAGTTTATGAAAAAAAGACGTTGGTTTATTTTTCTGAATCGCCGTGAAGCTTATGCGAACCAATGTGGTAGTTCTTCTGGATCTTTAGATGGATCTTAACGAGTCTATGTATTGATCAAAATCTCGATGCATGACATCATGCACCTGCAACATTTCGAAATCGAGCATCTAGGTTTAGATAGATCAGCATTGAACAGTGGTTTTACCTTCTCAACTTTCTTTCTTAGATTAGCTTAAGCGAGTGGAAGCTATACGGAGAGGTTACTCCAAGAGCGTCGTAATTATGACGTTAGGTACTCTGGGGATGACAGTGAAATGGACTGTGCGCAGTAAAGATACCTCCTATATAGATCCCTTCAACGATGCTCATATCATCGTGAAGCTTCAATTCTCTATAATTAACTTTAATCATCTTTTAACTAGCGCAGATTCCCTGTTGTCTCGAACTCCTTTAAGGGCATTAACTAAATCGCAACGCAAGGAACAACCTAAACTTAAGTCTAAAGAACCATCGACAATATGTCTGGCAACCACGGGTCTTCTGGTATCTACGAACAAGGTGACCAGATTAACTATCGCCGAGCCGATATAGCCAACGAAGGAAAGCACCATACGATCAATGCTGAAGGTTACAGACCTAGTATGTTTCAACTTATACCAACGGCTTATAACCACCCTATAAGGCTAATACGTTGAGCGCAGAGGATCAAAACAAGGCAATGAACCAAATGCTTGATGAACATGTAAGTCAGATAAATACCTAACCTACCTATGTAGACTTTCGTGGACTTTGTCTTGATATGGTGCTGACCTCTGGTGTGTATAGATCCAAGATGACGTTGCCGAGCGTTATAAGCATGATCCAACATACCGCGTACGTCAACAATCTAACAAATGAATGCCTGCCTAAATTGGCGAATCGGTCTTAGCTGACACGCGGAACCGCAGGCTACGATGCACGGAAATGAGCCTTCGCGCGGCGCGAAAACCGACGCAGATATCCAGAAGGAGGAGGCGGAGATACTAAGTAGGAAGAAAGAGAAGACGGATAGTATGCCGGGGAAGAAGTTCTAGCTTGGAACGTTTGCACTATGATGTTTGATGATGATAAGTAACGAATGATATATGATATGCCTTGTCAGATAGGTAAACTACTTGTCTCAAAGGGATTGATAGTAGCCTGGTGGCTATGAGTTGGGTATCTAGGTACCTACCTACACTACTACAGTACGAATAAATTGAACTCGGGCATCCGCTTTCCTGTGTGAAATTCTTTTAAAGATAGGTGGCGCCTGAGAATCTGTCTGCATTCGGCACTACACGGGTTCCGAGAGCAATTAGCCGGGAGGCGGGGATTATACCAAGATGGAGCTCCCATCAGGCCAAGTATATCTTCCTCGCTATTTGGTCTACGGTCATCGTGCTTAAAGTGTCACGATAATATAAGGCCAAGTACTTATGAGAAGTCATTAGGCAATGATTATTGGTAGTCCTTTATAACGCAATCTACAGCAGCACAGAAGAAATTTCAGCATGGTACGTTACATATAACTACCAGGTATGCATAGATAGATTGATTATTAACGAGAGTATTACAGGTCAGGCTCCTTAATTCGACTGTTTGCCTGGATGTTCTTGTCGTAGGTGCTGGCATAAGCGGCCTGTCAACTGCTATAGAAACTGCACTATCTGGGCACCGCGTGACTGTATTCGAAGCAGCAGAAGGGCTTCACGAGGTAAGACAACCATATAGGGGTATTTAGATAAGATATTTTCTTACATCCTTACACCATCATAGGTAGGGCAAGGAATACAAATTACCCCAAACGCTTCACTGATCCTACAACGCTGGGGCCTTTCAAACGACCTGTGGGCTTCAGCAGCTGAGCCCACATCCTTTACCGTCCGCCGGTACTCTGGTGAAGTTCTAGCTGTGGAGGAAGACTGGAAGGAGAAGATACGAGCGAGATACGGCACTCCCTTCGTCGAGCTTCACCGGGTCGATTTCATAAAGGCACTCTACGAGCGCGCCAGGGAACTTGGAGTCCAATTTCGGTTTGGAGAAAGGATAAGGCACGTGGACTTCGAGACAGGAACGATCACAAGCCATTCCGGTGCGCGGGGGAGTGGAGATCTGGTTGTCGCCGCCGATGGACTGTGGTCTCTCTGTCGGGCGCAATTCCTCCCCAAGGATTTCCAGGGCGTCCCAAGGCCAGTTGGCGACCTGGCATATCGGTTAATCATAAAATTGGATCGAATTGAAGACCCCGAGTTAAGGGAGTGGGTAAGTAACCCGAGTTTTAATCTCTGGATGGGCCCGAAGTCGCACGTGGTCGGATACTCGCTCCGAGGGGGAACGGAGTTCAATCTTATCCTGATAACCCCAGACGACTTGCCAAGCGGCGTCAGTCGCGATGCAGGTTCGGTGGAGGAGTTGAGGGTTCTTTTTAAGAACTGGGACCCGATCTTAAGCAGGTTCCTTGAACTTGTTAGTTCTGTTAAGAAGTGGAAGTTGGTACACCGTAAGCTTCTCGTTACGCTTTCTCTTCTTCCATTGCTAGATCTAATCTTAGTATAACTATAGGCAAGGAGATGCAAAGGTGGATCCACGACTCTGCAAATGGCAGCTTTGCTTTCGTGTGAGTACCTCTTAGGTACCTAATTTACTTGAGAAAGGGGCTAAAGTTACTCGATTATATCTCTTATTGGCCTGGCTAACCTATTATCCAAGCGGCGATGCTTGCCATCCAGTGGTGCCGTACCTAGCCCAAGGAGCTAACTCCTCCATCGAAGACAGTGCCGTTCTTGGTCGTTTGTTAAGGCATATTCAGAGTAAGGATCAGATCGGCAAGGCACTTGAAATATATGAACAAATTCGAAAACCACGGGGAGATGCCATTGCGAACGCATCTTCAGAGCAAGTGAGTTCAGCTTTTTTTTTTTTTTTTTTTTTTAGGACGATCGAACCAAAGAAGACACTCGGAGCCGATTTTCTAGACCTTTATTAGTCATAAGGCAGTTTAACGAGAATACTCGCTGACAATAATGGTGATTATCAGGGCGAAATATTTCATATGGTTGATGGCCCCAAACAGCGAGCGCGAGACGAGTTGCTATTATCGCAGATCGATAAGGAAGTAAAAGATACCCCTTTTCCAATTGGAATGTGCTGTCCACAGGTGCAGCCGTGGTTATTCGGTTATGACGCATATGCGGAAGTTGATAAAGTTGTTGGCGAAAATCCCTTCATTGGACAGGAGGAAGATTCGGGTTTGCGTCACGAAGCCAGTGGTATTGCGCTCGAAATTTGAAGCTTTTATATAGGCACTCACAACCTTTTAGGGCGTGGAGGTCAATGCAGTAGCAGCTGGACCTTTAGCTCTATTCGTGAATTATTCCGAGATGAATAAAAGAACTCTTGCCGCCCGACAGGTATACATGTACCTCTCCTCCAGGGCAGCATTTTGAAATTTGTCTATTGCTATAATATCTAGATATCTAGACGTGATATGGATGAACACACTCGCTATGAATTTCGACAATACATGAATTATACCTGGCACGACATTTCGCCGAAGGTGTTGTAACTTACAACTTCCCCTTTCTCTCGCTTGGTTTCCACTGGCGCTGGCATATGCCATCTTGATACTCCGTAGCTACATGCACGCCTTTGGGGCTCCAGATCTTGCTCATAATGATTCCCCTGCCAGCTTCAAGACGAGGGAAGCACGCTTCTTGGACCCACCACTCGTTTTCGCCGTAGGACATTACCGCGTCCTCGGGATTGACATGCACCACGAACGAATAGCTCAGACTAGCCGCACGGCCGAAGTCGTACCCGAACCCGACGTGATTGCTTATCATAAGCAGGCCATTCCTATCCGCCTCGTACGCGTGAGTGCAGATGTGCGAATCGGGACGATCCGCGGGTAGAGGGGCGAGCAGCCGATATAGGATGAGTTCCCGGCGCTCGTGGAGCGGCTTGCCCTCGTTAAAGGCGGCGAGGTCGACTTTCCTCATCTCGACGGCGGGGAAGGTGCCAGGGTTTCGCATCGGAAACAAGTCTACTGTCTTGGCGATATCTACATGCGGTGCCGGGTCCCAGGCCGAAGGGGCCCGCGAGCGCAGGACGTTGGCAAACCGCGCCTGCACTGGAAGTTCCTGGGCTACATGCTGTGAGACTACAGCCGGTCTAAAGGATACTATGGCGTTGAAGCAGGCTGGACCGAGGGGCAGCTCGGCGTCGGCGAGCGGGAAATGATCTCCGGCTGGGTTGGTGCTGGATGATAGAGGCTGTCGCACTGTGACGAGGAGGTTTGGGAATGAAGGATTTGGCGCCAGAGTAGTTACAGTGTAGATAAAAGGCCTATCTATGAGGCCGGCCTCCGAAAAGTACCCATGAATAGTCTACGTCTATCAGCAAAAATTGGCATTTTTCCTTGTGACAGGCTGTGAAGAATAGCTGAGCTTGAATGTCCGTCTAATAATTTCCAGCTCTGCTTCTTCGTATAACTTACATGAATGCCGACTTCCTTTCGAGGAGCGCCGGCCTGCGACGTCTGCATATCTGCAAGGGCCTTTGATGCAGCCATTCCAGCTTGGCTGTACACGTGTCCACCGTATGCTACCTTTCGGCTTCGAGGTTTGCTTTTGTGTCCTGGGTACTCAATTTCGCTCGCGATCGCGATATCATCTTCTGGAACCCACGCGCTCCGTTGGCTCATATACCGCTTTACGACCTGGCCATTCTCGACCGCGTCTGGAAGAGGCACCAACTTTAGAACTTCTTGAGCCGTGAGTCGCGTGTGTGAAGGCATCTTAGCCGCACTATGTATATGGAAAATTTCATTTAAGCAAATGAAGCACGTAAGAAAACGTAATGTAAGACTCGTGTTTTACGAAGTTTAGGTCTAGGTACCTTTTACATGCCTGGCTGGAATAATCAGCTTGAAGGCGGAATACCGTATAACCTCGGGATGAGGCATAGGCAACTATACCGTATTAGAATCTTACCGAGGATCCTGGGTACGCGCATATATACGTCACGTGTCATTGGTGGTATACCCCTGAATCATTTTGTCCATAACAGGTTGCAATACCTAGCAAGGTAGTTACACTAGTTGCCTGGTATTCATTATTTATCTCTTATTGGAGTTGTTAATTATATAGTCCGACTCCCTCATGCTATGTACATACTCTCATCCTCCTCAAATACAAACTGAAATGCTTCCTGTAAGCGTACCTAAAGGCTAAACTCGCATCCGTCCCGGGATGGCAGTTAGCAAGGAAACAATCCAATAACTCTTAAATGATAGTGCATTTATTGAAGTCTGCGAACATTCATGTACATTCCCAACTGGAAGCGTCGTTTTGGAGACCCTGGCCATCGTATGTTGCCGTACGCGGATACGCACAGAGGGGCCGCTGCCTATGCACCCTAACCGACTGTCCAGTTGAATCGGTGAAAGCGAATCCCGTCGCGATGATCTGGGACACAGCGTTGCCGTTCTCGACCCAGTCCATCAAAGCCAGCAGGGCGTCATGTTCCTTATCCTTGAAGCCGGGGACCGACGAACCAGCAGTATAAGGTGGCACCTGCGCTGCTTGGCCGGCGCCGCCTATCATCCACGGAACGTTGTATTTGGAACTAGAGGGACTAGCCCAGCAGTGGCCCATGCCTGGGATCTGGAAGTATCGGAAGAAATCGTCAACGTTTCCCATCGCTTCCACCGTACTGTCGTAGTACAGCGTCGTGTGTTGCACAGGCACGGTGGCGTCTGCAAGCCCGCCGTACAGAACTGCGTTATCAAAAGTTAGTCATACCACACAAGCATTTCAGGCAACGCAGGTATTTTAAGAGGAGGAGGTGACCACACGTACTGATTTTTCCTTTGTCCCTAAAGCTGCCAAGGTCGAATTGGTCCGCGGAGGCCTGCACCGACTTCTTATCACGGGCTCTGGCATCATTCACAACGCTATCGTTATATGAAGTGATCTGCCAGCGACTCCCGTAGTTCATAAATGTTCGTTCGTACTGCGCATCGAAGTTTCTTCGTACGTTGTTGGCGTCATTCAATTTTGCTGGCATGAGGAACGTCCCCCACTCCGCCTCGGAGCCGTAATCCAATCCCTTATACACGAGCTCGCTGTCCTCGGTAATGTAGTCACTATACATCTTCTGCGCCGTCTCTATCTGGGCTTGGGTCCAGCAAGACGTTTTGTTGGTCGACACGTCACAGCTTATCTGGGAAATGTCGAACTGTTCCCTGCATGCTGATAGCGAGCTAATTATGCCATCTTGCATACCATCCAGGGGGTCACATTGCTTCATCACCTCTGCCTGCAGCCGTGAGAATAGCCCCTGGTCGCTAATGCTCCCATCGGCATCCTCTGGGAGGTTCCACATTGCGAGCTGAGAAATCCACGGCATCAGGTTCTTCGTGTCCCATGCAGGGGCCCCAATTAAGGCACCATCAAACATGTCAGGATCTCTCTCTAAAGCAACAAGTAAGCACATATCCATATCCATAAGTAGAAATTACATTGAAGACTATATGATCTGGAGAAGAGAAGAGAATACATCGGGGCGGGATAGCTATGATTTCACTTACGGATTTGCTTGAGACCCTGTCTACCTCCAGTTGAGCAGCCGCTATAATACGAATACGCGATCTGCCGGTCGTTGTAGTAGGATTTAATAAGTGATTTCCCAAGGGTTGTAGAACCTTCCAATGCCTGGTAAGCCCAGTTAACCCGGAGCTGATCGGTAGTTGGCCATGTCATATCTCCCGCGCCTGAGTTATGCCCAGTATCGGTAGCAAGAGTAGCAACTCCATATTTGACCCCGGCTCCCATGTCCAGCCAGTTAATGCCACCAAGGAACGCATAGCTCCCAATGACGAGAAGCTTTGAGTTCCAGGTGTCTGGAAGGAACATTCCGAAGCGGTAGTTTGCCGTGTTATTCTTGACTATAACCGCACAGAGCGACGGCAGCCCAGACGGGAACGTAGGATAGCCTAGATTTCCTCGCTCTGAGAAGGACCCGGTAGTGACATGCTGAACACTCTCTATCGAGATGCTGGAAGGGATAATTCCTTTGAAATAGTTTGCGGTACATCTTGTAGATTGGCGAGGTTGCTTTGCATACGGCGTGCTGTTAGCATGATACGCAAAAAAGCTTAACAGGACCCAAAGGGCCGGAACTACTAGAGAAACCATTTGGATAAATTCGGTAAAACTCAAGTGGCCTTACCGATGATCAGTAACTCAATATAGCTGGCAGCAGCTTGCAGATACTTATAGAGTCAGCCGGCATGATACAGATCTAGAATCATGAGGGGCCTATGGCGAGACCTAGGTGCACAGCTTCTTTGTAAGCTTATACTCCCCCCTCATGTATACGTAGGCTATTCATTATGTTATTCGTCAAGACGACATTGACGTAAGGGACCATTGGGCGTTCGAACACTTGACCTACCCGCTCCAGCCGTAGCGGCAAGTACCCAGCTATACGGTGAATCCAGCGTGGGTTACTATATGCAAGATGAGTCTAGGCCAAGTTAAAGACAGTACGCTACTTTTCAGGCTAGGGGACCAATAAGAAGCCGTGTAGAGGTGTAAGACTTAAAACGGCTTACACTTCCAACAGCATTCTTTAGAGATTCTTTGTATTGTTGAAGATACTTTAGAACATTGTCTCTAATTCTATAAAACATCTGAATACCTATGACGTCAAAGAATTCAACCAACTTCGAGGTTTTCATCTCTACCTGCTGAATCCGGGCGTGTTGTTGGCCTAGAATGATGAGAGGCTTGCGGCACGAGACGTTCTAGTTTTTCTGTTAGTTGGGGAGCTGAACTCACTTGTCCTATTATTTGAGTATCCTCGGCTGCTCGGCTTAGTTTTTAGGTTTGACGACATCCAGTAATAGTATTGCCGACTGCGTAAGAAAAAAAAATCCCCCACGAGGCGTAGAGGAGTTTTGTGTAAGTTGAAAATAGTTGCATTATTGACAGTATTAGTAAAGATACTTGCAGCACGAGTTCGACTATGCGGACAAGCACGCTATTTCTATGTAACCCTACCTACGACTAAGATCCAATCCGGGGAAGTGGAGACCTTATTATGCAGCCTTTCTCCGCACCACGCCGCGATCCATGGCCCCGTGGTACCGGGGCGCAGGGGACTTTCTGCGCATCAGAGGTTCTGGATTATGGGAATAAATGACTCAAGGGATTGCCCAAAGCAATGCGTCCTGCTCGCTATGTTACTGGAATAGGACCGAGTGACTGAGTAACTGCCGAATTTGAATTTCTTCCCGGTAAGAAGGCTTGCTGTTCCTATCTACGAGGTGCTCCAACATTCAATCCATACCTGTCTCTCAATGACTTGCACGAGAATCATTATCTGATCTCGGTACCGGATTTTGGGGTTAACTTTATTTAATGAGGTGAGATGGAGTCTAATGGGCCAGTCTATCCTATGAGCATCGGCATCGTATAACATCGCAGGTCTCCATGGAACCTACATGCATTCGACTTGGTAGCAGTAGCTTCGCATCTTGTGGCCTTTATGAACTACACTATATTAGAATGGATACTATGTACGTAAGGGGTGATCTAGGATAGTTCGAACTACGCGGGGTCGCCGCTCGCACTTTGGAATATCTACAGCTAGGAGGTACCCGAGCCATAGGTATACGTTTGCCTCTTTGGTACTCTTTCAACGTCATTGCATATTCTTATTGCTTGAAATAGGCTATTATTGATTCCGGTGCTATTTCTCTCCAGTCCAACCGCAACTCTAGCGGGCTGTGGAACTCTCATATGCATGAGGCGATTCGGTACCTGTTTGTCGGGTGGTGGCAATATAGATCGGTTTATAGATGTCTTCAAATTGAGACCGACCTTGTAACACGCGATCTTAATTAATGTTAATTAAGTTCTCTTTAGGTCTTCGGGTAGTATTCGCTTCTTTAATATTAATGATATTCTATTCCTGGCATGATTCAAGATATATCGCGGTTATAATAAAAGGTATAAAATGCTGTTAGCACATCCAACTTCGGCTTGTTGATAAACCGACGCCTATCAAGTAAAAACTTCACTTATGCGCCACACGTACCTATATGTTCTACAAAGAAACTCTAGCTATGGCCTATTACTGTTCAGTTATCTCGTCTAAGTATCTTTATACCCATATCGATTCAAATACCGTTAGTTAACGTGCTTTAAACATACTAATCCGCAAACCCCTAGGGAAGCAAGAGGATGAGCCTAATGCGCAGCAACTATCAACTATCCATCAAAGCCATAGTGGCAGTGGTATACACCTGGAAACGCCCCGAGAATTACAGCTGCTCACTGTAGCAATGGGCTATCAGGTGTTTCTTAGATTTCGTCCCCCAAAAGGGATTGGGCCGTAACGACATTTAATAAGGGGAGGTCTTTAGCCGAGGAACCCTCGTAAAGCAATCCAATTCAGACTGCGTTTAATAGTCCGAATAGTCCATCTGGATTAAAACAAGGAGTCTTAAGGTTAGTAATGACCTCGAGATTTAAAGTTGGCTACCTACCTAGGTATATAACAAAGGTTCTAGATACATATCTGCACCTACAGGCCCTACTGGCGATCCCCTGCTATTTTCTGTTGCTCGTGTTATCCGCAGGGCCGCAGTTAATATACATTTAGTCATTACCGAACGTCGATTCCGGCAACGGATGCGACAGCTAAGCAATTGAGATTCGCGGATATGTTATCGTTGGCGAATAGGGAAACCGTTGAGTCTTTGCCAATTTTTCCGGCATACTCGATAGGTACCAATTACCCGGTTCCAGAAGGCCAGCGAGCAAAAAAATTGCAGATATCTAGGTTAATTTGGATTGGTAAGATGCAACTCAGCATCCCTCCGGCGGAAGGTTGCGTTCATGACACCTATGATAAGAGGTTCCAGACGGTATTCATAAATACTCCAAGGCCGCGTTTGCATGTTGCGTTTGCACTGCTTTATTTACCCCTCTACCTCTTTACAAACGGAACTGGGATAATCTTCAACAACTAAATAAACGCTATCATGAGGGTCATAAATTTCATCTCTGGTATTTCTTTGGCAATCTCCTCCCTTGTGAACGGAGATGCGCCACCACCTGAGTTTCCGATGATTCGGGAGATAACCACGGGGTCTCCTTACCAATGCGCCCCTGGACAGAGCATGAATATCACCTTTTTCTCAAACACCCTCAGACTGGACCTCCCACGCATGCAATTCGGTACCACAGGTCATGGCAGGACAGACGAATACGCTGGTTGCCAATTTACTGTAGAATTCTCCTCGTGGTGGTATAAATACCGCTTTGCGATCCGGGATGTGACGTATCGAGGACATCTTGACGCGACCGATGGCGTCCAGTTATACCAGTTGAAGTCCAATGCGGTTTTCAGGTACGAGTATCACAAGCTCAACCCGGGGAGAGCACCCCCTGAGGTCTGGAACGTATCTATGTCTACCATGGTAAGTTTACCTACTTCATTGTCTACGCCCCGATGCGGACGAAATCCAGTGTAAGACGCAGTAGCTTACTAGCAGACCGATAGTTCGATAACACCGCCAAGACATCTATTGGAGGCGTCGGGAACTTCAACGAGGACTTCGAAGCAAGCGGCAACAGTTCCACCGATCTAGAGTGGTCGATGTGTATGAACGGCGGCGAGGGCTCGGGCGACGTTAAGACAAAGCTTACGTTTGATATTAGCGCAACTACAAGCGACAAGAGCGGTCAAGGTACTGGTCATCTAACCCACGGTCTGACGCTCGACTTCGGACTCGTCTGGGAAGAATGCATTCCTAACCCGAGTGAAGCGAGCGCATGGGGACAGACACGGATCGATGACTGGTCTACTTGCACATATTTCGTTATGTAGAAATACATCGCGAGCGGCGCGGGGGCAGGCGTGTCTTTTTAAGTTGGGCGTTGGAACGAGGAAGGAAATAGGCGTCTCGCGCACCGCATATAGGAGATGTTGTATCACTGCATCGGCTGGGAATTGAACCCCTTTAATGACGTGACGCTACGAGGTATCCTCTCAGATCCATTGTGCGGCCCCTATTTGGAAAAGTCTATTAAGTACCGATATTAAAGGAGAAGTAAGCATTGAAGTAGAAAATTGATAGTTTAGATACTACAGTTTTCGGTGAGAAACTAGAAGCATGATAGCACTCTATCTTCGAATAGGTCATATGGTATTCTCCAATAATTAAGTTCTTTTGATTACTCCCTTGTCTGATGCTCTCCGTGGATCTTAGGGTTAACTGCTTGCGCTGTTATGTTCATGATCTCATCTGCATCACCTACTTTTTCAACCTTCCCGTCCTTCATCCAGACTACGATGTCTACCCCTTTTCTAAGGTGAGTTACGGCCGCACCCACTCTATGTGCAACCATAATTACCGTATGGCCTTTGCAGGTGAGCTCTTCGTGAACAATGTCGAGTATTAGCTCCTCAGTCGAAAGGTCTAGGGAAGAAGTGGCCTCGTCGAGTAGAATTATTGGTTTGGCACCGGAAGTAGTTACGGCGTATACTTGTAGTAATGCACGTGCGAGGGTTAACAGTTGCCCCTGTCCAACTGAAAGAGATGGAAGCGACGCGAGTGCCTGATCTAGGATTGGATGAGTGTTTACGGGGCAGTCGTGTACCCCGTCAGAATTCAGAGTAGAGTTGAAATGCTGCCACAGGCGCGCCTTGGAGAGAGCATCGATTATAGTATCGTTCGAGAGAGTCTCTGTCGGGTCCACATTAAATCGGAGTGTTTGCTGATTCAGGAGCAAAGGCTCCTGGGGTACTGTTATAAAGCAACGTCCTCGTACTATCGAGCGAGGGACACGGCTAATAGTTATACCATCAACAAGTATTGTCCCTGATCCTGTATCTAGTAACTTGAGAAGAGCGAGCAGCAGAGAGCTCTTGCCACTAAACGAGATAAAGTCAGCACGTAACCCGAGCTATATATGTATGAGTACCTACCTCCCAGTTCGTCCGCATACAACCACTTTCTGTCCCGGGCTGATCCGCAGTGATACATCGCGAAGGGCGGTAGCTTCTCTATTATAAGATGCTGTAATACTTCTAATTTCCACAGACCCAGAATACGGCCATGTCTCGGGAGGTGTATCCGTTTCGGATGGTTGATCCTCAGGGAGCACTTCCTCTTCCAGTTTCTTGATCCTAGCGATAGCCCCAAGAGATATCTCTAAGTTGGTCCAAGACTCTACAAGTTTAAGGAGTGTAGTGTTTGCGACCAACACAATGTTCAGCGCGACACCGACTTGGCCACCCGAAGTGGTATCCCGGAGCACGACTGCGAGAGCAATCACCCCAACGGCTATCCCCGCCACGAGCAAGTCTAGGACAATTCTGAGCCAGCACTGGAGACATAAAAGAAGGTAAAAGGGCTTCTGTGACTCGTCGAGGTTTCGAACATGCTGGTTTTCGGCCTTGGACTGGCCTGCAAACGCACGAATTGTAGGCAATCCTTCCACCGTTTCTAAGAAGTCAATCAATACAGCAGATCTCGATTCAAGTTCTAAAAGTCGTAGTTGTCGCGATGTCCGAAGATATATCTTTTGCACCAGATAGACAAATATGAGGCAAATAGGTAGAGTTAGTGTCATCAGCTTCTGGACAGCAAATAGTAAGATGACTTGAACAAGAAGCTTAGAGACCTCTATGGTAACATCAGTGCTCTGCTTTATAGTTAATTCGTGGGTTCAACGTACGGACGAATAGTGATGAAATAGCAGAAGCGAGTTGCTTATCGACGAGTTGGATATCCTGACTGAATCTACGGGCTGTTAGTGTTTTGTTAGTGTTTCTCAAAATAGCACATACCGATTCAGGATTGACCCGCTATCAGTCTTAGAGAAGTATAGTAAGGGTGCGCTGGTATATGTTAGCAACTTGGCCACACTCGTAAAACGATGAGTGGTACCGCATAATTATTTTGAGAAGTTTTGAGTGTAAGACAAGTCCCGAATGGGGAGCTACCAGAATGATGGTAGACCTAGATGTATGTGTTAGCTTCGACTTGTCACTTTGAATGTGCTTCGAATTCAGCTAGACGCACCACATAATTCCATTAGTAGAAATCCAAGCGATGAGATACAGAGCGACATATCCTCCGATAAATAGCCATTCGTTGCTTGATCTCGAATCTGTCCATAGCTTTAACCAGTACTGCGGGAAAGTGACGAAAAAGGAGCAGGTTACAATAGAAGTTACCATGAACGCGAAGTTTCCCAGTCCAGTCGCTTTTAAGTAGTAGCCTAGAACTCGTTAAACATGTACTATTCTCTCTAGAAGTTGTCTTTGGGCTTACTATAGAGTGCCGAGTCGCCCGTTTTCCGCTTTGAGTCAATAGCAATGTTATCATACGATCGTTGCTGTCGTGAAAGATGGCTGGAACCGTCTTCAGGAGCCTTTTTGCCTTCATGGTCGTTATCTTCCTTGATAATTATCTTTAATACTTGCGGATCCCGGGAGAGTAGTTCATTCCATTTGCCCTGCTCCTTAATGCACCCGTCTTCGAGGATAATAACCTCATCCGCCAAGCGAAAGTACTGGGCTTCACCAAAATGTTAACCAATAGTAAAAATAGACACTTTAGGAATGCCTACTAGAATTGCTTATTAAGATCACCGTTACTCCAAGCTTTTTAAGAAGTCCCTCTGATACAAATAGGCTGTCAATGATTTGACGCTCAGTGCTCCCATCTAGGGCACTAAATGGATCATCTAAAATGAGAATCTCCGGGCGCGAGAATATTGTGCGTGCAAGAGCCTATGTTATGTTAGAAAATTGCAAGTGGTAAGAGAGGGCATACTTACTAGACGCTGTCGCTGACCTCCTGAGAGATTAGCCCCTCGGCTGCCTATGATGGCTTCGTCTCCGCTTGGAAGCGCATCGATATCTTTCGTGAGGCAACAAGCAGCGATTACCGTCTCGTACCATCCCAGGTCAGTAATGGAAGAGCAATCCTCAAATCCAGCAACAACCTGCTTAATCGTTCCATTCGGTAGCCATGGAAGCTGAGAGCAATAGCCAATGCGTTTGGAAGACACTGCGATAGTTCCTATCGAGGGGGTCTCACCCAAAAGTGCGCGCACTAAACTTGTCTTCCCAGCGGCCGTCGCACCAGAGCAAATGACGATAGATCCCTTGCGTATAGCCAAATTGATGTTGCTCAGAATAGAGCGGGGTTCCCCCAGAGAGACCCCCATCATACTAACAGCTAGATGCGAAGCAGGATGAAGATCATCGTCGGAACTATCAGATCCAGGGGCCACTTCTAAGTCGATGGTTTTAGTCCTGTAATCCTGGCGAGGAGGTTCAAGAAGAAAGCTCTGGATTCTTTCAAAACTTGCGAAGGATGCAATGACCCTAGGCACGATAGTCATAACCATGTTTGCAGGGTGCGTGACCATGCTCAGGATAGCAATAGTTGTGAATGCAGTTTCGGTATCCAGTTTACTACCACTCAACATGGCTAGGATGGCATAGAGCACAAGCGTGATAACGGGCGTAAACATCCCATTGGCATTCGCAGACGCGTTGTAAGCAACCATCATCCATCGCACTCTGCTTGCCATGTGAAGCTCAGCCTCTCGGAGCCTTTCAATACGTTCTGCAATCACGCTTTGCAAGCCAAGCATCTTGACGTTCTTTATAGCACTGACAGCGGTACTTGTCATTGAAATGCGGTCCTGCGTCGCTTCATTCCATCCGCCTTGTCTCGATCGGAGGTTCTTCGCGACATACTGGCTCATGCGAGAACATACTAGTTGAATTCTTTAGCAATTGAGAATATGAGATGAAGTGATTTGGTAACTCACAGAAGATGATAAAAAGGGGTACTGGGGCTACCCAACCAACTTCCCAAGACAGCATTGCAATCCCTATAGAGACTTCAAGAACTTGTCCCCAAGTTTCGTGAAACATTTCGCCAATGGTGTCGAGATTGTCCACGTCAGTAGTTGTGAGTGTCAGGACTTTGCCCTCGCTCACCGTTTCGGCGTAAGAGTTCATTGTTTTATCATGAACCAGGGCTAAAAGAGCAGCGCGAACCATTACTCTCAGCTTATTGAGATGGCTTTGATAAACCGTAGTTGAAATCTGCGCATAAGAGTTAGTAATTAAATTGTTTCGTGAGCTCTGCTGGGAACTTACAGCTAGGCCAACGTAGACGATCACTGCGGCCGTAACAAGGCTCTGCGCAGTCCATATCTGACTTAATGCCTTATTACTGGTCACAAATTGGATACTTCGACGGATAATAACTGGCTGCGAATACCGGAATAAAGTGAGGAAGAGCCGTGGTAGTATCGTTAACAAGAATGGCCTTTTTAGACTCGCAAGCAGTACTTTCGGCAGTGTCATCTTGTTCTCAGGTCTCGCTACATAGTCCCTTTATAATTAGTCCTTTTCAGCTTTTTGTACGGACTAGAGCACATACGCCTTTTCTCCCATGCGTGTATGGCCGCAGCACGGATTGGCCTTGATAGCAGTTCCGAATCGACAGCGGGGAGATTAGAGTTGAGAAGGACATTATGATATCCCTCTACAAGAACTGGATTGATCCACCAAAAGAATATTCTACCAAGAAGACCGGATTTCTCCTCGGGCGACACATATTGTCCCGAATACTCTTTGGTTTGTTCCTTTTCAAGGTTTTCCGCCACGAGTAATGCAGCTTCAAGAGTTATCTGTGCGAGAATCGGGTCTTGCATGAATCGACTACCCTGTCCCTGGAGCATGTCGGATATCTCTAGGAAATCTCGAGTAATACATGCAATAAGATACAGAGTGATAACACTAGATGGCCGCATGCTTCGCTGATGCTCTAGAAATGATAGAACGCAGAGCATGAGAACCGCAGCTATCTGAAGGCCTTGGGAAGCATGGAAGTAAGTCCTATCAGACGTCAAGTCATCTAAAGCGACAAAGCGTCCTAGGACTGATAAAGCAAAAAGGATTGACAAAAGCTTTTCTGAATGTTAGTCTATTGATATTATGTTAGAATGCTAGTCTTCACCCACTATCTTAACCTGTCCCACGAAGCCAAGGCTAACGACGACAGGGGATCTGCGCAAACTCCATAGTCGGAAAGGCACCGAACTCAGGAACAGGATTGATACTACCATTGAGTAGCCAGCAATCGCGTGTGTAGGACCCTCAAAGAAAGCCATTATTGAAAATAAAAATCTCTTTCAAGCGAGGAAAAGCATGATGCTGCAATGTTGAAGAAGTGTTGTCAGCAATGCCAATACCGCGCCTTAGCCACGCAATCAATTTCCATGGTCGGAGCTTTCATAACTCGTATTCGACTGAACCCCCGGCTTTCTTCAGACCAACCGACCATGAGGTTTCCCAAACGAGACAGAAACATGCATGAATAATGCAGTAATTGGTTCAGCTCTGCAGTAAGTCAACTTTAGAAGATGCTGCAATTGGATCCGTAGTCCACTTATTGAGTTTTGGGGTTTGAAACGCAGTGTCATCTTACCGAATCTGAAGCTTCATCTAAATCACAGCCACCAATTACTTGAGAAGCCATTTGAATTGCTACATAAAACTCAACATCCATATACAACAACTAGGCGTACATTAAGTATACATGTCATCCCAAGCATGAAACCGTCTACTCAGATAATCCTTCTAGCTGTGCCTTGATCTGGACAGCGACAAGTTTAGAGAAATATCGACAAAGAGCCAGATTTCCTCCGTGAAGCCAAAGGCCCGGGTGGCCGCTCTGCCGCCACATGACCCGCATCTCGCCCTCTTCGTCGTAGCCGAACACGTTGGGCACCTTGCTCGCGACCTCCTCGCCGAAGATCGCCTCCGTAGCTGTCCGCATGTTCTGGTAGCCCGTCGCGCAGACGATCTCGTCCGCCTCTAGGATGGACCCGTCGTCGAACTTGACGCCCTGCGGAAGGATCTCGCTCACGCCCACGCCGTGCTTTACTTTTACCTTGCCCTCGATGATCAGTTGCGACGCACCCACGTCGATGTAGTACCCGCCGCCGCGCTGCAGGTACTTGATCCACAGCCCGCAGTTCATCGGCCCGCGGTCGGTCTTGAACCCCGCCTTGTTGAGCGCGTCGAGGGTCTCCTTGTCGATGACCTGCTGGCGCTCGTTGACGTCCGCCTGGGCCGCCTTGTACATCTCCCCGGGCCTGCCCCACGTAAGCAGGTCGGACTCCTCGGTCGGGGGCCCGCCTTCGCAATACGCGGGCTTGAGCAGCAGTTCCATGACGGCTTTGATGCTCATGACGGTGGTCGACGACCGCTGGACGATCGTCACGTCGTACCCGTTCTCGTAGAAGTCCTGGCAGATGTCGAGCGCGGAGTTGCAGGCACCGATCACAACGGCTTTCTTCCCCCTGCCGTCCCGCTTAGCGCCCTTGAACTCCGACGAGTGGCACAGCACGTCGCCCTGGAAGCTCTCCATCCCCTTGAACTGCGGCGCGTTCTTCTTCCCCGAGTGCCCCGTGCACTGGACGATGTGCTTCGGATGCAGCACGCGGACTTCGACAGTGCCGTCCGGCTTCTTCCGTTTTACGACGGCGACCCATTCTTTCTTTTTCTCGTCCCAGCTGCTGTACTCAAGGCTCGTGTTATTCCATATGTTGAGCTCAAGTTGTTCAGCGTAGGACCGTAGAAATTGGGCCAGCTTGTCTTTCGGAGTAAATATGGGCCAAAAGTCCGGGAACTTTATGTACGGCATATGGTCGTACCATATCGCGTCGTGTAGGACAAGGTGTCGATATCTATTCCTCCAATTGTCGCCAACATTGTCGCATACGTCAATGGCGAGTGTCGAGACGTTCATCATTTTTAGTCGGGCTTGTAACGTGAGCCCAGCTTGACCGCACCCTGTTTTGTATAAGTAAATATCACGGTATAGTTACATGTAGAACGATACGATCTTACCAATAATAAGCACTTCAGGGTCACCCTGTACGAAGTTTATCTCATTCTGCCTTCTTTCGAGCCAGTTTTCCCTCTCGGGATTCGCGCCATGCGAGACACCCATTGGTCGTAAGGGACCGATTGGCTCTGGATGATTATAGAGCTCGTTCACAGTTGTGTAAAGCATCCAGAATTTCCATTTGCCATTTTCTTGGAGGAGACGAGCATACCCGGGGCCGAAACCATGTTCGGCGCTGGCCCGTATGAAGAACTGTATGCCGCGGACCGAACCGTCCATTCGGAAGGGGATGATTTCTGGGCCATTATTCTTAGCCGGAAGTTCATTGCTGATAACAATGTCCTTTAAATGATGACCCTTGTCTAAGAACGACGTAATCTTGTCTCTTCCCTTCAAAGTGCGAAAATCCCAAGTCAGGCCAAGGTGATCTTTCCAATAGCTGCTTTCTAGGAAAAGGTTCGCAAGACCTTTGTGGTCCTTTTTCGAAAGCAGCTCATTGAAGGATCTTACGAGTTCGGTGCTGACTGCACGTGCATCGACATTCTCGTCCTTAATTGTCTCCGGCCATGGTGCAAGAGGAAGGTCTACAGAGCCGGGTACCAGACGTTGACTTGACGGGAGAGAGTTTGGCGTGGTCATGGCGATTAGAGTTTATGGAATAGGCGAAGTACTTAGGAGTTGAGGGATAATGTTATAGGAGGCAGGCAACCTAGTTATCATCAAGTTGAAGCAGAAGAAACCCCAAGGTTTAGAGCTCTATATACCCAGTTTCACGGTAATGGGGACCCCGCACGTCACGGTAGTAGGTAAATATAATCCACGAGGCACTGTTCGCATCATTCGGATGAACCCGCGTCTCAGCGAATCGGGTATGGACTTACGCTGTGGGAGTTGGAGGAGTACGTTCATCACCCCGCATCAAGTGATGGATCATGACCGCGGGAGGAGAAGGTTTACGTGTAATACCCCAAGAATAAGTCAGGTGGGCTATGCTAACGAACCGAACGAGACTCCGAGGTTATCACCATTGTTGACGCCAAGTTGGCCCGGTAATTAACCTAAGCCATATATATCTAAGTAACCATCCCGTCTACCTCATGCAACTCAACTCACAGTAGCTTGTGCATTTTGTATTGGCTTATGTATAAGTGAGGATGTACTTTACTTTTGGAGATGATGGGGCGTACAGGTCGGATGGAGACTTGTTCAACGATGTTCAACATGAGCCAAAGATGTACTAGTTAACTTGGAGAGTTTCTATTTTGTACCTTCTTAGGTAGTGAAGATGTCGTGACACAAAGGCTTACAACAATACGAATGCATATTTTGTGAGCGGGGATAATATTATATCGGACATAAGAAAGTTATCGAGTTATCTTCTCTTAGAGTTATAGGTTGATAATTGTCAAGCTAGGTTAGATATTTGTTACAATAAGCCTATAATATGTACTTAAATACAATTAAAATTAAAGTGGCTCTAGAACGTTAGGTACCTCTGGGTATGTAAACATGTCAACATATATTGACATATCCTATTAATAATCTAAAGAGATTAAGTTCGGTCATACCCACAGGCTTTGATATAGCGGTTATATCAAACGCGGACTTTATAAAAGTATATGTGTTTGCCGGTTCTCGGCCAGAACGAGTCAGTTATGACTTATAGAGCTGTCAGTTGCTTGGTGATGGATGATGGCGTAAGGAAACAAAATGAAAAGTGCTGGGAAGGTTTACCTTAGGTAAGGTTATCTATCTGTTAGTCTTTAATAAATCTCCATCTCCAAGATCATAGCTAGATCATAGACCCACCAATAGGATCTCACTACTATATTAGGTACTTATGTAAGGGTTTTAAAGGCAAGGGACAGGGGTCTGATCCTCATTTAGGGATTTCTTATTTGTATCTTTTTCCAGCCCTTCAGCTCAGCTCTTGATACTACATACCTAACATAGTAGGTATTACCAAATACCGATTTTTCAATAATACTATTAGTTGCGAATGCCGCCTGTTCTCGTCTGGGATATCCGTTTATCGTCGTTGTCTTTGCATTTTTGAAGAGGCCATCCAACTAGTCCTTACGAAGATAAAGGTTTTTTTTTTTTTCTAAGTACCAATGACGAAGCACTCTGGCTCTTCTATGCACCGGGTTCCCTCGTCCGGGGCTGTCGAACACGGCTACCCGCAGGGACACCTCGGACACCTCACCGAGCACGAAGAACAAGCCTTCGCAGAGTTCAAAACACTTGTAGAAGAAAAAGGTCTATACAAGCCAGGAAATCCGCCATCTCACGACGATCCTACACTACTGTTCGTATAAGTCAAAAATCGCGTCAAGCTTGTTAAGTTAGGTACTGGTACTGATATTTTTGTGAACCTAGTCGATTCCTTCGAGCACGCAAGTTCGTCCCAGAAGACGCGTATGTGCAATTCAGCGAAACAGAAAAATTCCGTAACGCAAATCAAGTCGAAATTCTCTACGATACAATCGATATCGACTCGTTCGAGGCGACTAGGAAGCTTGTACGTCATATCTATCCTATCCATATAAGATCCCTGCAAACTTTAAAATCAACAGAACACTGATCTGTGAGAAATGTAGTACCCTCGATTTACCGGTCGACGCGATAAGCGGTACGTGATGTCTACTACCATTAACGTGGAAGAGTCATGAGTTCGATAGACTAATATGATTGTTATGATTTCTCAGAGGTATTCCCATCTACGTATTCCAAATCCGACATCTCGATTCCCACGCGGTCGCCAAATATGAAAAGTCTACCGAAACGACATACAGTAGGGCCAAGACGGACGGCAAGACGCAGCCGAAGCTGTTACAATTGTTCGCGCTGTACGAGCATCTGACAAGATTTGTCCAACCTCTGTCGTCCGAGTGTACCGATCGCCCGCATCCCGCTACTCCTATCACCCTCAGCACCAATATCGTCGACATCTCCCACGTTAGTCTGCGCATGTTCTGGAACTTGAAAGGCCACATGCAGGCGGCCAGTCAGTTGGCCACTGCTCACTATCCCGAAACTCTTGATCGTACGTCTATGAATTGGGTTACGAATTTGAGCATATCTCGTGTTATGTTAGTGGAGGCGACTAACCATTTTCCTAGGTATTTTCATTATCGGTGCGCCCATGTTCTTCTCCACCGTATGGGGCTGGATTAAGCGTTGGTTCGATCCTGTAACCGTATCCAAGATTTTTATTCTTCAGGATCAGGATGTGTTACCCGTTCTCACAACTTTTATGGACATGAAGAATATCCCGAAAGCCTATGGCGGTGAGCTTGAGTGGGATTTCTTTGATGAGCCGGCTTGGGATGATGAAGTAAAACGGATATGCCAATTCGAGAATGGACATACTACCCTCCCTCAAGGTCCGGTATACTGGAATACGATTGACGATGGCAAGCGACTCGAATGCATCGCGGTAGGCACTAAGAATGGCGTTGACCGGAAAGAGCGCATCTGCACTATCACGAGGGCTTACCCGCCCAAGTCGGCCGAGGATACTCTGGTTTCCGCTACGGGGTCCCAAACTGGTGACGCAACAGAAGTTGATGAGTCGTCCGTTTCGCCCACCGAGAAACCCATCATTAATGGCGAAGTTCCGACCGCGAACATTGCGACATTGTCAATCTCTGACGGAAAATAATAACATAAGTATGAATTATGTTATAACTAGAGGGAGTTTATGAAGTCAACCAATTACCCCGGAGTCGGGACTTTCATCCTCAATTGGTAATACCCATCGCGAAATTGGATATAGTTTTTTTGAAAGCATAGACATAAGAGGTATAAATGCCTCCTGACATTTCCTAATACTTGGGAACGGACGTTGGCGCATAACCTTGGTGATTATGGGAATAGAGGCAGTTTTGTTTTATAGGATTAAGCATGGGTTGTTTGTATACCTTGTATATGTACTTCTTGGCAATGAGAAATAGAAATGTCGTGAACTCCCGACGCCAGTTACCCCCTTCTATCTATCCTATATAATCTGTGAAGGAATTCTAGGTGTATATCGTCCATATGTCGTTATCCTCCGGGAATCCCAGTTACTCTAATAAACAAACGTTGGTTATGACGGAGGCTCAAGACGCCAATTGAACGCCTTTTCGCCGCCTCCACTCCTTAATCCCCTCTACGACCTCGTTCCACGTAACACCGTCCCTGACCAGCCACATGGTCACGCCCAGGGACTCGGTGTCCCTATTGCGGCTCTCGTCGTCGAAGAACAGCATATCGGTATACGGGATGCTGGTCCTCTTGTTGATCGCCTTGAAATGCTGTATCTTGCTGCTGGGGTAAATCTCGAGCCCCGCGTCGAAGAACTCGATGGCCTTCCTGACTTTATCCTTTTTGTTTCCGGTGCTGCTCCCGGTCCCGGAGCCAGTCCCGGAGCCGTCCTCGAGCACGGCGCTCGCAGGGGGGATGTGCAGGAGCTTGAGCATCTCGCGGCCGAGATCGGGGGCGTGGGTGCGGCTGGCGACGGCGAGGCGGACGCCGGCGCGGGCGAGGCCGTGCAGGACGGAAGGCACGTCGTCGTAGAAGGCGAAGGACTCGCCAATCTTGTCGGTGCAGGCGCTGTGCGTCGCGTTCGGCTTCAGGGGCGGGTACACGTGGGTGTCGACCCAGAAGGGCCACAGGGTGTAGTCGAGGTCGAAGACGACGGCGCGAGGGAGCGGCTGGCCGTCGGTGAGGATGGACGGCACGGCGGTCGGGGTAGTGTTGGGGAAGGTGGGTTGCTTGGAGAGCTTCTTGGGCATCATCATGGCTGTTATCTAATATTATGCATCTATTGCTTCTATTGCTGGGTGCGAGTTCAAGGGACCGGGTAATGGCATGAAATTGGTGTACGCGGGTACGATGCGAATGACGGTATGACGGTATGACGGTATGACGGTATGACGGAGTCTTGAGGCGATAAGATTAGATTAGATTTGAAGTGAAAAGTGAGAAGTCGCAACAGTAATTGTACCTGTTAGTACCTTTTGCTTGGCACCCGGTTATAAAATTACTACCGATTTCTTCACGGTTTTCCCGTCGCACAACTAGATCCCACTCCCTGTCAATTAGAGATCTTCTACTAAGCTGCGATCAGGAGAAGCTTTTGAAGGAAGTAGGCCCACCGGCCCGTTGACAACGTCATTTTCCTTTTTCGCCAGCTGCACACCACACAACCCCCCCTTTCTCCAACTTTATGCATACTCTTGTAACAGTTCCTTTTCTCTCCCATCTCCAACTCCCCAACTTTTATGCTGGATACTAAAGCCAATATGCAGCGTCGTATTGTTGACGTCGGCTTGTTAACACCGAACGAGCCGCTCGGAGTATTACATGAGTTATTACATGAGCATTAATTATACGTCTCTCCAGTCCATTTTCTATTTCTAATCTATAATAAGCAAAAGCAAACTGCGTAACGCCCATGTATCTGCACGGAGATCTCCCAGCTATCCTCTCTGCATACCAGCCTATGAGCCTACCTAATGCATAATGCATACGTACGCTGGTAGCGTACACTTGGCATTCGAAGCTACGCGGATGAACCCCATAGAGAGAGAGTGTTCCTTAAGTCTCAGCCGAAGCGGGGGTTAGCTTGGAACCTCGTACACTACATCTCCTATAGCTTTATCATTATATCCGGAACTCGGGATCTTCCAAGTGAACGACCCCACAGCCGTCCAGCGACTTGTAACTGCCGAATGTGTGTGTTCCATGGCAGAAACGTCCAACGTTCATGCGGGGCCGCGGCTGTGCACCTCGACCGGGTTGAGTATAGGGTACCTGAAGTAACCTATCACACAGTCTTAACCGTTTGGATTGTCGCTTCGCATGATGGATAATCACAAAGTGCCTCTACTGTCTACCTTAGCATAGGTACCTAGTTTCTAGACTTATACGAGAGCTTAATGTACGCATATGGAAGGACATTGACCCGCCGCTATATCCGCAAGGACGGACTCCTCCACCCTCCTTCCCGACTTTAACCATTTCGAGTATTCTATGTCATATATAATATTCACCTAGCCATCAAGGATTTTGGAGATGTCTTCTCGCTGTTTTCACCTATACCCTTCATCCGAGATCTTACTATTAACTCCGAGAGTATTTCCCCAACATAACAAAACCAAAAACTAAGAGAGGAGGTAAGACTACAGTTATTCAAACATGGCCGCCCCGAGGAAGATACAGCTCGTGCGAATAGCACATGTGTACTACAAGTATACGGACATGGACAAGGCTATTCAATTTCTTAAGGACTTCGGCTTCACTGAGGAGAAGAAGGTATCAGATGAAAAGATCTACTGGAGAGGATATGGAACGGAACCATGGGTGCTATGTGCTATCAAGGCGGATAGGGCCGAATTCGGCGGCGCGGGTTTCGTCGTCGAGTCGGAGGAGGACTTACAGATCGCATCCGAGACACTACCGAAAGCCACCAAGATATACGATTTGACGGATGCACCTGGAGGGGGTAAGGGCGTTACTTTCTACGACCCGGTCGACGGGTTTCCGTTCCATCTCGTATACGGTCAGACGCCCGCTCAGATGCTGGAGATCCCTCTACCCCACGAGCCAGTAAACTACGTGAGGATTTACCAGATTTACCAGGCCAGTCTCAGGTTTCGATACTAACGATAATATAGCCCAATGAAAAGAATAGACCTGCAGGCAGGTTCCAGCGGTTCGAGAAACGACCGGCTCCGGTACATAAGCTAGGCCACTTCGGCGTAAGAACAACGAACTTTGCGAAGGCGTATAAATTCTACTGCGACCACTTTAACTTCCTAGCTAGTGACGTATGGACCCCTATCTAATCCTCGTTTGGCGAGCTCGCAATTGATCAATAGAAATAGCTCATTCACGATGCCGATAAGATCGACCGGACGGTGTTCTACCGGCTGGACAGGGGAGACGACCCGGTAGACCACCATTCATTCTTCTTCGCCGAGGGCCAGCCGTACAGAGTGCACCATTCGTCCTTCGAGACGCACGACTTCGACACTCAAGTCCTAGGCCACGACTGGCTGCGGGAGAGGGGCTACAAGAACTGCTGGGGTGTGGGGAGACATGTCCTCGGCAGCCAGATCTTCGATTATTGGTATATAAACCTACCCTTTTTTTTCGTTTCTTTTCTCTTATGTGAAGGGCAAACTAACTAGTTTTTAGGTACGACCCGCACGGCTTCATCATGGAGCACTACGTTGATGGAGACTTGGTGACTGCCTCCGAGCCCACGCATCGTTCACAGGCTGGCCCTGGAAGTTTGCACGTCTGGGGTGAGTATCCAACCCTAGCCTTTGAGTTTGGCACGGAGATATTAATCAATTTGCTAGGTCCCGATGTTCCTGGAGATTTCTTGGACTAGCCTCAATACGGGTTCAGAGTTTCAGGTCTCAGTCCCGAATGAGGTGGCGTAAATCAATTCTGATGCCGAACATCCCCTTATGTTAAGTTTAATGTATCTTATATCGGAGCTTGGGGAGCGGTGAGTAGTGTCTTGTGTTACTACGTCAATAACAGTCCTATTACTGCCAGAGCTACTATAACATAGCATGCAGATTGACTTGCTCTCATTATATAATTGGGTACGTTGATGGCTTTAATGCGTGTCTCATAAATGAAGTAATCGTTACAGGTACGACATAACTTATGCACAAGAAGTAGTATATGCGACTCAGACTTACTCTTCCGCCCGCACCTTATTGCCGTTATATATAAGCGCCTAACGTCGGAAGGTAGACTAGAGCTAACGATAATTACATAAATGCTTCACCAATGATGTATTCGCTGAATATAAAGTGAGATTTACGGATTAAAACGGAGATGTATGTGTACCTTATTTATGTCTCACCAGCTAGGTGTTTGTAGCTCGCACTACCCGTATTCTAGAAAAGCGATTACCCTTTTTCACGTGGGTCTTCGAAAACGCACGGCAACACTGATTTATATAAATATTTTTTTTAAGTAGAATACCTTAGGTATTTTCGTATGAAAAAGGGCGATTGGAGTGTATGGAGTGGTGTAGATTTATGAGTCATGTCGTTGCAGGTAGTTTCATCAGCGTGTGCATGCCGATAATGCACAATGAGAATGGTTTCATTTCTCTCGTCAAAAGTTTCCAGTATATAGGTCATTATTAGACTCTCTAGGAAGACTAACGTTACACTAGATGTCTGAAGATTAGACGTAGTCGCGGTAGGGCGGGTGGTGATCCGCCAACATAACGCTACCCCACGGGGAATACTCTACCACCAGCCACCTAAATCTGCATCTTTCAAAAAGTTCAGACTACTTATTAAATGGGTATTATGTCTATTAAGGGGTATATACTAATATGTACGTCCTGCGATAGTTTAAATCTAGACGAATATGAACCGAAGCTTACTGAACTGTGCCTTGAGCAACCGCTGCTCTTCAACTGATCTACCGTTCCCACCATTGAATCTCCAATTATAACAGTTGTTTATATTCTGCAAGGCGTATGCATGAGCTGCGACTGGCACGCTCGTTCTAAGGATGTCAATAGATACCTAATGTATAGCATATCTAATGAGGGTCTTATGTTGAAAAATCTTGGAGTTAACATAAGGCCCTAGGTAATGAAAAGTCACTCCCAAAGCATCATGGCTCGGAGTCTGAGCGCTGCGTTAGCCTGCAAGTTGATATTGCCAACTTGGCAACAATAATAGTTACCGTCACAACACCTACCTCTAGAATCTAATAGCAAGGTAGAACTTAGATATAGTCGCTCAATACTCAAGTAACCGTGGGTCTCTTAGTGTCGTGAGTAGATTTCTGGGACTGGTCTCGTATCTTATACGCGTTGTGCGGATCTAGGTGGTTCATTATACGAATCTCCCCCGCATTACTAGTCGGCGCCAGACAGCTTCTTCGTCTTCATCCTGATCGGCTGAGGAGGCGGGAGTATGATCAATAGGGTCGGGGTTCTCGCACAGCTCAAGGAAATCTTCTGCCATGCTTTCTCCAGGAGCAAATCCAAGGTTCCGTAATGTGTCATATGGTATTGAGTCGACCCTGTATGAAGTTAGATTAAAGGGAGTGTATCCAAGGAGTAGGTCATAATTACCATCGGGAGGTCTGATCTAAGTGGAGTCCATCGGTTTGTGTTGAAGATGGTGGGTTGCTTGGTTCAATAGATTGTGAATGTTGAGAAAGGCCTATTGGCACGTTAACGCTCATCTGCCTTTCCGGCACTAAGCGTTCGCTCGTTTGCCGCGAGCTCTCTCCATAGTCGTCGGTGGAGCCATTCGATCCGAAAGGCGTAGAATCTTGAGGAGGCGCCAAGACTGATGATGCGCGATCTAAGCTAAAATTATGAGGCCCTTCATCAGAATAACCCGAATTGTAATTATGCATATGGTTCTGATTTGGATGAAAACTTCGTTTTCGAATATCCTCACTCTGGATATAAATATCGCTGGGATCTTGAGGAGCGCCATGAGGATTTGCTGAATTGGGTTGAGGTCCTGAGACAGATGAGACCGATCTGTTAGATAGACCAGGCCTATGCCTAGCCGCGTCAGGCTGGCGGTGAGGGTTTGGGGATTGAGTAAAACCCATCTCATTGCGCACTTTTGAGATGATAGGTGAAACCCGTCGGTCCAAAGGAGGTAAAAATAAATCAGGGGATTCTCCATTTTGTAAGAATCGACCCAATCGACTCTCATTAAATCTGTTGACCAATTCCGCCTGGTTGTCGTTATTCTTGAAGTAGTCTAGGTTAGGAATACCAGTGTTTCCATATGTGCCGCTACGAAGGACCTGCAAAACAACATCTTCAAGTTCAGGTCGTGCCTGAAGGACTATAGCCCATAGACGCTCGCCATTTTGGCCGGTATACCCACTACGAGGGCCTCTTTTGCGCACAGGTCTGTTGTAGGTACAATCGGTGCCTGCGCGCACACAAACGCTGCACTTAGGGACGGCATTGTCGCATGGCTGATGTTGAGAGTTGCAGCGGTCGCAAGCGCGGCTAGCCTTGCGCTTTTTCGACGCTCGCTTGCCGTCATCGCTCTCCCCATCACTCATAGCCTCCACCATACGCCCCGAAGCAGATACCGCTAGTTCCAAACCAGCGTCAAGTCACCCTCCTTCTCCGTGGAGTAGAGGGCCTCCTTTTTTTTTTTTTTTTTTCTTAGAAAATGATGAGGTAAGTTAGATTCGCGTATGCGCCCTTTCAAACCGACGACATAAAAGCTCTTATAGGCTAATGAGGTAAAATATAGAGGAACATAAGAATATAGGTCAAAATTGGTAAGAGGAGCGAGAGTAAATAAAGAATTACCGATATATTTATGTTTTTGTTGTAATTGTGAAGTGAAATAATAATTATGTACGTGTACAGCGATTAAATACAACAAGTACATGCAAGTAAGCTGCTGTCAGCTTGAGCCGGGACCACCTAACTCTTACTTTACTGAGGTATGGCCCTTACTACGGTTAAGCATAGCGATAACTCGGAAAATGACGTAAAATTAATAGGTCCACCCCATAAAATGGTGGGGTGTATTTAGATTATAGGGGTAAATTACAATGCTTAAATGCATATTTCCGCGTAAAACCATATATTATACGTTAAATAAAGCGTATTAAATGGAAAAATATTTATTTATTTTAATTATATATATTAAATTTTTTAATTTTATAATTTAGTAATTAATATTATATTAACTTAACATTAAATATAAGGGTAAATAATAATTTATACGTTAAATTTTAAGTAATTTAACATTATAATTATAAAGGATTTAAGTTATTTAATATTATAATTATAAAGTAATTAATTATTATAATAAATTAATATTATATAATTTTTTTTTATTTATATATAGTTTATTTAAACTTAATTATATAATTTAATTAATAAAAAAACATGTATTTTAAAGGTTAAAAAAAAGGGAAACCTTTTTTATAAATAACATATTATAAATCCATATTTACCTCGTTTACCAGTTAAGGGGTATGTGTATTGCACTTTTAAGGCATTTTCCGAGTTGTCGCTATGCTCAACCGTACCTTACCTTACTGGACTTGACTTATCGGCGCGGGGTTATCTCCGGCAAGGGGGCTGCATAAACGGGGGTGCTATCTTAGAGATAGGTACCTACATATACTTCAAGGACCCCCTAGTGACTCTTTTGTGGCTTTCTCTAGGTAACGTGGCTCTCCCTGTGGCTAATGAGTTAGGGACTTTCTAGGCTTGATAGGTGAAAGTTCAGGGCTAAATTCCCCGTTTCTAATGCCGATATCCTTGCCGTGTTGACCTTCAACTTGCGGAAGTATAAAACTTGCTTCATGGACTCGACCCCATTTATTCTTGCTTCAGCATTGGAGATGCTCTCTTATGATTTACTTCTCAAATAGATCGAACATAAAAATACTAAGTTCTCACATACTTGCAGGGTATCTCATTGCAGATGGTACCGCATACTTCTGCTGCATCTGTTTTCGTCAAACAGCATTGAGGTTCGCTTTAAACCTCCTCAGATGAAGTACCATCTTTAATGATCATTTATCAACACCACCTATCCCTCCCTCCCTCCCTATTCACCGGTCTAAGGTGACAAGCACCAGTAAATTGTGTGTTGGGGGTTGGAAGTTTGATTGTTACCTAGGATGGCGACAACGGGGTCGAATATGATCCTTGATGAACCCATAATCTCCACATCTAGAACAAAACGTAGGGTCTTTCCTACTGATTCTTCGGTCATCCTTGTGGGTTGTCGCGGTGCTGGAAAACGGACGTTGGGATTTATTGCTGCCAAGTATCTCGGCCGTCGACTTATTACAGAGGATCACTTTTTTGAACAGTCAACAGGATGTACCAGGGCTACTTTTCTGCAAAGATATGGGCGAGAAACTTTCAATCAACAGATGGCAATTGTACTTGCCCGAATGCTCGAGCTGAACCAGGCCAACTGTGTTATGGAATGCGGCACCGGCACTTTGTCGCCCGATATTGAAGAAATCCTCAAGGACTACATTGAGACAAACCCCATCATTTACATTCACCGCGATAAAGAGGATCTATACAAGCTATTAAAGCTCTCGGCGGCCGATGCGCAGCATCTACTCACCACTGACCAAAAGCACCGTAATTTCTCTAATTTGGAGTACTTCAACATCTTTGACCCCAGTGGCGAAGGCCACGTAACAGAGGCATACCCCTATCGCTCCGCATCTACAAGCACTGCTAAGCTCGTAGAAGCAAAGCAAGATTTCAAAAACTTCCTTGATCACATTTTTGGCCATGGTTTAACGCGATCATGGATAGCGAACCCATTCTCAATCAAAGCGATACCCCCTGAGTATCGAACTCACACCTTCGTCTTCTGCCTTCGACTCTCAACTTTACTCAGCAGTAATATTGATCTGGCCAACCTGGAAGCTCCCGGAGAGGTTGTGGAGCTGATAATTGACACTTGGCCCACGAACATGCTGGATCTTATAGCAATCCATGTCGCTTTGGTCCGCCGTAAACTAGACCTTCCAATCATATACTCCGTCGAAGAGAACCCTCGAGAAGAACGAAAGAGGCCCCTTGAAGAAAGGGATACGATGGATCTAGAACTGATGCTTCATGGGCTTCGTCTTGGTGTCGAGTATCTGAGTCTTGACCTCCAAAGAAGCCCCGCGCTGATCTCCCATATTCTCGCCATGCGAGGAAGAACAAAAATCATCGGTAATTATATTATGAAAGGGTTTGGGAATCCACAATGGAATGATGAGTCCTTTATGGAGCGGTATCTTCTGGCTCAACAACTTGGCTGCCAGATTGTCCGCATGGCCCGTTTCTGTTCCGTAGATAGAGATGACAATCTACGCCAGGTATTCGTTGATAAAATAAAGGCGTTACCGGATCCGAAACCTCGCCTGATTGCTTACGATTTTTCGGTGTTCGGTGTTGTGCTACCTTTCCAAGGAGATTCCTTGAATCCCATTGGACATGATTCTCTCGAGAAATCCTCACGAGAGCAGATGATCGGTGTAAGTACAACACGGGGTACACTACGAGACCTGTTCCGAAAAGGAGTTTTACAGCCACTCAATTTCTATACTTTGGGGTTGAACGTTTACTATTCAGCGTCGCCCTCAATGCACCGTGCAGCGTATGAGCATTACATGATGCCGCACACCTTCAATGCTAGACGTTGCACTTCACTCGAAGAAATCGATCGTATTCGACATGAACCCGGCTTTGGCGGCGCTTCATTGACAGCACCATTCAAAGTTGCCATCATGTCACGTCTTAACCATCTCAGTACTCACGCCATCGCGATTGGCGCAGTTAACACGCTTTTACCTCTGCGTGGAGATTCTAATTCAATCATAGACCATGCCAATGCTCGAAATAGGTCTGGCTATGCCACTAAGTTTTACGGAGACAACACTGACTGGAGTGCTATCATGACTTGCTTACGCAGAGCCATCAGCCCTCGCAACTCAGTACAGCCGTCTCGGACAACGGCCCTGGTAATAGGGGCAGGTGGAATGGCTCGAGCAGCTATATATGCTCTAATAAAATTAGGTTGTCGAATGATCTTCATCCATAATAGGGCAAGAATGAAGGCAGAAGAAGTTGCGATGCATTTCAATATGTATGCTATAGAGCAGGGACTCCTATCCCGCCAAAATGAGGGAGAAAAAATCTGTCGGGTTATTCCGTCAGCCAGTGATCCTTGGCCAAAGTCATATCAACAGCCAACGATGATCGTATCTTGCATCCCGGCATCCGGCACAGATGACAATCCACCTGTAGACTTCCGAATGCCTCCTCAATGGTTGAGAAGTCCTACTGGTGGTGTAGTAATTGAGGTAACTACGATTCTCCTATTCATCGTTGGTTTTTCATATCTAACCTAAGTGTTTTCACAGTTGGCGTATGAACCCCTCATCACACCACTGGTGGTCCAAGTCCGTAAGATTCGCGAAGAAGGGAATACCTCATGGGTAATTGTTGATGGCTTAGAGGTTGTGGGTGAAATGGCTATGGAGGCGTTCGAACTAATGACCGGTCGCCAAGCACCTAGAAGACTAATGCGAAGAGTGTGCAATGAGACCTGGGAGAAAACAAGCGCACCATTTCAGCCGCAAAGGTAGCCCCCGCCGACGGCGTCACAGTCAGCGAAGATTTTTTTTATCCCTATCAGTCAGATACAAGTCAAGCAGCCTAAAGAGAGGTACGACACATCATTTGCCTTGGTCACACAAATCTAGCGAGCGAGCATCTGGTTATTGACGAATTGCGGTAGTATGACTCATTTTACTTGTGGTCTATTATTGTCATAGTTTCTATGCGTTATTGCTCGGAGTTTCTGTCGTCCGTATGAACACTTCCAGCTCCCGGCTGAGGAGCTACCTTGGCGTAGGTCTACTACGGGAGCTGTTAAGTGTCGGGAAGGGGGAAAGGAAACCATTGGTGTGAGCCAACCCCTCAAAAGATAATATAGTGCTAATTATATCGACTCAAAGCTCTACCTACAGAGCACAGCTACCTAGCTACCAAAATTATGATCACTCTAGGTACCTAGCTGATAATAATATTAGGTTACGCATAACGTACAAGAATATCCCATTGCCATAATTAAGCTAAGTGGGATGTAATAACCATATTTGAAAAGAGCCTAATCATGCTTGGCTACGCCAATAATATCTAGCCCTCGGCGCGTTCTGTGTTCTTCTCGAGTTTTCCGCAGCCTCCTCTAGCAAATTCCTCTTCCTAGTTTCTGAAGTCTCCTCGGCATCACTAAACTTCATCATCTCAACCCAGACTTCGAAGTAATCCCGCCAATCCTCAAGCGTATAACACCAGCCCACGTACAGGCCGTCCCTCAACTCATGCTCCGGGTCGTTACCATTGTGGGATTTGTTACGAGCCTGCATTTTGCAGTGCAGCTTCGCAGCTCTGTTAGCGGCGTCGGCGGATCGAAATATGCCTATTGGGGGGACTAATCTGCCGTTGTCTTCTGTATCAGAGTCATCGAAGTCCTTCCGGAAGACGATATAAATGACCTTGATTGGATCCGGCATTTTGATAGGTGCCTGTTTTGTGTTCATATATACCAAATTAAGATAAATGCCAAGATACGTACCTCTTAGGTAATCTATCGGTACTTCAGCTTTAATATCCTCGCGAGGCACAACAAGAGGTAAGGAAACAACTTTGTTGTTCCGCGAGGAACGTTAAGTAAGGTTCCCAGAGCTATACATACAAACACCTCCTTTGTATCCCATGTTTCATTTCCGTTAGCTGGCAGATACGTATATGTGTTATGAGATAGCTATCGCCGTAGAAATGAGTAATAGGTACGTGTGAGATTTTGTAGTGAACCGCCTCCTCCCTAACTCAAGGTTTCTATGCTACCTAATCACTTGACAGCCAATTAGAAATCACTTTAAACTCGTTAAGTCTATGTAGTCTATAGGTACGTTTCGAATTATCTAAGGGGCTTTTGTGAGGTAGGTAGTCGAACTATAATCAGCAACTTCGTATAAAGGGGGTTAAAGTAAGATAGGGGATAAAATGGGTCTGATAAAAGGCTAAAGTTTCATTAAATGACGCAAAAAATCAGACCTGAAATCATCAGTTGGTACGTGTTTAAATCCTCAGTTATATCCAGTCGGCAAGACATAACCAAGTTTGGCTCGTTGGTTTTAAAAGATCATGTCTTATAGCTTCAAGAGGCGCAACATAGAGTCACAGCGTAACAAGCGTAAGAGGCAAACATCTAGTATTACGTATGGTTCAAGACTGTTGTAAATTTTGACACTATCTACATTTTACCAAATAAGTAAACAGCAGTCAGTTCTCCATCAAGATGGAGCTTAGAACTATCATGTTATCATCTGACCATTAGCTTAGTAGTGTCCTAAGACGGTTATCTGAGGAGTCTTCCAGATATCCCAGTCTTCTGAAACAGTCGGGTCACCAAACGGCCTGAGTGTAGCAAATCGCCACCTATAGTGAAAGGACTAAGTATTAGTGGACAGTTCGGCCAGCGTCATGGGTTTCGCCACACAGAGGCCACTTACGTATAGTTGCCGTTGGCAATCTGGCTACCATTACCCAGTTTACCGAACCACGTATGGTCCCTACCTCCGCGCAGCGTATCGGTAAGGGGGTAGGTGAAAGTGTCGTTCGGGTCGTAAAACCGGTCGTCGAAGTTTGCTCCGTCGCCGTTCCAAGACGCCGCTGGCCCGATGTAACCGTTCTCCCCTTCGACGGGCGGGTAAGACCACCAACTCTCGTCCCAGCCGGCCTCGTATATCTAAATTGGGTTAGCTAGTATATAGTAGGTGCCTTTGCTTCTTGAGGGGTATTAGCAACTTACATCCCAGCGGACTTCCTTGCTGCCCCATACGACTTGCGTGTAGACCTTCGGGTAGTCTTGATAAAATCGCGTAACGTTAAATGTATAACTATTTCTTGTTAATGAAAATATGATGTCCAATTACCAGTAATGATAACATACGATGATTTGACCGATATGTCCTTATTCTGAGGACCGGAATTCGAAAATGGATACCCAGGATAGTAGACGTCACCTAAGTCGGCCTTTAAGTCGGCCCCAAGTCCTAGCAGTCGTTAGTATGTGACACCTAATGGATCTTATGGTATGTTACTCACCTAAGTAAGGGAATGAAAGCTGTTCTCCAGCGCTTGATGATAGTATGACTTTCCCGCTGTATAGAGGAAAACCAGACGAGTTCCAGCCTGAGCCTTCGGGATTAACGAAGTCAATCCTGTGGTGTGTATTAGTTGTCATCTTCAAAGTGTTTGGCAAATGCGGTGATCTTACGAAACGGCCTTGCCCTCTCCGGCTTTAAGTGTGAAGTCCTCGGGTAGGTTAACCTCGACAGGGAGGTCTATGGGCTCCAGCTCGTCGAATTTCTTCACCCTCCTTAACCTAGCATCAGCAATCCATCCCACGACCTCCACACCAGCAGCCCTCTCAGTCTTAAAGCTGTAGCTGACGTCGCGGTCGCCGTTATTCGTCACGGTAACCGGGTGGGATCCTTTGAAATGTGCGGTATCATTCAGGTTGAACTTCTCGTACTCGACATCGGTGGTGTAGTTCACGACCTTGAACCCGTTAACTAAACCATTGCCAACCTGCGCAACACTAGCAGTGAAGCCGTAGTCTTGATCTGTACCGTTGAACCACGGTAGCGCTACTCCACTGGAGATTATCTTCCTGCGGAGACTGTGTGCGAACCCTTTACCATGGACGCTACGGCCGCCGGTCGCGCCGACGTAAAGAGCCGCTATGCCAGCAACATATGGGGTTGCCATGGACGTTCCGCTCATGATTGCGTACTCGCCATTAAGGTACGTGCTGAAAATATTACCGCCGGGAGCGGCAATATCCGGCTTGAGATCTAGGTCGAAAGACGGCCCCCATTGCGTGAAAGTATCGGGCTTGTTAGCGAAAGGGTTCGCATAACCGATTGGGGTCTCTGGGTTCACGGAAAAGTCCGCTGTTACAGTACCGTTTTTCTTGGCGGCGTCGATGATAGCCTGTCCGATTTCTGCAACGACTAGCGCGATAAGCGTCGAGTCGTCGACCGTCCCCGGCTGAATCAACCGAGCCTCGTTATTGTAAAACAGCATGTATTCCGCTCCTAAAGCAGCCAGATGGCCTTGTTTGGTAGCAAACGAGCAAGTACCACGTCTGACGATGGGTATTTTCCCGGTTAAGTTCTGAGTGCCTTCAGGGTAGGGCTCGCACGCTTCCGCGGGGTCAGATGTGTTAAAAGAGAGTGGTACGATAGGCCATCCCACCACTGTAGAGGGGAAGTAAAAAGTCGATGGAAGGTACCCAAGGGTAGTAGTATTGGTAACGCCGTCGACTGTGAAGTTAGCTCCGAAGGGAAGTTCAGGGAATACCTCCGTCTCTACCGAAGCAACTGCAATGACATTAGTGCCAGACGAACCGGTGCTGCCGTAGAAAGGGCCTTGGTCCCCATCGTTTCCGGCTGCGATTGTAACAAGAATACCCTCATCTACGAGACGAGAGGCTACTTCAGCCCAGGCGTGAGTCGACCAGCCTCCAGGCGAGCCGATGCTGGCAGTTACGATATCAACCTATAGACCAGCTGTCAGGGAAAATACTAGGTAAGAGAAATAATCGTAATTGACCTACCTCATCATCGTACGCTCGTAGGAATGCATCAATCAGCGTTGCAGTGTCGGTGTAGTCCTAATCGCTCATAAGTTAACTTCGCTCATATCGCTTAGCAGTATGGCGCCGGTTTCTATAACTCACAGTTGAACCAGGAAACACCTTATACGAATAAATAGTGGCTTCAGGGGCAACACCCGTCCATCTAGAGGAGTGTAAGGTCAATGTTGAATATTTTCCGTATAGTAAGCTGTAATGACAGGGCGCTCACGTATCGGCTTTTGCCGCGACAATCCCCGCGACATGAGTTCCATGGCCAAAGTGGTCAAGAGGATCATCGTCAGGCTGCTTATCCCCTGAAGGCCAATCTGAGTTTTATATTAGTCTCCTAACTCTTAAATGCTGTAAGTTATCTGCTACTTACCGCCGTCCCCGACGAAGTCATATCCACCGGCTACCTTAAAGCCAGGGCCAAACCCGCCTCCAAGCTAATCAGGTATTAGATCTAGATGAACCCAGAATCGGATTGACTAGGGCTCTTAGCTTACCGCCGTATGGTTATACCTAAATCAAATAGTTAATAATTGTTTCTAACTGACGTATCGAGCAGGTACTAACCATGTTCCAGAGTCAACAATTCCGACCTTCGCACCCTTACCGTAAATGCCAGCTTCATGAAGCTTGCTAACTCCAGTAACATTGTGAGTAGTATAGTTAAAGTTGATTGGAAGGCCATCGAGGACTTTTGGCTCGGGTGGGTTTAGATAGACTCGCTCATTCGGCCAGACGCGCAGCACACCGGCCATCCTCTCAAGCCCGTTAATGCTATAAGAGTCTGTTTCGATGTTCGCGCCGGAAAAGATAGGACTATTGAAAGACTTGACAATCTTGATGCCTTCGGCGGAAGCGAGTCCATCGCGTCTGTTTGCTTGGCCCTTAGCGAATGGTTAGTCTAGAGTGTTAGGGGTATAGAGCATTCTAGCCTCAGCGCGACAACTAACAGGTTCATATTCGACAATGAAGCTTTTCGCGATGGGGGCCGCATTCGTAGTGTTCTCAGCCCTGCGGTTTAGAGCCGCAGCACCCCCGGAGAGGGCCAGAGCAAGGCTTAGGAAACGCATCTTCTGCCTGAGTGACGGCACAAGAGGACACTACTAAACCAGATCCCCTACATGGTCGGTCACGCTCCATGATACTGATTTTATATAAAATTACGGCTTTATTCGCAGCATACTCCACCGAGTTCATGGTGCTCGTTTCCTATGTAACCACAATCACAATACGAGGTTTGCCCCACAAAGGTGTTCCGATAGGATTCTCGAGTATCTATATTGCCTAGTACAATGGGACGATGTCACCATGAACACCACTGTTCAAAAGGCGAAAAGGTCTGCAGAGTATGTCAACTATCGAGTTGACCAATGTTGACTGCTAGTAACCCCGCCAAGAGGTTGCGTTAATGCAGGGGTTAATATCGTCAAAGCTCGTGTAATAGGCGACAATCCACTATATGGCATGTTCAAATGGAAGCAATTCATCTCCGAGTCGTAAAGAGTTCTGTTCTTGATTCAAACTATGCAATTGGAGGCGAAGAAAAGGTATCATTGAAAAAGAGTATTAGCCCTTCAGGCATGAGTGTTCATATGAGCTTGATACATATGTTACCTAGCGTCAAACCACATTACAATTACACTTGTATTGAGCTACGAAATATCTAGGAGTTTCCAGAGAAAGCTATAGGAAGGTTCAACATACACGAGGTAGAGACAAGCTTTGGCTTAGACGTATTTCGATAAGTTTTCCGATTCATACGTCTAAGTTTACGAATACTCACCGGTCATATAAGTACGATTAGTAGAAGACGATATCCTCATATTTCCTACTTAAAAAAATAAATAAACAAATAAATAAATAAAAATAAACATGGGTCAAAAAACGAGAAGAGTAGGACATGTACCGAAGTACCCGACAAGATAACATTAGAATACTATCTTCTTAATCTAATGCCCATCAATTGGTGAGTCTTCCTACCATGGCCATTCTCCAACAGCAGCAATATAAACAGGTTAAACTTCCAGGCGTATTGCTACTAGATTAGCCCATCCTAGAGACCAAAAGCCACTCCTCGTATAATATTCGAATACCGAGTGATCCCGGTAGAGTTCACTAGTAACACGCTATCTAAAATAATGAACGTCAATACTTTGTTTTCTTTGGTGAGAAAGTTAGATGCTACATAAGACACGCCTCCAAAGTAGGAACTCTCCAACCATAGCAACATGGAAATGCTAGCTCCAGTAACAAGCTTAAAGGGAATGAGAGGGACACTGGAACATTACGTACTCTATTATTGCACCAGCCCTTCTAACGCGGGGTTATGAGGTAACTTAATGGTTCGGGTAAGCCAGAAGCTGTGCTTCGCTTCCAACTCATTAATAGATGGTGGCCCCGGCAACAGATACAAATATCCAAGAGTAATATTTGCAGATAGCCACACTACAGTTCGGGTAAAAAGAGGTATCGAATAGTAGTCCTGGCCCCAAATATATACCCAGGTATAGGTCAGTCTAAATATGATATATAGAAGGGAGAGTATATTGCGAGTTTCGACCTCCAGCTCATTCACGTTGGCCGCAAGAACGGCAACAGCAAATAATGGTAGATTTTCGATCGCATTATTCAAAGCATATTCGGAGCGCTCTATACGCCCCCTTGTCTGCGATATCGTCAGTACCGGACATAAGTACCTAGGTATTTACGATTACCATGGGGAATCTTAGGCTTTGGAGTTGGTTACACGTACGATAGGATCTAGTTCCACCGCTCTTCTAATATATAACGCGTGTACGCGAGGATTTAAAGTGTTAAAATAGTTGCCACCAGGTCCAAGAAAAGTGAAGCATATTCGTGGAAATAATGCCAGGAGAAAAGCAAATGGAACCTTTTTCTCATGTCAATTCGATCTCCAAGGGGGAGGAGTGTTTAGGTACGTACAGTCCACCACGAAAAATCCTCGTGCTTGAGAGGGCCTACGATAGTTTGTAATAACGTCATTATCAACGCTGGCGTAGGTTAGGTACTTTTTGAATTTCAGAGGGGAAAAAAATCAATCGATATTAGTGTAGAGCCTTTAGGCAGAGTGTAATTGTAGATAGGAGTTGTTTAATTACGATGGAGCTATAGTTACAGGTAAATAAGAAGCACATTAGAAAAGCAACCATGCTTCTAGGAGTAAAGACGCTTGAAGAAAGCTCGATATGGATTAAAGACCTCTGATGAATGCGGCATGGAAACTGTCGACAAAGGCTAAAGCTTTGTCGTTATCAACATAAGAAGAACAGCCTCAAAACAATACAGTTCCAATATACCCTTCATTACGAAAAACACTTTAATCAAATGTTATTCGCAGAACATAAATACAAATGATATGAATATCAACCGAAATCAGCGTTAATTTAGATCTGACAACCAATATTGAAACACAGCTCGTAGATATAATAAAAGCAGTTACTCTACTTATATCTAATAGGTTTTCTCTTATTGGTTGATTAATAACACCAGAGTTGGAAGTAAGTAGTTTCATGCAGGATTTAGCACCAAATAGCGAACAGCATTAAGGGTTGTTAACTACGACGGATCTATGCTCTAGTCCCATGCTTGTGAATGCCAACAAGGAACAAAAAAAAAAAAAAAAAAAAAAAAAAAAAAAAAACGAGGATGTCGAGGCTTCCGTTAGGAATGACGTACTTGATGCTGCGCAATTCGCGTACAATGAGGTATCCTGTCTAGCTCAATAGTGCTTACTGTCACTGGACTTCAGTAGCGCTAGTTTAATCGGCCATATGACCCCGAGTTGGATGAGCGGGATGAGGTCAACATACCTGCTCACCTCGTCCACGAGACTTCGCCAATTTGAATTATGTCATTGTAAAAGCTCTATATTCAAGGCCATTTGCAAATCAGCTCGGCGCCAATAGTAAGCCATGCGCACGACATAGTCTACTATGTAAATAAGGGAGAGGATATGAAACAGGTTGTACTCTATTGAAGTTGGTTGTTGGATGCTAAATTACAGTAGGTAAACCGTACCTCCGAGCTTATCATTCAACGCTATCAACGACGCTATCTCTGTACCCCACCTTACCCCAGGAAGTGCTTCAGGTACCTAAACCTAACCTTATCTTTCCTTGTCGGCGCCACTCCGAACGGCCGCGTCGCTCCGAGCGGGTACTTACATTTCCCCGTCTCGACGCTTCGTTGGCGCGCTTCGCTGCCTGGGTATGTCCCGTAGAGCGCCAATCACATCCTGTAGACATCTCGACAGTTAGTGACCATGTCTGGATCCGGACATACCGAGCTAGCCGCAAGTACGCAGTTGGGACGAAGCTGAGGTTTATCCCTAGACAACCTTCTTCCTTACCATCCATAGATACAGGCACATGGGGTTTCTGATTTGTTTATGATGTCTTATCGCAAAGGCTGTGCAGGACTAGGTATGTGGATGACGGGGACTGGACGGCATGTCCAGGCAGCTAAGGTACCTGTACTATGTAGTAATCGAAGTGCGCATTAAGACGCGCCTCGATTTGCCGATCTCTCCAGCCTGCGCAAAAGTTGAAACAGCTCTGTATTCTGCATAGCAGGCACCTAAATTGTCTCTCGGGAATATACATCCGACAAAGGGGATAAAAATAAACGATCGACGGCTAGCGGCTGGAGCGGACTGCGTAGGAACGAGGTCGTACAAAGTACAGTCCCGTTCAGCAAACGGCATAGCAGAGCTACTATGTAGGTTCAAGAGCTGAAGATGAAGCACGGCCGAGCTAATCACACATGTTTTCCGCTTGAAACAAGGCATGAAATCTGATCTCGAGTGTTTCAACTCATGTCACAATACGATTATCTTCGACCTGGTAGGCGTACCTGCCGACTTGGTATTCGCTCGTTTCGCGTGGTTAATCTACGAAAGTAAAAGTCCTACATTTTTCCGGGCAGGCTGGGAGTATTACGTGCGGGCCTGGGTCAAGAATGTAAAAGGTGAATGGGAAAGAAAGGACCAGATGTTACGTGGATCAGAGATCCGGAACCGTTTTAGAAAGAGAAATCGAACTTCAGAGGAGGATAATGGACTTCCGTTATCCCGCGATGCCACAGAGGACCAGTATTTATCTCCAACTAACAGCCCGGCCTCGGGCAGCTCAACGTTGGATAGCGAGTATGAGAATCCAGCTGAGGAACCCGAATCCGATGCGCTACATGATTCCCGTCCACCAAAACGGTGGCGGTCATAGGGTTCTAACTTTGAATGTTAATACCGCATGTCAACATTACAAGATTTATCAGAATAGTTTTCAACTGCCTTGGGATAATCGGGCAATGTGAAGAATTAAAAGAATCTATTGGAAGAAGTCGAATTTGAATAGCCGCTTGGGTTCGTCACGCACGAAATGTGAGCAAGCGGGAGTAGGTACTTCAATCAATCAGACCCGTCCTTTGCGAAATGCCGTTAGGTTACCAGCTCTCCCAAGGTACTTGCTGATACGCTATCGGAGGGCCTACTATTACGTACATCATAGTAAGGAGGTACGGAATACCTAGCACATGTATAACTTAAATTAACGTAACCTAGGTACATGTAGCTCTGACCCATACCTACCTCATAACCCGTCATCATCACACGCGCCTTCAACCCATGAAAGAGCCATCTAATACCTAGTAAACAAGGCAGACAAGGCTTCAAAAGCAGCCAACAGACAAATAACAAGGGAGATTGAGAAGCAATGAAATAGCTGATAAATCAGGTACCCTCAAGTAGGTAGTACCCACTAATTAACCCTTTATCTACTGAGATAGTGCACCTCTGTAAATTGCATACCTCGCGCCAAGTCTAACTAAAAGGCCACGATAAGAAGACGGGTGACAAAGTACCTACCTATAGGAGGTAGCCTCCTTATTAAACTTCGTGATTCCCTCTTGATTCAATGATTTCCAGTATCTTTCTTTCTCATCTTGCTCTCGATATCTTAAACCTTCTTTTCTGAACTCTCTCGGCCAGTGCTTAGGTCGATTTTGCGTCAACAAAACTTGTAGTTTTCATACCCGCACTTGCAGAAGTACCTAGGTACCTAAGTAGCTTCGGTCTGCGTCATCGGCCCCATCGAGGTAGTCTGTTGGTATCGATAACGATAACGACTAACCCGCAATCGCAACTTTAGCATCACATCACTATCGCGGTGTACCGTGTACCTCTTTGGCTGCGGCCCCCTTATCCTTTCTGAGTCACCCGGTCTTTGTCTTGTTCAAGCCTTTCCCGACTCTGATACAAGAAGAAACGTATAAGCCACGCTTTCCCGTCACTTGAACAGTACCCAACCCACCTGCTTACCTTCCCAAGTCCCGTACTTCTTTCACCATCGTGCCGTCATACAGAGACAAAGCCATCTTTCAACTCGCAAACAGCGAAATCAGGAAGAAACACAAGACCTACCATCATCTTACCTAATCATCATCTGTCCGACGTGACTCAATCACCTTCTAATCTCTTGTCTTCCAGAAGACACTAAGCCAACAACCCCTTTCGCGTATTTCCATCCTGTTCTTGAACCTACGGACAGCCATTCTTCTACTGTCCAGTTTTCGTTGTTCATCAAGCGACCTTCGTCCTTGCATCATTATTTTTCGTCTTATATCTATAATCCATCCGCGTCGATATCGTCATCAACCCTTAAATACACCGTGTTCCTCCTTTTTTAGGACGTCCCTATCGAACGGTGTTCCTTGTTCCTTGGAAATAGATCTACTCCATACGGTAGTCTACATCCCATCCAAGCCAACCTCATATTATCAATCGTTTTGAACCATCATATCCGGTCGACCAAACCACGTTTCATGATGGCTTTTGACCAAGCTCGAGATCTCCGAAGCTCCGCTCAGGACTCAAAGCGTTTCAAGCAGCACGTAGAAAAGTGGTCTCGGGGAACTCGGTCCTCAGCTGGATGCAAGTTCAGCTGCGCAGACAACATGTACATTGCAGGAAGCCAAAGCCAACGTGAAAAAGTTCGACCCGAGGGGCCCAACCAGTAAGCCGCAACTATTGATCGTGCATCATATATCGTGTAGCCTAAAAATCAATGCTAATAAATCAGTCACTCCAACCGTCTAGGAAACCCGAATATTGTCAAGCCTCGCGATAAGGGATACGACTACCGATCAAGCTACATGCGGACCAAAATAGACGCATTAGAAGAGTTGCACGACCCATCCAACACTTCGCGATCACTCTACGACCTTCTACCGTCGCCTCAGAGCCGACGAAGCTCTATCGTTTCGGATAATGTTCTCTATAGCTTCGACAGGGTTGATAGTCCGGGCAGACCATTAACACTAGACGTCTTTGTAAAGACCAACCCTAAGGAGACGGAGAAATTCGTAGAGAAGGAGTACGAGATACTCGACCAAAATGGAGATGCTCTAAAAGGCCGAAAGGCCCGACAGAATCTCCGCCGAAGGAACCACGCATCAACAGCACAAGAACCCGATATCATTGAGGACGACGGCTTCGAACTCGTATAAATAATAGATATCTCAGCTCGTTCTCAAGTAAACGGCTGGGTTCGTGGTGCGCTGACTGCAACCATTCTTTTCTCGATATGGCTCGCCCACCTTTTCTGCTCCCTAATTTGCATTCCAGCTATTATCGACTGGGGGCAAATAGTACGGCACAGGCCCTATATACCGCATGGTTGGAGGCTTTCTGGTAATATTCGATATGACCGATATGATTCTCTTTTTTCTTCTTGCGGGAGCTGTGGCATTAGATTTCCAATATGGGCTTCGTTGCTACCCAAGCATGTGTATTTTAGATGGCAACGGACCATTGTTTCACGCATATTCTGCCTGGGCGTTTGGTAGGCGGTGTTGAGCTTAACTCTACCCATCGGGCGTGATGGTTAGAGAAGGATGGCTCCACGCATCAAGTTTGTAGATTTTGTAGCCAGATGGTGTTGCTCATGGGAATTATCGCACGATGAGACGTACAACGAGCGGATCGCTTTGTTTTCTCTTTGTATGCGGAGTGCAATGCGTTATATGAAATATATTTTTAATACCAATATATGCCATCTATATTTGAGATTTTGCGTATTATGAATGTTTGAAGTCTGCAAGATGAGCCTTTACCCAAGGCAAAGGTGAAGGGTGAGGATTATGGTGATAATAACTTGGAAGAATTGATAGGTAATTGTTAAAAATTTGTGTGCCTGTGTTTCGTGGCCCGTGCTTGATTCGCATGAGGCACGTGCTTTATGCAAGGTGTAACTTATACATCACCTGTCTTGGAAAAGATACCTAGGCACTACCCCCTTCAAGGGACCCCTTCCCATGCCTGAGATGTATTCATAAAAGTTAAATTGAGCATCTCGTATAGAAGGTGCGCGTAGGTAGCTAAGGCCGTATGTCAGGTAGGTACGCATGTATATAACTTGGCCATGTCTTAAAACTTAGATATGTTAGGAGGTACACATGCCCACCTGCAGGTACCTAAGGTACATATCAATGCCAACTTCATGGCAGGTAGGACATATAAAGCATGAAGGTGCTATAGGAAGCAAGAGAAGCAGTTAGGAAAGTACATATGTACCTAAGGTATGCAGGTATTAAAACTCTATTCACCTTTGGTCAAGGGCATGTCTTTAATCAACTTGGTTTTAATCAATTTGGTTTTAATCAACTTGGTAAGTCAGTTTAGTTTCCCTTTACAACAATTTAGAAAACCACATTACCTGATATAAGATCTCTATCTCGCTTCTCAATGAAACCAAGTTTGTCGAATCATCCCATTGAATCAAATAACGCTAATCTACATTCACCATGGGCTTCTTTACCCTGTCTGCGCCTTATATGCAAAGATGCAGAAGCCTACACAACTCGATTTTAGACCTGTCGTTCCAAGCAGAGAATCTGGATTCTGGAAGATATTGTCTATCTCCTTGCCGTGCCACTGAAGTCGTTCGAGCGCAAGTTCTCTTCTCAAGCTTATACCTCTCAGACTACTAGTGCGGGCTATTCTTCTGCAAGAATTCTTCTCCTACCATCTGAAATTCATTTCCTTATATTTGCTCATCTGGACGATGTTGTCGATTGCGCTGCTCTCGGCCTCACCAGCAAATACTTCTGGCGTCTTGCACTCCCAGTTCTACATGATAAATGGGCTTCAAATCTGGGTTCTTGGGCAGGAGAGAAGATTGTTTGCGTTGGAGGCTATATACAAGCCGGAGGCTGCCTAGGTACCCTTCAAAATTCCCTGAATGTGCTATTGATATACTCACCCAAAGCGAATCCGAAACAGATCAAAGCAGTTCTTCTTACCTGCAAAGCCTTGGTTCCCCAGCGAGGAAACCCTCGTCGAAGGACTTTATCCGCCTCGCCTTCCTAGGCGAGTACCAACACCTTAGAACTATATGGGGAGAAGCTCAAAAGAAAAGCTTTCTCTCGGCATGCTTGAATCGTTTGGTTGGCTATCGCTGGATGTATAAAAGCTTGGTAAAGCCGGATTTTAACAATTTCAAAGAAGATTGTTTCTACCCACGAGATCAGCCATGGATTTTACGAAACTTGACAACAAAGGAGTTCGTGAGGTCTGAGGCAATAGCTCTAAAGCCAGAGTTTATACATGGGCCGAGGATTCGAGGCATAGGTTTCGAGCATGCGCTTTTGACTCGTATCTTCTGGGTACCTTCGGACGTTGTCGAGAATATAATTCCTGAGGAATTCGTCAAAGGACTGTGGGCAGGTCATCAATTTGATATCGTACAGCTGTCGAGACACGTTGAGACGACTAAGGGGGAAACATGGGCCGACATAAGTACAGAAGTTATGGCCGATATTTCTTTTGTTTGGAGGTGGATGTGCGGACCGCATTGGAAAGAGAATGCCATACGTGATGCGGAACGTCTCCCACCCTGTTAGTCTCTCGACACTGTTGGCGTCTAGCCAATGGCGCACATTTATTCTCAGTTTGTTGATATCTTACGAATCCCTGCTCTTCACTTAAAGCTCTCGTCTTAGGTTTCCAGTACCTTACGCAGAGGTGTTTCCGTACATGTGTATAGCTATTTGCTAATAAACGTTGCCATGCGGTCCTATTCACATTGTTATGGAGCCTGATCTTAACTTTGTTCTAGTTTCATGGATATATCTAATACCATTGTCTGAAGTCGCCGAGTGTACACCCGGATATCTCAATATTTACCAGTGATAACTTCAACCGTTAAGTCACCAGGCCAGAGAGGTTCGTCTACGCCATTTCCACGCGTGCCGATGTGGTATCCCAGATCGACAGCCCCATCAGCAAATTGTGCTACGGGTTTGACTTGAACAAACGTAGCCGCTATGCTTTTTGTTTCCTGTACTCGAAAGAGTGCAGGATTAAACAGTACCTGAGAATCACGCTGATATAGCAATTTCAGCATGGCTGGCAGCAGGTGTTGCATCGCATGATAATAACGGAACACTGGCGACCCGTGTCTTTTCCATGCCTCGTTCCATGTCTCTTCGTCGTAGGTACCCACGGAACGGACTAGCCATTTCGAATAGTAGTTGAGTGCTACCTAATAGAGGGGAAAACTTGTTGTTAGCAGTAACCCCGTGCCCGCGATAGGTAGAAAATAGGGGGGGGATCTACTTACGTCAATGCCATAGCTACCGCCATGTTCGGCTCGGCGAACGAGAGCGTCCAAGACTGCTGTGCTTCCACAGAGGCCGGTACTAGAACTAGGTATAAGTACAAGACCTTTGACTAGGAGCATTCATATGTCAAGGTTATTAGTTAGGTTATGTACTTACCAGTAACCTGAATTCGGAAAACCGGTGTTACAGCTTCATCATTACCCATCGCTCTGCCGTACGACAATGAAACACCGTAGCACTAAATAAATAATCAAATAAGCATCATCCCATGAACCATATTCTACTCGATGGACTCAACTTACCGCATCACTAATCTGTTGCCACCCGCTCCGATGCACTTAAGGGCCACGCTAGCCGTAGCAATTCTCCTGAACCACAACAATACCCCGGGACCTATCGTTAACCAGATCCAAGATGGCCGGCGTCCGAAACCATGCTTCTCCATCACACCGGGTCGGTATCCGTCGACGGCCACATCGGCCTCCCGGATCAGCGCCCTAAGCTTCTCCCTATCCCCCTCGCCCCGCAGGTCTAGGAAGCAGTTCCACGTCCCCCCAGTTCAGGTCCTGGTGCAAGCGGGAAAGGTCCGTGATCCGCGGCGACGTGGCGCGCATCACGCTGGCGCCCATCTCCGCGAGCGTTGTCGGGCCACAAGGCCGTGGGCTGCGAGGAGTCGGAGTCTTTGATCGTCTCGTAGAGACCGACCTTCCCGCTTGCTTGGCCATGCCCGCTGGCGAAGCACTCCTCGGATGACCGCGCTGTCGTGCACGCATGGCGGAGCTTCTTGCCCATGAGCTCGTCGAGCGCCGCGACGTCGAACTGAGAAACGGCGTTTTGGACCCTCTCTACCACGGTGTCGTATGTGTCGTATGTGTCGTTTCTTCGCCGTCGAGGGGAAGTCCTAGCGCTGTGAGGGTCGGGTCCGGGTTCATACTACTAAGTAGATAATAGTTGCACTTTAAGTAAGTGAATTTGTGCGTCGAATTGGGAGGAGGCTATAAGGAAGACATCTGTACCGTGTATGTGGTAAAACCGCCCATCTCTCGTCTTATAGATATTCGTAGCGAGAATCCTATGCTGAGAATCCATAAATCTGTGTAGATCACGATTTGGGAACCATTACAAAGCTTCTTTTGACGATGGATCTATCTGTACCGGCTTGCCGTCTTTGATAACGCGTGTAAGGAGCGGGGACATGATGAACAGAGAAGCATGATCTCTATTGATTTGTTTCAGTCATCTAGAGTTCTCTCTTATTTATAATAGTGAACGACACTTATGTATTAATACTAATTTTAGAGAGACCAACGCCATATTTTTAGTGACGAGATGGTTGAGCATAGTTGCTTCGAAAGCCTTCACGGCCGAGATACTCTCAGCAAATCCCCAGTTGATAGGGGTGCTTGGCTTAGCGGATCATTCAAACTGGACAACTTGACCTAAGGAACGCAGCTCCTGAGGCAAGCCTTTCATTAAGGGGCTATTAAGAATGCCATCTTGAAAGACCTTTTGGGCCTCTTGAGGGACTGAGTAACCTGAAGAGTTCCTAGTAATAAATTTGCTAAGAGGTATATAAGACAAGTTTGGTGTGTATAAGACAATTGTGCAACACGGGGGCGGAGTGAATAAATAGTGGAACTTGACGGGATCTATAGCACGGCGTTCGGGGGGTCAGAGGCGGGGTTCGAAAGACTATACGACGGCGTGATGTCTACCGTATTAGCATTAAGGATCGGTACTTCCCTCATCCCAGTTAAGAATCAACTAGGTACGTCTTAATAGAGATGCTAGTTTTCTCATGTTCTAAAGTTATAGGCTCTATAAATTTCCCTAATTAGTTACCAACTTGCTTCAAGGTTGGCGTCTCTCGAGTAATTTGCCCTTAAGCACAACAGTAAATCCAAAAGTATCGAAAAGACTATTACTGATATGGCTATTTAAGTTCTTTATGTTACCATACTAGACGGGTATTGCAATTTAATGTCTATCTGATGTACCTATATAACTTTGTCTGGCCATTACTAGGTACCTACCTAATTAACACTACTTACTCTTGTGTTAGGTAGGTTCAATGCTATACTGATTGGATATCAGCAACACTCCTTAACAGGTACGTTAGGTATTTTGTTCTCTGATGGTCAGTGCTTTTTTGTAACCAAACTGATAGAACCTTTCAGAGGCTCAATAGCACGCCTTGAAACCAGTCAAGTACATTGCTAAACCAACAAGAGTAATGTAGGTGGCAAAGATGTATATCAATCAGAGAGAAGTCATTTCTAGAATTATCGTGTCGAGAAGAGGGGCTATGAGTGAGTGATGTGATCGATCGTTGATAGTTATGATTGAAGTCACACCCTCGTCATCACCCCTGTTTATGACACAAGAATGCAGCTCTCGTGGCATACATTCCGACGAGGCTCTAATATAAAGGTCTCGCGACCGTCGTTACCGCTGATGGCTAATAAAGAGTTAATTCATTGGATATGTCAGAATCAGAAATAGTATACCAAGCTGAATTGAACAACCTGCCTACCTATATCTCACTCATAATGCCTTCGTAGGTGTTTCCGCAGTCAGCTTCGTTTACTGATAGAATAATTCTTCGCAAGTCGCAATTTGACAAAGCTACCTAGACTAACGTTTTACAGCACTGGTAACACTGCACAGATCTCCGGTACCAAGATTGAGCCTCTTGAGTCGGAAGTCAAGTACAACACGCCTTACGACGGGGAGGACCGCGGCTCGGCTGGTTCCAACCGTACCATAGATCAATCCAGGATCAATCCCTTGGGAGGTAAAGGTAAGGAATTATAGCTTCAATAGCTTTACATTTGTTAATAGCGTTGTGATAACTAACTGCTTTTTTATGGCGTTAGGTCAACACCAGCACACAGCTCCACATGCCGACAGCCAAGGGGTAGTTGGAACAGCCGAAGGACTGGGCAAAACAAAGATTGAGCCACTCGAGGGCAAAGCAAATGAATCACACCCCCCAAGAACTGGTTTGGACGACGACGCAGTTGATGGTGGAAGAATCCAACCGCTTGGTGGAGTGAGGGAGCAATAGGAGCTAATATGTATTGTTCCAGTTACGCCACAATAGGTCAAGAGATTCCAAGAGATACCAAAGAAATATAATAACTTCAACTATTCGTTGACAATATGATATTCATGAATACGAGAAAGATTGAAGCAAAGTGTTTGACGGAAAGGAGAGTTAATTCAAGAAACGGAAATGAATCATGTATTTGCTAGGAATATATTAAACGGAATAATGCCTTAAAGGGGTCGATCGTTCTAAACGTAATAACATGCTCTGAGTCGTTATCTCTTATCGCATCCTCCAAAAGTCCATCTTTAACATCAGCCTTCTTCAAATCAACGAGCATTACAATACTCAACTTAATAATTATTTCTGCTCTTTCAGATATATCTATCATTTTAGAAAAGTTTCCACACCTCCATGAAATTCTGACAGCCGCGTCCCAGAGAACAATCATCACTCCCGCCTACTTTACCTTATTCTCCCATCCCTTCTCTCCCTCCAACCACTCACCCATAATGCCATCCGACCTATCCAACTACCTCGCAACGCACTACCTCGTCGCGGACCCCAAGCCCTCCAAGAAGCGCAAGCGCAAGCAAAAAGACGATCCTTCTCCCTCATCGGGCCTCATCATCGCCGACGAGACGGAATCCGGCTGGACACGCTCTGGTCGCGACAACGATAATAACGACGGCGACGACGACGAGGATGGCTCCGCCGTAGTGGCAGGTACTAGCGCCGAGTTCCGCCGCGCGAAGAAGTCGGCGTGGAAAACGGTTGGCGGCCCGCCTATCAGCAGCAACGCCGACTCCCGGAAACAAAACCAGCACGCCGACGACGCGGCGAGGGAAGCAGACGCCATCCTAGCCTCCGCCGCAGCCGAGGCCGCCGCCGCCGCAGCGGAAGCCGACGCGTCGGACGCGCCGGCGGTGATGATGTCCGACGGCACGCACGCAGGTCTCCAGAGCGCCGCCACGGTGTCCGCACAACTCGAAGCGCGGCGGCGAGCGGAGCGGGAAGAATACGAGCGAGAGAGCCGGGGCAAGAACGGCAAGGGCAAGGGGGCGGGGGAAGCGGAAACGATATACCGGGACGCGACGGGGCGGCGGGTAGACGTGAGCATGAAGCGTGCGGAGCTACGGCGCGAAGCAGCGGAAGCCGCGGCCAGGGAAGCAGCGAAGACGGAGGCGCTGAAGGGCGAGGTGCAGATGGAGGCGGCGCGGCGGCGGCGCGAGGTGCTCGAGGACGCGAAGGTTATGACGGTGGCGCGGCACGCGGACGACGCGGATATGAACCGCGAGCTGAAGGAGCAGGTGAGGTGGGGGGATACCATGGCGCGGTTCATAGAGCCGAAAGGCGCGGCGGGAGGGGGAGGGGGAGGAAGGGGGGATGGGGTCGGGAAGAAGAGGAAGTTAAAGGGTAAGCCGATATATCAGGGCGCGTGGGCGCCGAATCGATACGGAATCCGGCCGGGGTATCGGTGGGATGGCGTCGATAGGGGGAACGGGTTCGAAGCGGAGAGGTTCAAAGCTATTAACAGGCGGGAGAGGAACAAGGGCTTAGAGTACTCGTGGCAGATGGACGAGTGAGTAGTGGGCATTCATCAAGTGAATCTACAATTTTTCACGGAGTAGGAGATTACGATCAGGAGTTGAATTAAACTAGTAAGATACCAGCTGTACAAACACAGTCAACGCAGCAAATCATAGCATAACGCAAATTGTATAACCAAATCCTCTACGGATTGGCCTGTAGCACTTTTTTTTTTTTGTCCGCATGCCAGCCCTCGTCCAGAAATGAAAGGATACGAGAGACCATTAGGCATATTGCAGGAAATCTAGAAGGCATACATTAGTTTCCACTCCCTCTTCCAGAACGACCCTGTCTTTAGCAGTGAACATAAGACTCCTCCAGCCTCTCGTCTGCAATCAGCATGATACCGCATCTAAAGTAACTCATCTTCCACAACTCTATAGCCTCGATACGATGATACGAGGGCTTGCAAAGATCATAAAATTCGATCCCGTCCACAGCAGAACACTCCTCGCGGACAAACCATTCCATATGGCTAGAGTAACCATTTCTAGGGCACAATCTAAGTCTTCCGGCGAAGTAGCTTCTCCGCTGTGCTGAAGTTGGCATTCTCTTTCACCAACTTAAGCCAGTCCTTCCTCTGCATGCACCCCGGTTTGTCTACACGGTCCTGGAACTTCTTAAGGAGTATACCAATAGTGATACCTTCAGGGAGCGGCGGCAGAGCGTCAATGATCTCTTGAGCAGTAATAGGGTATAGTATTCCCCCGGGCGCTGAACTTTGAGGGGCAGTATTAGGAGAACCAGCTCGAAGACCATCCGGGACTCCCTTATTGGCAACTCCTTGGGGAGGGGAGGGGCTGCCGGCTCTAGAACCCGCGGGAGTGCCTTTGGTGCTGTGCTTTCCACCTTTAACTGACGGGCTAAGCCGCTTCTTCTTGCCTCCTGCGCCGTCTGACATCTCGCCAGCCGTGCCTTCGCCATCACTAGTAGAACCGGCGCCGGGCTTTCCACGACGAGGTAGCGGAGTATTTCCACGACTATCATGCACAGTCTTCTTCTTCTTCCGGATAGATTCAGTACCACTAGAATCCGAACCTAATGGAGATCCGGCTCGCTTGAGAGATTTGCCCTTCTTTGCTGCCTCGGCAGCTGCCTTTTTACCCTGAGGGGTATTGGTTCCTTTGGACGATCCTCCAGCCTCTTTATCTTTATCGGCTTTCTTTTCTTCATCATCCTTTTCATTCTCAGAATCAGAATCGGAATCGTCCTTCATGTTTTGATTAATTTTGACCAATTCAACTAAGGGGAATCATAAGCACTTACATCTGTGGAAGCAAAGGGGTCCCGTTCATGGGAAGAGTCGTCGCTGTCGTACTGAAATTGCTTATCGCGTTTCTTTAAAGCCTTCTTAAGAGATTTCCCAAAAAGCTTGCGCTCGAGCTCCTCTTTCTTCTCCTCATCTTCTTCTTTCTCGACTTTAACCTCATCTGCATCGCCGAAAAGATTGGCATTCAGCTGGTCACGACGAATTCGGTTGTTGGCCTGCTTGGTGTCTTCATCTCGGTCAGGTTCGTATCCAGCAGTTTCATCGTCATCCTGAAACTCGTCTCCCGAAACATCAATATCGTCATGGTCCATCTTTTCCTGACGTGATGCTTGCTTAAAAGTACCACTTTCTTGTTTGACAGCCACGCGGCCATTTACAATAGCTCGAGACTCTGCCATAGCTCTCTCTGCTTCCTGGCGCTGATTATCTCTAACCGCCCAACGACCGAGAGCGACCTTCTTGTTCATGGCTTTCTCTGCTTCCTCAATACTCATTATTTTAAATGACCCGCGCTTCGATTGAAATTTGTACCACTTTTCCAGAGGTATCATGCGAAATCCGCCGTTGTGGATCTTGAAAGCTACTTTGCAGTCGGACAAAGGGGCTTCATACTGGCCCACCCAAACATTCCTGCCATCGGCATCTTCTAAATGCCACGGTAAGGCCTCCTCGTATCGAATTTCAGCTTGTTTCTTCTGCTCTTCAGTACGAGGTGCGTAGTGGATCTGCAGGCCAGGCTTCTTCTGTTCCTTCTGCTGCTTAGCCTTTGGATTTGCATCTTTAACGACGGGCGCTTTCTGGGCGTCATCAGCCGCGCGCTGTGCTTCCCTCTCTGCCTTCAGCTGTGCAATTCTCTCAGCTTCAGCAGTATCGACAGGGTTTTCCTCAATAGGAGCTTCTTCTTTTACTTCGCGACCAGGAGGCGGTTGTCTGGGATCGCGTCGGTGCAACGTAACGGGTCGGGTGAACTCGTTTTGATTAGTAGGGTCAACGCCAGGACCATCAGGCCTTGCGAGCTTTCCGCCATGTGGGGCGAATCGCATGATATGGAATCGCAATCCCTCCTTCAGAGACTTTTTTGTGACATAAAGAGGATAATCTTGAGCTCCAGGCGGAGCAGGATGAGACCATCCACCATTCTGTGCACGCAATGCGTCAAAATTGACCTGCACCGGTTTACCCTGGGTTTGGAATTGCTGTGGTTTATTGCCAGGTCGCGGTGGAGCATTTGGTTTAGAATCTTTGGCTGAAAGGGGCGGTCGGTTTGCGGGCTTCTTTCTGGGGACGAGGGGATTTGCAGTATTTCGCGGTCTTCGTAGCGGCGGCGCGCCAGGGGGTGGGGTTGGTTTCTGGCCGTTGGGGCCCGTAGAGGGCGACGGCGTTGCACTCATGGTGGCGATGTTAGAAGTGAACGCCCTCTAGCCTTGGGGGTCCTCGAGAGATATCGAGAACGTCCAAAGTTGTAGCCTAAGGCGTTATGCTTCGCAAACGAGCATCGGTTATCGAGGAATATAAAGGCGGGGGGAAAAGATCTCGAAAAGTGATGAGACGGTCGCGAGACAAAGGTTGGTTTAGGTCAAAATACTAGCAGATGAATGCCGCGCCCGTATCGAACGTGAAGGAAAAAAAAAACGTGGATAGGAAATATTATTCTAGAAAGGTGCGCAACCTTCAGTTAGGGCTCCAAGTTGAAGAAATCTTCAAAAAAAAGAGAAGCCGAATGTCGGCAGGAGGAAATGTTAAGGAAATGGAGAATGGGTGAGATAAAGTTGAAGGAGTGAATGAATTAAACGGGATAGAGGAAGTTGAAGGCGTGCAGTCACTGCAGTGCAGCTAGTAGAGCCTGCCAGTTTCGGTTCTGGTTGCCTTGCTTCCAGGTTCTGCCTTAGGTAATTTTTCGGTACATTAGGTAAGTACCAGGTAGGTACGTTATGAAGTACATATGGCAGCTTTGTTTTGTCATTCGAACGCAGCAGCTGCACAGGCAATCTTAGAACAAAGGCAGCCAGGACCTGGAGAGCCGCTTGCCAAGAGAGAATGGGGGAGGTGGAGTCCCTGTGGGATCTGCCGAGGAGTACTTATAACGTCACCTAAGTAACTTTTTCTGGTAGCGAACCTAAGTAGAGCAAGTGAGACATTGCATAGAACTAGAGGCTAAAAATGGTCCAACCAGTACAACCTGAGCAAGCTTCCACAAGTACTTATTTTCCGATCCAAGTCACGAACCAGACTAGCGTAGAAGCTCTGGCGAGATCCAATACTGCCAATTCTCTCAAATGCAGCCAATCAATTAATCTTCCCAAAATCAAAAAAAAAAAATCAAAAATAAAATAAAAATAAAAAATGCTACACATAGGTTGGTTAGATACATCCATGTTCTTGATTTGATATTGGAGAAGACGAGGCTGTTATCTTGTACCTCATTAGGTACGAATGCCTACTTTACTTTTTACCCTCTTTTCTACGAAACGCCTCCTTCAATAGAAATTATCCCTACCATCTTCTAGGCCATCTTCCAGGCCATCTTCTAGCATACCTAAAACGTCAGTCACGCCTAATCTTTCACCACGACGGTCGTACGATGGGCCATTAGTTGGGGTTTACTATTAGCATTAGGTATATGCTATTGATGTACTTCCTCTAGCCTCCATCAGGGACGGCCTTCACAAATTTCTCTAAGAAGCTATTCATTGCCAACTTCAATTCTTATGCGAACAGCACTCCCGGACAATTATGGCCACGAGCATCCCTACTGTTGAGAGTATATCCTATAGGTTTTAGCAGGATATCCTGATTCTATTCAGCATACCTTTATATGGCATTTTTATCTTTCTAGTTTTACAATCATCATAATCTCGATATTCACGTTCATTCTTTCCTGCTATGCAGACCTCTCAAGATTATGGTGGCCCGCTTGAGGACCGCCTGCGCAATCTTATAATCAGTAACGCAGATGGGAAGACCGGACATGTCCTACAAAGCTCAGCTACTACAAAAACAGAAAGCATCTCTTTAGATAATGCGTCTGGAGTCAAAGATGGACGACCAAAGGCGGGGCAATCATCTCCTTCGGCGCAAGCCTCTTCCAAGCCGAGCAAGAAACGTCCAAACCAAGCCCAGCGTCGCCAGATGCGCGCCCAGCTATCTATTCCTATCGACACTAGAGCTCCAGCTCCCTTTGATGGGAATCACTATACTAATTCCCACCACAACAAGAACCAGCGTTCTACATGGCGCAACCCTGAGCAAAATGCCTTTCGCCCTTCTGTGAGTTCATATAATGATGAGCCCCAAGGTCCAGCCGCCGGGGCAAACAACCCTCACTATTCAACCCAGAAACGTAATCGAGGCGGATTTGGTCAAGCACCAACGTCTGCCCTAGGGCATCAGCCACCCCAGAGGCAGCAGCCTTCGTATACGTACAATAATTTTTCAAAGGGGGTCAATGTGATATCGGCGGATTCATTCGCAGCTCGCGGCGCTGGTCCTAACTCCTCTCAGTCTTGCCTCTACCACCCCGGCGGGCAGCACCAATCTACCTTCAGTTCAGAACAGCTCGCGAACCAATCAGCGCTTCTCGATGAACTTTGTCGCTTTGTCGTTACAGGCGCGGAGATTGAGCCCAGTGATATCGCTGAAAAAGAATACTTCCGTGCTCGAGTAGAGGCGATTTGTCGCGATGTTATCAGTCGCCACGAGATTGAAACCAATAGAACCCCAAACTTCCAGCCTTACAGTGTAGAACTCAAATGTTTCGGGAGCCTCGCGTCCGGGTTTGCGACGAAAGCAGCTGATATGGACCTTGGTCTTCTCTCTCCTATGTCTTGGTCCTCTCCAGAATCACCCGACTCACCCATCCCGCGTCTCATTGAGAAAGCGCTACTTGAGCATGGCTTTGGTGCTCGTCTTCTTACTCGTACCCGGGTGCCAATCATCAAGCTATGCGAAAAGCCTAGTGAAAAACTCCGTTCGGATTTGTTGGACGCACGAGCTAAGTGGGAAAAGGGGATAACAGACGATACTCATGAGGCAGCAGACGACGTTATGGATGACCAAGAGCATCCTGACGGTGCTGTCGATGGTACCACCGCTATCGCTGCTGTCACCGAAATCGGACATTCGCCATCCGGTGACCAGCAGCGAGACTCCCAGGCACGGTCTAGCCCAGTGGAAAGGACCTATGAAGAGCAGCTTGCTTCATTGAAGCAGGCCGACTCTCAATCGCTAGTAGCATATTATGGTAACGCTAAACGTCTTCTGCGCCGATTAAATGGCCGTGATATCACTGTATCAAATGCGACAGGCTTCAAAGATACGGACTACAAAGTTCTCAACGATGTCTCCAATGCGTTTGTTAACGGCCTTCGTGATAAAAATCTAAAACAACGAATATATGCGTATCCATCATTCTCCTCTAACGGCACATCGGAGCCGCCTAATCGCCGCTCGCTAATGGGAGTTTTTATGATTGTGGAAGGCGAGCAACTTTCGATCATCTGGGAAACACAAGAGACGGAGGAAAAGAACATCAAATTGAGACATGATTCTAAATCTGTTGTAGAAGCTTGGAAGAATCTCCTGTGCAATAAGGTTTTCGGCACAGAACCTCTCATGCTAAATCGGGAACTTCATCTGGCTCTTGAACAGCTTCGCCAGATCCCATTGGTGCAGCTTATACAGCTTAAGCAAGATCAATACGAGTCACCCATTCAGTATCACGCAAGGGCTTCTAAGATCACGAACGGTCTATTCCCCGCTCACCCATCATCAAAGTCATTCCTTCCCGAAATCTCCCAGCACTATATATCAGGCATCCGTGACAAATATATAAGGGATGAGGTCCAAAAATTCGCAGATACAACCGGGGTGCAGAACCTGAGGATATTGGCTAGGAAACACAAAATTATTCACCTTATCGTTGAATACGAAAGGGCTATCGAGAAGGGTCTCTACCGCGAAGAGGATCTACCAGTCATTCGAGAGTACATGAAGATCCTCCAGGAGGACTTCTTATATCAGACACCAGACACCAATAAGCCCGCAGCTGACGCAGTCGATTTTATATTCCCAGCTACAGAGAAAATAATTGCGTTGGTCGAAAAGATTAGGCAACTTCCTGATCCATCTAAGCTTGCCCCAAATAAGCCAAGGGATCGATATCACGATAGCCTGGAGTTTCCTAAGGATGGCGTTGGCGTCCAGTGCGATATCAATTTTTCCGCCCATTTGGCCCTCCAAAATACCTTACTCCTACGCTGTTATTCCTACACTGATCCCCGCGTGAGGCCAATGGTCCTCTTTGTAAAACACTGGGCTAAGGCTCGTGGAATTAATACACCATATCGCGGAACCCTGAGCAGCTATGGCTATGTTCTTATGGTACTACACTATCTTGTCAATGTTGCAGTGCCTTTCGTATGCCCCAATCTTCAGCAGCTCGCCCCCCCTGATCCGAACCTTCCAACCGAGGCTCTTGAGGGTCTCACTACATGCAGAGGCTGGAACGTTCGATTTTGGAGGGATGAACAGGAGATTCAGAGGCTAGCACACCAAGGCCAGCTCAACCAGAATCGAGAATCTCTCGGGTCCTTACTCCGAGGATTTTTTGAATATTATGCGCAGGGTCATGTAATGAGCACTACTCGTAAACGTGGCTTTGACTGGGGCCGGGACGTACTCAGCTTGCGAACACACGGTGGGTGGCTCTCAAAACAAGAAAAGGGCTGGACAGGAGCGAAAACAGTCTTGCAATTGGAGACAGGCGCCCTCCCAAACTCAGCCGAAGCGGGGTTCAATAGCAAGGCGAATTCACCCATAGATGGCACGATCGGACAGCAAGCTACAACAAGCGGACAAGTTGACGGTCTTAAGTCGCAAGGTGGTGCCCCTGTACCACTGGCCAGGCCAAAGGAATTAAAGGAAGTACGTCATCGATACCTGTTTGCTATCGAGGATCCGTTTGAGCTTGAGCACAACGTCGCTCGGACCGTGACTCATAACGGCATTGTGTCCATTCGAGACGAGTTTCGACGTGCCTGGAGAATTATCAAGTCTGCCGGTAAAAATGGACAAGCTGTGGAAAACCTGCTGGAGGACATCAACGTGGAAAGCGAAAAGGCGGAGAGCAAGCAGTTCACGGAATTATTGGAGGAGATACATGGACCGGGTATCTTCTCGTCGCAGTAGTTTTGCCCACGCGAGCGTGTACCTAATGTTTGAAAATCAGTAAGCCTTGCTCCATCGTGGCAGGTCAGATGTTGTACGAGTAATGACGCCAAAGGGGATATGCAATAAGGGAGAAAAAATTGGTGGATGTCGCTTGCTACTTGTCGTCTCAGTTGACTGAGCTGGTTTCCACAACTCTGTTGGTGCGTCAAGTGCAAACTCAATGCATGGTTAACCGGTCTCGTTCTTCAGGTTAATATAATGTCTGTATAGTTACATGTTTCATTAGCTTCACCTACTGCCATCGGCGTCAAATAAAAGACGCAGCAATTCATGATTCTTTTCAGGTTGTTCAGGTATATACTTCCTGTATCCTATTGGGACTTTCTTAAGCGTTCAAGAAATGTTCCCATGCATCCAATGCAATGCAAGCAAGTATGTCATATCCTCACCCCATCCGTTAGCTTACGTGCCGTAGGGCCTAAATATTCACATCACTCATCAAGACGGCATAACGGCGTCAAGATCAAGTACGAAAGATAGTAAACATCCATAGTAGGTACTAATAATAATAATGTTTCAATTAAGTATGAGAATGTGCATTGCATTTCACTGCTCTCGCTATTTTACATTTTGACATGTTCGAAAATTTCTCTTGCCAAACACCCACTATCCGCCGAAACGGACGTGATAAAAAAATTTACCTGAGTGACTGGCCTTCTAGAATCGTGAAGTCCCAAGAGGAACAGTTTGATCTACCAACGTTCCGTTCAGAGGCTTGTCCTAGAGGGACGTTAAGCCCTGGCTATCCGAGGATAGCACCGCTGGGGGGAGAAAAATGCAAGGGGAGAGAAATAGCCCGGAGAGCATAGTTATGGCGCACACAAATAAGAGACTCACTTCATTGAACAACGTACCTGTCATGACAATCTTAAAATGTGGTATCTGATTCAATCGCATAACGCTAGCCGTGATTCCAAAGGTCATATAGAACCATGTTCCGCCTCCAACCAGACGCCATACCGAATAACCTGCGGCCTCACCTATCAAACTTTTTATGAATAATACATCACTGCGAGCACATGGCAGTCTAATTCGTAACAATCGTAACATTCCAGGCTGTCTAATCGGCCATATGCTGGAACAGTGGCGAGATGGATTCGCCGTAATGGTTTCTTCGGATGGCTTCGGCCAATAAATAGGAGAGATCAAGGATCACCAACTTACTTGCGTTTTTGGCCCTCTGGTCCGGTATTGGGAAGCTGTTTGTTACGATAATCTGGTCGATACAATCGCAAGCTTGCAGCTGCTCGAGGCAGTCTGCCCCAAATACTCCATGAGTGGCCATGCAATATACTTTCTTCGCTTTGCCTCGCTTAACGACTGTCTCGGCTGCAGCAATCCATGAACCAGCTTTGTCGATCATATCATCCACGATCAGGACTGGACGGTCCTTAACATTGCCAACCAGTGTGATCATGTGTTCAATCTTGGGATCCTGGAGTTTTTCTTCCTCCTCGTCGGACGATGCACCGACATCACCTGAGCCTCCAAGGGCATGCGGTTCAGGTGCGAAGAAGGACGAAGCATGGGACATTGTCATAGGATCATCGTCGCCACCTTGGTAGGACTGGCTCCCATCCGCGCTGCCCTCTGACTGGGGTGCCGACTGGAAATCATCTGCTACAACGTGACCTTGGACTAACCTTCCATGGGTCACTTCCTTGGCACGCTCGTCGTTATAGACTTGAGCTTCATCAAGGTTCGCTTCATCCGGGTTCTCTTCCTCATCCTTCAGCTCCTCAATAGGAGACGTTTGTGAGGGTGTATATGCTCGCGTATACGGCGACCGTGTTAAACTGTTAGTCCGCAATGGAGGCGCAGCTGCCCGCTTAGGAGAACCTTGGGACTCGCCAGCAACCCTCGACGATCTTATTGAGCCATTCCCATCCGAATCCCTATCTTCCGAGATGGCTCTCGAACGCTGGACGCCATTAACATAGCCAGGGGGGTTGTCCCAACCATCGAGCTGGTTCATGATCATACTCGTGGACATATTAGGGGCACGTTTGCGGTCCGTAGTAACCAGCCCGAAGTTAAGCTTCAATGCGTCGGCCAAGGATGTTACTCTTTTTGTACCACCAGCATTCTTGGATACAACGACAGCTTCTCTCCAGTTGGGAATATTCATTCGAATCCAACGTGCTATGAGGGGCTCGGCATGGAGGTTGTCAACAGGACATTTAAAGAACCCTTGCATCTGGGAGGCGTGCAAATCGACCGTGATGACATGCTTAACACCAGCCACGTGAAGCAAATTTGCTAGCATTCGAGCGGTAATGGCTCCCCGATGCGATTTCTTTTTAGACTGGCGGCTATAGGGGAAGTACGGTAGAACAGCTAGTAAGGCCTGGCAGTTAGCAAGTAGAATAATGCCTATCCGTGTCTATAGTAATATGACCCCCGGGCTATTTTCCTCGCGGCAGTTTTGAGAAAACTCACCAGTGATCTTATTCGCAGAGCCACCTTTGCAGGCCGAGATCATGATGAGTAGTTCCATGATGGTGTCATTGATGGTGGGACTTCCAGATTGCACAACGAATACATCCTTATCTCGGACACTGGTCAGAATTCGGACGCTCGTCTCGCCCTGCAGATTGTGATCAAAATGTCAGTGGGCAGCTCTGCTGTTACAACGTTGCCCAAGCCTATTTTTTCCGCTCTAGCCCGTTGGACGTGGACGTGGACGTGGACGTGTTAAAGAAAAGGATAACACACATTTGAAAATTGAGACAGGTCGGCCTCAGCCGGGGTCATGCCCAAGTTCTCACATATTTTGCCCGTGAGAGCTGGGCACGAAGTGCCCGAGAATACCAACGTTCCTCGCATTCTGTGTGGTGGTGGAAAGGGAAGAAAAGTTTTGGGTGAAAAAGTGAAGAAAGATTGTTTTATGTGGGTCATAGGCCAGGACCGATAAGAAGCAAAGAGAGGTCCACTTCCGTACGCTAATATACATGTGTACCTAATGAGAGGTACAATAGGTGCTTGGGAAACCGCTGGGGGAGGATCAGGGTAGCAGTGTCAAGCTGCAAGCACCTACCTCAAGGTATGGGATATAAATATTGGCAGGCACTTTATAGTTACCTTAGGTATCCTCATCCGAGCCGTGACTGTCATTTAGGTACAACTACACCTACTACATGTACCTAATCTCTTATCATTTTGTCATTCGCTCTATTATGCACGCGGGAAGCGCCGTATACATCAGGCGCTACATAAGGTTAAATTTTATTGGAGAGCGGATTGCCGAATACCTGTGTTTAATTGACTTTAGCAGTTTCTAATTGGTTTAAACTTTTTTTTTTCCTTTTTTTTTCTTTTCTTTTTTTTTTTCTTTCTTCTTGGTCCTGCATCTGATTAAGTACCTATAGTACATTGGGCAACTGCCCTACCTCGTTCACTACAGGCAATCAATCTATAGGTACACCTAGCTAAATTAAATGTACCTCATAGTAACTCTCATAGTAACTCAGGTTAGGTACCTCCACCACCTTTTGCAGTGAAGCTTCTCAATTCCTGCAGTAACCCGTCTTCACACGCTCATATTGTAATGCTGTTTGTTCCGGTTTAATACCCACGTCCCAAGTCGATCCACAACGACACATCTATGAAAATGAAGGAATATAGATGATTCGCGATAACATTGAAAATCTCTTGCCTTACAGACCCTGCCCAGAACTTATCGCGTCGCCATGGGTATTCGTGGATTTAGCCAGGCTATACAGCGATATGGCGTCTTCTCGTCATTGAGTGGTGATACCGTGGTTATCGACGGACCGGCTCTTGTTCACCGCATTTCTGACGCAGTCTGCCGTCAACGACCAGCCTCAAGCGGATTCGTTTGCCACCCCCCATATTCCCTTCTTAGTCGTATGGTAATAGGCTGGCTTGACAACCTGAAGAGCCACGGTGTGGTCATGTGAGTTGACAATGACATTCGGGGAAGATATCTCGATAACTGACATTTTACGAATAGAAGGAAGATATATTTTGATGGATATCTTCCGCCTAGCAAATGGGAAGTGAGACGAGAACGGCTCCTAAGGCAATCCCAGAGTATGAAGGCCTTGGCTTCTTCACAGCCGTTTGGGTCACCTATAACACCAGAAGGTGCCTTTAAAGGTGTGAGAGCTGATACAAATTTAACTCGGCAACTTGGTCGGTCTGCTTCCGACGCATCACCCAAACCCCCTTTTATGGTCCCCGCAGTTCTCGAGGCTTTGAAAAACAGCGAAGACTGGGGCTCCATAGTCGTAGTTGTCCCTGGAGAAGCTGATATCTTTTGCGCGCAAGACATCCGAGAAAATGGCGGCACTTTGCTCACAAGTGATTCTGACTTACTCATTCAAAACCTTGGCCCTGAGGGTTGTGTATCATTCTTTTGGGATGTTATTCCAGCCGATCCTACCTCGAAAGAATCCGGTATGCTAGCAATGAAGATTTTACTTCACGATATCAACAACCGGCTAGGCTTGACAAATATTGGCGGTCTACCTCGTGTCGCCTTTGAAAAACAGAAGGCAAGAATGAGCTTTGACACGGCCTTGCAGAGAACTCGCGATTGTCATGAGGATACTCTACACTCGCCGGAATATCGGGATTTTCTGGAAAGCCTTGAAGTAAAAGACTATATACCAAGCCACCATACAGTGCTTAGTATACTCTCTAACCTGGACCCCAGAATATCAGAAGTCGTTGTTCAAATTTTACTTTTAGAAGAGATAGAAGCAGAATCTACGGAAGTAGATGCGAAGACATTGAGAGGTCCAGAAACGCTCTCTATATTCCTTCCCATCATGATTGAAAATCACGACAGAAAAAGCGCATGGGCAGCTAGTACGATCGCTAGACAAATAGGGTACAGTATTCTTCAGGGTCTAACTGGCCAAAGATATAGTGCAATCGTTGAATACCGTACTTTGGATCCATCAACGTTATTAGCCGGGCGGCAAGTTGAGATCCCTAACCTAGAAGAGACGATCGATAATTGCATTCAACTCGTAACGGTCCTGGAAAAAATGGCTGCAGCCTTCCCAACTTCATTGCAATGGTTGGCGTTTGCTATATACCAGGACATTGAATGGTCCACATTAGAGTATCGCCCCTCTCTATCAGCAGCGCTCGTCAGCAAAACAATGCGTGGGCCAAAGCTTCTAGAGGAATACTCGTGGGACTTGATACACTTCACAGCCCAAGTTCAAGCCTGTTTATACTCGCTAAGGATAACAAAACAGATCCTAGATGTCGTCACCTTTATGAATCATGAACTCCCAGCGCCAGCACGGCAATTACACAACCGTCTCACACTACTTCCACTTATTAGAGAATGGCCTACTATCGAACAGATGTCTGACCAGTTATCTGAGTTCGGTAAGGTAGAGGGGCTTCGAATTATCACGGATATTCTTGGAATCCCCCGCATCGAAACCGAGGAGCCTTCCAAGGATTCTTCAGAGCCGAGAAAAAGACAGAAGCGAGATACCGAGTCGCTACCGCATAAAGGACGCCAAAGAGGTGCCAAGACATCACCCTCTATCAACCCTTATGCCATTTTGAGCCAAGAGAGTGAGGACTAATCGGAAGATGAGCTGATAAGTAGCATATTATTTTAATGCTGGTAGTGAGGTAGCGTGCTATGAAAGGCCACCAAGCAAGATGTTTGGAAAACAGATTCGCTCCTATTTACTGCTCTTCATTCTCTATTTTCTTTCTGCTTTATGAAAAGAAGATAACGGCGATAGGTATTCTGTAAGGTTAGTCAATATCTGAGAAGGTCTGCAGCATTGATCTACCGCTTTCATAGGCAATGCTATGTGCGAATGACTGGCGGGCGTGGGTCACCTCGGACAGCCAAGATCCCCGAAGTCCTTTTGAATACCACTTTATTCAGCTCTAATGAGTCACCTGAGTACGCGACTGGTTCGTGAAACGGGGCTCGGTGATAACCCCACGCCGCAACGCGATAATACAGACAGTAACCTGCATATATCTTTATCCTCATTGTAGTTCATACTATTATTAGTTATCAAGCTATGTCCTACGGTAGGTCTATAAGAACCCTCTTTTAGCTCCCGGTGTTTCCCCTAGTCTCTAACCTCATCGCGAATATCTTCTTGCCTTTCCTCGAGACACTATCATCAAGTGACATATAATCTAAATATCACGTTATACTCGTCTTCGATCCTCAATTCCGCTTAGAAGTATTTCAATCGGGTCAAACATTTACATAATAAAGTACAATGGCAACAACAGCGTCTCTTCTCCCGACCATTCCCCGCATGTTCTTTCTTTATTTAGAGCCAGTTGCGATGTATGTGTATTCCCTACGTCTTCTGCGTTTTCTACCAGAACCACACAATTAACTCACCTATACAGAGCATACGGCATGTTTTCCCAATATGCCTCGCGCCACGCCATATTCGGGCTTTCATCCAAAGCGCATAATGCTCTGCCTCTCCCATCCTTAATCGTTCCGTCGATGGCGACGGGTTATCTTTTCAACATGATGCTGTACGGTCTAATAATTCTCCTCGCGTCGCCGCCCAACAAACGACTGTTGCAGCTTCATATTTGGGTCTTGATAATTGCAGATCTCACGCACTGGGCCGGCCTGTTCTCGACTATTGCTCAAAACGATCCTCGCGGATGGGCAGCCGTATTCGACACGACTAATTGGGGGCCTGATGTCTGGAATCTTGCTACGTATCCTATTACCACTCTTGGTATCAAGTTTGCTACTTTAGCTGGGTTGTTTGGCGAGATTCGAGGCTAGTATACTTAGCAGTCGAGTTAAGTTCTCCAATGGGGTGAACAAACGGAAGTAGAAGGCGAATCAGAGAAAGGCGTAAAGAATGACAGTGAAAGGTAAGATGAAAAAGATAAGGAAAAGGAGCGAAGATGGCAAGCAAGCTCAGTCTCAATCTTGTCAAGTCGATAATAGTTTCACGCATGGCTCTGTACCAGGTAACTTGTTGAAGGAGAAACAAATGTCATCGCACATTCTAGGAGGTGGTCATCAGATAAGTCTCAAGATAGTTTGTATCGAATTAGGAAGAAAATAGGCTAAAACATTAACTTAGGTTGGCCATATACCGTAGAAAAATCCCAACGTCTATATGATTAGGTAACTGATAGCTCGTCATCTTTCGCAACGTCCAATCATTAAATCGGTAACCCTCATCGGACCGGGCCATACATTTCCTCTTCTCTTAGAATCTCGTATCCAAGCATTAAAGCAGCACTCTCTTCCCAATCATCTAAGGCTTCCCGTCGACCGCAATAGCAGTCATGTTGGGGTTACCGGGCTTGATGAGGGTCTTCTCCTTGGGGATGGCGTCGAGGACCTCGTCGGTGAGGTTGAGGGTGTCCTTGACGGCCTGGCGCGGGGTGAGGGCGAGCCACTGGGCGGCGCTGATGTCGGAGAACTTCTTGGCCTGGAGCACCTCGAGAAAGATGACGTCCTCGGTCCCCGTGTTCTCCACGTAGTGCAGCGCCGACTTCTGGATGTATCCCACGTCGCCGGCGGTGAAGTCGAACGTACCGGAAGCCGACGGCGCCTCGTAGATGGTGATGCGCGCGGAACCCTGCAGGAAGTACGACCACTCGTCGCTCTCCGTGTGCCAGTGGATCTCCCGCATTGCGCCCGGCTCGAGGACTACTAGCGCCGCGGAGAACATATCCGCTACGGGGAAGGTCGCTGGGTCAAGGATCTTAACGGCTCCGCCAGTGGTGTTGTGGAATTCTTGCTGCGACCAGTGGTAAGTGTATCCGCTAGGGCCCCAGAGAGCACCGGCTGAAGACGTGATGTTCTGCTCGGAGATGTTAGAGGGAGCGGGAGTACCGTTGAAGATCTAATAACTCAATTAGCTTGATTCTGTGCTCAGGAGGTATAGGTATGCAACTTACGTATTTCTCTTTATCGGGGATGTAGTCGAACGCGCTAGCATCAGCCTGGAGGTCCTTGGCCCAGACGGACACGGGTGTGCGCATGAGCATCTCGGTAGCGAGGAAAGTGTTGTACTCGGAGAAGTCACCGCTGTCGAAGACCAGCAGGAACTCGACGCCTTGGTGCAAGGCCTGTAAGCTGTGAGGAACACCCTGCGGGAAGAACCAGACGTCACCAGCCGTGAGATCGTCGACAAAGGAGGCTCCGTCTGTATCGATAGCTGCTACACGAACCGAGCCTTTCAAGACCAAAGCCCTAGTTTGAGGGTTAAGTTGTTAGCTTCCAGGTTTTGGGATAAGAAGTAGTTAGGAGACTTATAGGGAGGGAGTCCCGCTTACCATTCGCCAGAAGTATGCCAGTGCAGTTCTCGGTACGCACCTGGCTCAAGGCGCATATCGACGCCCGCCATCTCAGTAGCTACGGGCAGCACCTCCTCGTTTTGCTGCCGGGCCCAACCCGACTCCTTGCCGGATCCCAGTAAGTTGTGACTGAGGCCTAGAGGCCACTTGGCCTGGGGTACACTGCCTGAGTCCGTCGTAGGCGGGGCGTAAGTGTCGGGGTTCAGCTTCTCGTACTCGTACGTGCGCGGCCCGGGGTCAGTGCCGCCTCGACCACCACGGATAGGCTGGGGGCCATTGGGATACTCGGCGCTGTTGAAGTCTAGATACACACCAAGCTTGCCGTCGGCGTCTTGTCCATTCACAAACTGCGGGTCCTTCACGACGGCCGAGTCGCCTCCATCGGCGGAAGGACGCGATGCAATACCTCCTTGGAGGTCTGTAGAGCCGCGGAGGTCTCCTACAGGTGCGCCGCTGTAGGTGGGAATAGGTGCGTCGACGCCGCCAACACTTCCTTGATTGTCCTCATATGTCATCCTATAAGAGTTGTCAGTGCTATTCTCTATAAGACGTCCCAGATGCTACTTACTGCGGTCGTGGAAGACCGAGGGCGAGGTGGAATAACCCAACACTCGCGAGACCGCTTGTGTACTTCATCTCGAGAAGCTATATAACTATCTTGCTGGGGAAAGGATTATATAACTGAGAGATCAGTAGAAGGTTTTTGGCTGGCCTGGGATTCCTTGTCGCCGATGGACGATGATTCAGAAAGTTTAGGTCCAGGAGAGGGGAGATCTTTACTATTTTATATTCAACGTCCCCTTTAACCAGATCCGCATTGTGCAAACCTTCATCTCATCATCGGTGGACACATAATCCTTCTCATCATCAAGGGCGTCACCTACTGCAGCTTTCCGTGGTAACAACACCATGGGCGCGGAAATTGTGACACCACATAGTCTAAACCCCCATCACCTACTGGATGTGACGAGCGCATACTTGCTTACCAGGGTTGCTATTCCTAGCTCCCTGGGGCACGATTATTTCCGGTTTAGCGATATAGCAACCAAGTGTTCGTCAAGGACGCGCGAGTGGTGGTGGCTCAGTCCATTTTTTTTTTTCTCTTGTGCCCAAAGACGCTATCGGTCGCATGTGCAACGGGTCAACCGGTGAGGCCCTTGCCCTGTTACTGGGAGATGCCGAACGTATCCCGCTGCAGAAAACCTCGTTTAAAGTTTGTCGTCACCAGTCTAGCCTACAGCCTCAAGTCTCTAGGTATGTGATTCCGAGCGACGCCGAGGTTGGTCACCTTAAGTAAGCTTCCCTGCTATAAGACTCTCCGACGGAGAAGGATTGCCGAAAAAATGAACCAGGTTCTGGATTCGTTCAACAGGTATCTCTAGGTTGGGTACCTATGGAGGTAGTCTAGAATCTGACGAACATGGAGGACGACACGGAAATGCGGCAGAGAAAACGAGCGCTCAGATATCTTATTTTTGGCTTTCGCTGACATATATCCATGCATCAACTCGGCATCTCGGCGTCTTTTTAATGGAGATTATAATTTACAAAACGGGTATCATCGCGGTACGGTAGCATGGTTGTAAAGCCTTACTTACCCTTGCCTGTCCTCAGGTCTAGTCGGTCTGCAGTAAGACTTCATGCTAACGGGAATATATCTGGGAATATAGCTATACTCTACACCGACATCCCCCAGCCGTTCGTTGATCATTTTGTCGGACCTCTTCTCAAGCAAGTTTGGCCTACCCAGACTGGATCAATCCGGCAATAATCGCTTTATGCCGGGTCTTGGTGGTAGGCGTCGGTATTATCAACATAAGTTAATAGTTAAAAGTCCCGTCTTGCCATTATTAGCTATTATTAGGTAAATAAAGATTTAATTATTATAACCTACGCTATCTCATATCTCCATCATGAACCAGCACCGGAGTTAAGCTTAGACCTGGCATGATGTAGGTCATATATACATAAAGACGGATAGACGGCAATAAATGCATATAATCTCGGGATTAAGCCGAAAGGGAAAACCACCAAGCTAAAGCTGCATAAAAAAAATAAAAATAAAAATAAAAAACGTTCTAGCTTGCTGCTGCATATAGGTTAGGGCCTAGACATAAACACATTAATATCCTAATTCCTGCGTGCCTCAGTCTTCGAAGAACTTGACAATCTGTTGGAGATCCGTAACGCCCAGCCCGTGTCGCGGGTAGCAGATAAATACCTGCTCGCCCAGGGCGCCGAACTTCTCCCTGAACTGCGCCTTACCGCCAAGCCGGAGGTTCCTAACGATGACGTTGTAAGTGCTTGCTAAGAACTTGGCTCGCACGCCGCCGAGCCGCGCCCTTGGCGTCAATCGCTCCGACACCCCGGCGCCGAAAGTCACCGGTCCGCTGAGAGCAGATAGCGCGCTCTCGACCAGGACCTCGATAACGCCGTTTGGCGCGCGGGGGAAGTCAAACGCCCACTTGACCTGCCATCCGTGTCGCGGCGCTAGCTGCGCCAGCACCACGAGTGCGAGCACTGCGCCGTCTTTCTCGGCTGCGAAGTACCGCCTGTGTTCTTGGTCAACCCACGGTCGGACTTCTGTCAAATGAATCTGTTTCCCTTTTCCCTGGCGCTCGGCCTGCCACTCGTGAATCGCCTCGTCGGCCCTTCGCACGAAGTTTTCGTTCGGATCCACGACTTCGTGAACCACGATGCCCTCGCGCTGGACTTTTCGCGCGTCCCGCTGCTTAGCCGCGTTATGATGGTCGTCGGCGTCGACGCGCTGTTCCTCAGCGCAGCTGAGCGTTCGCCAACCTAGCTTCTCGCCTAGCACTTGCTGCACTTCTTCGGACACAAGCATCCATATAGGTGTGAGTTTTAGGTCCTTACCCACAAAGTCCACGAAGGAAGCGATGACTTCGCCGTATTGACTCACGTCGCAAAGCGGGTCACCAGCTATCATAGCAAATTTCCCAGCCTGCTTTACGAAGCCGACCGCGGCCCCGGTGGGGTGTCGCCAGATTTCAAAGCGCTCATCAAGCCACGATGTATTTGTTGCATCACCGTAGTTGGCGATTAGGTTTTCGACGGCTGGATATCCGTCCTTTGGATTCCGCGGCTTCGTGGTATCTGCATCTGGGTGAGGGAGATTCGGTGGACGCGCTGGGAGAGATTTAGGATCGCGTGGGAACAGCGACGCGTTTCTCACGTCGTCTAGTTCGAGGAGAAGCATCACTATTCGCTCCAGACCCAGACCAGCTCCTCCGTGAGGCGGCGGCCCGTGATCAAAGGCAGCTAAGTACTCTTCCATCCCTTGCTCGCTAATCTTTGCCTCTGCCATGCTTGCGCGAAGTTCTTTCGCATCGTGAATGCGTTGCCCACCTGTGCATATCTCTTGGCCGCGTAGAAATATGTCAAATGAATTCGTCCATTTCGGGTCTTTGGCTTTATGTGTATAAAATGGTCTAGCGTTTGCTGGAAATTTATCCAATATATAGTAATCTGTGTGGTACTTTTCTTTCACGAGTTCACCGAGACGCATTTCATCTCTTGTAGAGAGGTCTTCCTCTTCAACCTCTCTGCCATCCTCTCGGAGCATCTGGATGCCCTTGCGAAAAGGCATAATCAAAGTCTCGTTTAGCCAGACTAGGTCCTTACTAGGCCACCTTTCCCGAACGTTTTGTAGTTCAGGCATAGACTGCACGGCAGCAAATATGGTTCTGAGAACTTTGTCTATCGTCTCAATGAGCTCTTTATAAGACTCCTTCAGGGACATTTCCATGTCAAGTCCAGTATATTCTGTTAAGTGCCTGTGTGTATTTGAGTTTTCTGCACGAAATACAGGACCGATCTTGGGGGCAGAGGTTAGCATTCTGTAACAATTCAAACCCACATCAGACTTACTTCATAGACCTTCTTAAAATCTCCTGATATGACCATTTGCTTGGCAAGTTGCGGACTCTGCGCTAGAAACGCCGTCCTGCCAAAATACTGCACCTTGAATACTTCTGAGCCGCTCTCGGTTGCGGCAGGTTGCAATTTCGGCGTCTGAATCTCCAGAAATCCCTGCTCATCCAAGACTTTACGGAACTTCCGTACGATCATAGAACGGACTCGGAAGATGGCCTGGTTACTTGGGTGTCGGAGGTCTACTACACGACCGGATAGGCGTTGACGAAGTGCTTGAGGGGGTTCATAATTATCAAAAGGTAACTCGTTGGCCGAGTTGATAAGATGTATAGAGTAAACCTTGACTTCTACATCCGGAAACGTCGCAGAGGTGACGGACTGTTCCGGCTTCTGTAGCGTTCCGGTGACATGCACAAGGGATTCGGGGTGGAGTCTCTGAACCCATCGTATCATATGTGGTGTAGCGTGGGAGAGGACTCCCTGGATAGAATCTGTCTGGTTCCGAAACAGGAGAAAATCTAGAGCTCGAGACACTCGTCTCTGAGTGTGTATTCTTGCACGGAAGTTGACTTCAGACCCAATTGGCAAACTGACGACCTGTGCGATCGAGCATAGCTCATGAGGATGAACGTTTTCTCCATAACGCGCTTTAGTTTCCTCGTCTTCTTCCTGCTCGGCTACCTCATCTTCTTGTTGTTGACGCTGTTCTAACTCATCTAGTTCCTGCCGGCGTTTTTCGGCCTTCTCAAACTTTTCCTGTTTTTTAGCCTCACTACGTTGTGTCGATTTCCCCTTTTCGGAGGCGCGAACTCCATTTTCACGCTTCTTTGGCTGAAATGGTGCGGTAATAGTCTGCGCGACGTGCACAATCTCGCGGTACAATGGAGTTGACATGATGCAGTCTTCAATATAATTATGGTGAACTTAATTGGAAGTCCAAAATTATAGTTGAAAGAGCCAGAGTGAATACTTCATAAGAGTGCTTTAAGATATCGAAAATCGTTAAGAAGTCTTCTCACATGCTGCCGATTTCTTGATGTTCCAAAGCAAGTTGCAAATCTTGGCTGTGTCGTCATCATCGTGTAAAGAGTTACTAACTCCAACGGTTATGGTGTATTGATTCGTTTTCCATTCCCATTCTTACCGTATATATGGTTACATCTGTAGATCAATCTAGATATCATCTTCCTCATCATTGGGTTTTCATTGCCCCGCCGCCTTTTACCCAGTAATTAGTCGCTTGTAATATAGTCCTTCATCGTCGATCGAGTGTCACGAGTTTAGCTCTCAGAAAAGGGTGAGTATTCTACTTGGGTTTCATGCGTAGAATGTCTAGGCGAGCATGTGGTAATGATAGCAATAGCAAAATAGATAAGAAACGACACGATATATATCATTTAATTAAGAAACATTCAGTGAATATATATGTCATGATACCAAAACGTTTCTTGATCAAGGACAGGAAAACATAACGACGTAGGATTGACTTAAAAAGGTATTGAGGGGCCAAGATATAAAAATACAGAGACCAGTTAGCCGTACACCATAGAAACACAATAGTAACCAAGAAGGTATAGTAGTAGAGTAAGAACCGAGAGTTGGTGTATATTTACTTGAGGGGTGATCACATAGGAAGGATTGATGAGTCTATGAGCGACAGCAAAGCCGTTTGAAAAGTTGAGTTGTCTTGAGTTGTCTTGAGGTGGAGCCGTTGGGACTAAAGCAACGCTAATTTGTAGAAAGACGCCCAAGGTTTTACGTAAGATTGTGTGTTTAGTACATATGCACGTTTTAAAAGACAATTTTCATCGGCCGCGTAGTGTAGTGGTTAGCACGCAGGATTTTGATTCGTACAAAATTCCTGAGACCTGAGTTCAATCCTCGGCGGGGCCTTCCTCATTACAAATTTCTCTTTTTGCCTTTCTCTCAAAATTTTAAATCTAATACTACAATGAAACTCAAATGATATCATACAATTTTCTTATTACTAATACACTTCTCTGACTTGAAGCTCGTTATAATTTTCGTTAAGTAATTATTATCGGATATCAAGCTTCTTTCTTTATAGCCGGAAACAAGATGCCATGCGACCTGTATTTTTACACCCAAGTTTCAAGTACATTCACGAGGTCATCATGTCAAAATTGAGTTTCGAGTATAGCATATAAACTACCTAAAATAAAGACCAAAGTACCTAAAGTCATACTTGGACAATAAATAGCGTAGATATTGTTATATATCGCCAGAGTTAAACCCGCGCAGAGGTTCAAATTCTCATAGCCTGTAAATAGCCTGTAAGTGTATCCAAACCGGCTTCAGCTAAGCCGAGGAGTTCCGATACGGAAGCCATAACGGCGGGGCAGCGAGATTGCGCAGGTACCTTTGTGGTGGTTAGCGGTAGCTAGCTACGGCGGGGTTGAGCACATCATCGCGCACTTACACCCGTCGCATTTTCTTATAGCTAACTAGTCCTCTTCATTAATAAAGCCTCCGCACCCTTTTTTCTATTCCCTTTATCATTTCTACTTGTACCTTATGCCCATCCTGAAAACTGGAAGCTTCTTCTCTACGCTTCGGCACCTCGGACGCTTCGCACTTTCATCATCTCGTCCCAGAGCATCTTTCTTACAACCCCTCCAACCCCGCCATATAAACCTCATTGGGAGAAACGCCATGTCCTCCGCCGTAGCCAAGCGCCTTGAGGGCAAAACCATCGTGATCACGGGAGCGTCCTCGGGCATCGGGCGCAGCACCGCGCTCGAGTTCGCGCGAACTTCCCCCAAGAACCTGAAGCTCGTGGTCACGGCGCGGCGCGTCGAGAACTTGCGCCAGCTCGCCGACGACATCGCGAAGGAGGTCGGCCCCGGCGTAAAGGTCTTACCCGTTAAGCTCGACGTGAGTAACCCAGACGAGGTCCGCGGCTTTGTGGGTAGTCTTCCCGAGGAGTTCCGGGAAATCGATGTCCTGGTGAACAATGCGTGAGTACTCCCTAACTAAACCTACGTGGTTTCGTTTTTGAGCGACGAAAGGTCATGGAGGGGATACGGGCCAGCTTATAATCAGATATAAGCATAAGAATAAGATAAACATACCTACCTACCTGATATACATCTTTGATACTTGACATATAAGGTATATATAAAATTGGCTCTGGATCTTTTAACTAACAATCATAACCAGCGGTCTCGTCAAAGGCGTAGCACGCGCCCCTGAGATTGCCGAGGAGGACCTGAACGTCATGTTCGCGACGAACGTCACCGGCCTGATCAACCTGACCCAGGCCGTGCTCCCCATCTTCCTCAAACGACCCGACGGCGGCCACGGCGACATTATTAACGTCGGCAGCATCGCCGGGCGCGAATCTTACCCAGGTGGCAGCATCTACTGCGCAACCAAGGCCGCCGTCCGCAGCTTCACTGACGCCCTGCGCAAGGAGCTTGTTTCCTCGCGAGTCCGTGTCATTGAGATCGATCCGGGCCAAGTCGAGACGGTACGTTTTGCTTTCAACCCTATTTCTTACCAAATAATATTATGTGGCCATTAGAAGCTAATATGATCCCCATCTTCTAGGAATTCTCTCTTGTGCGGTACTACGGCGACAAGGACAAGGCGGATGCCGTCTATGCGTAAGTACACCCTAATTCTTCGAGCGACCACATATACTAAGATTAAATTCAGCGGAGGTGAGCCTCTAACACCTGACGATATTGCTGAAGTTATCGTATTCGCCGCTGGCAGGAGAGAAAATGTCATAATAGCAGACACCCTCATCTTCCCTAACCACCAAGCCAGTCCTTTTGTTATTCACAAGAAGTCATAAAACATTTAGATAATTCGAAGACTTTGCATTTCATTTGCAAGAGCTATAGGAATATCACAGTGCAAGATCAAGGGCAAATACATCATGTGCACACCATTACCCCAAGTTATATATACCTTACCTTATTATGTAGATAAACCCTACGAGACGGATAACAGTCATGGCTCTTGGTTTCTTGAGCTTCACTGTGTTCAATAGTGCCTATTGCTAGGTGTTAGCAAAGATTATAGTAGGCAAGATCCTAGATAAAATAATTTGGTTGTAGATGAATTCAGACAAACCAGTTTACTCATTCACTCGGATCGGCCTTCGAAATGTGTGCCTCAAGACGAAGCACAAAAATCAAAAGCACGGAAGCCTTCATGACATCGAGGCAAGCCTAGCTGAAAGCCAGGCTTGCCGACAACTCCACAACCAATCATCACAACCCAAAAGGATGGCTATGGTGTGGGAGGGAGGCTCGACCCGATGTGAGATAGTTGAATGGATAAACAGTTTTCATCATGACAAAAGGCGCCACGTAAAGGAGCAGATTTCAACTTACCCTTTATCCACGTTACGACTGTAGTATGGGTTGCGTCGTAGGCCAGGCTCAAGGTATTCCTAAAATTTTACTTTTCCACGTTAGCTTGCGCTATTTTCAGGACTCAAGCGATAAAAAGATAGAGGTATACAATCAGAATAAAGTTTTTGGTATATGGGTATCTTCACAGCGCTTCAGAAGCAGAACTGATAAAAAAAGGATTCATCATGGACACGAGTAACGAAAAGGAAAGTTTCCGACGCCTGCTTACCTTAACTGTGTATTGCTGGTCGCGATCGCCGTTAGATATATTGGCTCTGGGCACTTGTGATCCTAAGATGACAGTTAGTCGACGAACCAAATATGACATGGCATAAGTAGTAACTGGTTTGTGCTTCAGATGGTAGTGCATGTTTGTTCAGGCGCTCAGGTAATCGCGAAGAACAGTGGAATTGGGTTCATCAGTAGCAAAATGACCTACTAGGAAAGAAAAGCCTGGTTGGAGATCGAAAGGAGAAGTAGATAACTTACCAAAGTATTTGCAGATGTTGGGTTCGATATTCCAACCATCAACGACGGTAGACTTGACATGCCACGAGAAAAAGTTTTCCTGTTTCATATCTAGCAATATGAAAAACGTCTCTAGGACGACTTCTTCAAATCGGCTCTTAATCCCACAACGTCCATGGCTGCAGATGTTCATGGATGTTGAGTGGTTAAGCATCCAGTCCTGACTTGCATTTTTTAAGAGAGTGCGAAGAAAGAAATTTCGGTTTTGAGGCCGAGTTCGAAAAATTCTTCGGAGGACGGAAAAGTTGATGACCGATTGGCTAGTGCGCTAGCAGAAACGCAAGGTGCAGGGGTTCACCACGTTAGTGGGTATGGTGGGCATAGTGGGGCAGTTTTGCGCTCAAGGTTGCATGGAATTTTCAAGCTTCCTTACAAGCCTGCAAGCTCGTTGAGCGCGGCATCTGAAGCTTCTTACTAAAACAACATTCGGAAACGCCATAAGCTTTCGCGCAATGGCGGATAGAAGACGAATAAATGGCCCTGTTGGCCAAACAAGCCCTCCCGTATACGATACTTCTCAAGAGAAAAGAGTAGCAAAGCGTCCGGGCGATAATGTTGTCCGAAAGATCTGTAAGTCGCCATGGTTTTCATGCGCATACTAGTTAGTTGTCTAATATGATGAAATGTGTATAGTTCTCAAAACAGGAGTTACTCCCTCAGCTTCGGGATCCGCATATCTTGAAATCGAAGACCCATTTGCAACCCGTCCTTCAGGCACGAGCTTGAAGTTGACATGTACCGTCCATGGCCCTCGAGCACTTCCACGATCGGCGCCTTTCTCTCCTCATATTATCCTTTCGACGCATGTCAAATATGCACCTTTCGCGACGAGACAAAGACGAGGCTACTTACGCGACTCGAGTGAGAGGGATCTCGGAGTTCACCTGGAAACGGCATTACGAGGCGCGATTATTGCGGATCGTTGGCCTAAAAGTGGTGTTGACATCATCGTCACTATAATAGAAGGAGATCAGAATCGTGACTCCCCGGATTACGATAGAGACGAAGGCTGGGATATGATGAACGTCCTAAGTGGGTGCATTACTGTTGCCTCTGCGGCCATTGCGGACGCTGGCATCGACTGCGTCGATACTGTTGCAGGAGGCGTTGCGGCGCTAGCTGCCCAGGACGAGAAGAGTCAGCCAAGCATAGTCCTCGATCCAGACGTTTCCTCATATCACAAAATATTCGCCGCGTGTTGCGTCGCATACCTACCGACGAGGGACGAGGTAACCAATGTTTGGTTCAAGGGTCAGCTACCCGGCGCCGACGCTATGCTTTACAACAAGTTGGTAGAGAGAAGCCTCGTAGCCTGCCGCAGTGCAAACCGTGTCCTCATACAGGCGTTGAATGAAACTATTAAACCAGGGCAAGATGTCTCTTAAGCTCAAGAGGCTTATAAGATGGACATCTGATATCTGGTAGATGTGGTTTTGGGGCAAGTATTAAGAACTCCCATGCGGAAAGCCTAGACAGGCAATGATGGAATATCGAGTTCGGAGTTTAAGTCCTCTGAACATCAGCTATTATCCATTATGACATGGATTCATACGGTATTTAGGAACGCTGAATACACATTAGGCCCGATGTTTCGATATTAATAACCAGATAACTTAACGAGCTCTACTAGAAGGAAAGGGCATGCCATGATGACGTTGGCAGAGGTGGTCCATTACCCGCGGTTCGATTCCTTGGGGATGATGCATCTCTTTTCGAAACCGCGGATGTGAGTGTGAGCAACTAGGCTTAGTGAGGTCTTAAAATGTCTCTCACTTACGGACCAGCAATTTAAATATACCCAAGTAAAAGCAAAGGCACGATAATATAGAGCTACTCGGAAACTGATATGTGTAAATATGCAGATACACAATAAAGACGCTGGGAAGCTCCCATCTACTGAATGGTAAATGAATAGATGTTAATGTAGTGCTAAAATCTATTTTTGGCGTTTCTAGAACTGTTGCATCAACGCTGGCAGGCGTAATCTAAACCGTACCTAGGTAATGTACAATACCTACGATACAATACATTAGGTATTGTACCTGACCTACCTAAATGACCTAATCTTTAGGATATAGCGGCAGGTACCTGCAACTTTTAAGCTATCAGAGCTATGCACCTACCCGCTAATTTCACCTGATGTTAAGGTGTGATGGGCAGGCGCGCTTGCTTGCTTATTGATAAGTTATTGAACCTTGTCTGGATTCTAGAACAGTTCGGGTATTGTCTTCTTTAACTGCCCACTTACCTTCCTACAACTTACATACCTAACATACCTTAGGTACCTAGAGGTATATTTTTATACATGCCCACTTGCTTCATATACATGTAAATCTTTAAAAACAACCCGCAACATCGAGCTCAACAAATGCAACAAATGCACGCATGACGGGAAGTCGTCATGTGTTTGCAGCGAGTATGCATTGGCTAATTCAACTGTTTCGGAGCTTCTGAATGACCTACCTAATCGCATTACTTTCTGATTGGAAGCCCCCGTGCCTAAGTCAGATCTCGTCGCGGCCGATTCGTAGCTATTGGTCGCCTCTCGCATACCCCAGATAACGTCTCCAGCTACTAAATGGCTTCTCCAGGCGCGACCGCCGGCCCGGCACCTACGCTCTTCGATAATTCAAGCATCTGGTATAATTTCACTTCCTGGACGGCCCAGCACCTCAGATATTCTGTCAACAACGTAACCAGGTTTGCACCCTCACTTGAGGACCTCATTCTGGCTGGGCCGAGGATGTTGACCAAACTTGGCATCATATCCTTTCCTGATGCCGTAGACGGCTTTGGGCAACGAGTCATTGCCGACCCAACGACATCCGACTTCTTTCTCTCGACGACCGCCGCCGCCGATATGCTTACACAAGCATCCGAAGCTGCCGCTAGTGCAGTAGAAGTATTAGAGAATGAGGATCAGGACCCCGCCGTTTTGGTCTCCAAGTTCTCCGCCGATGGCACCAAGGGTTTGGGTAGCGTTTTCAGCTATGCTACAAGCAAGTGGGCGCTCTGTTGTATTGCTATGGTTTGTTCCCTTCTGATCCCGATGTTCAAAGAGATTTCTGACATCTGGTATTATTGCAGGCCATCATCTTGAACCGCACACACATATTTGCAGCTTCGCGAAGAAGGCTACACCTGACATGGCCTGTACGACTCTTCCTACGCTTCATACCCATCATTCTCTTCGCATACCAAGCTCGGCAACTTTTACAATCTATCCAGTGCCAAACATCTCCCGATTTCGCCGAAATGCGTTGGGGTAACGCTAGCAAGACATCGGATCTCATGTTTGCACAACCCTCCGCATATTTACATGGGCTCAGCACAGTGTTCCTTTTGGGCGCCACCGACTATGACAGCTGCCGTGCAGTTGAGATGGTCCCTCCAAGTAATTATGACTATTCAAACGAACTACATGGATCCTTGTCACTGCTATGGCCTCTTTTCGGAACATTGTGCCTAAGCCATTTCCTAGAGACGATTTCATGTGCAGTGCAAGGACGCCAAGTGGCTGTTGAGACCGGTATGACCCTTTTCGAGCACTCGCTGGCTTTTGCCGAAGCCGACGCCGCTATCAGCAACCAACTTGGTTGGGGTATATTTTCAAGTGGCAGTAGTTCCAATATAACATTCCAACAAGCTTCCGGGGCTAGCATCGCGGTCTCGAGGTCTATGATAATGAAGCGGGTCAACACGCCCCCCGAAGTCCTTCTAGTCGCTTTCCTCTCCGCCATGAGCCATATTACCAGCCATGTTTTGGGAGTTTTTAATTTACAAAGCCGGTATCGATTAGTAAGTACCGGCTTCTGGGCAATTTGTTTTATGGGAAGCATCGTGATAGAAGCTTTAGATTTCTCTGTCGACAGTCCAACCACCATGGGTCTTTTTAGGTTTCCTACGGTTTGCATCATAGGTTTTATCCCACATCTTTTGGTATTTGCGGGTACGCTCGTGTGCCTTGCCATATATGCTGTAGCTTTGGTACTTTCAGCGATGCAACCTCCGGATCGGTGGAATATTAATGGACGGGCCTTATCTTTCCGAGAACGATTGGCGCTTGCGCACGAGAACATGCAAGCAAATATTTCGCTATCCGATATCCGCATATCGCGAGAAATGGACTTCTATACAGCGCTCCTTCGGACAGGCTTTAGCGTCATCACCATGGCGAGTGAGGCCGTTTACCTAAACGAGGACCGAGGCGTCAACTTGAAAAATCGTACGTGGCTCGAAGAAGAGAGGCTTAAGGAGCTTGAGTCCATACGTATGCAATGGGTCGGATCGGGTCTGAGTGCTTCCCAATATGACTCCGTAGGAGCCATAGGTCTAGTGCCAATCAAAGACGGGCAGCTTGGAGCGTCCAGCGGATACGCGCGAGAACGAGCAGCACAGACAATTCCTAAAACACGCATCGGGGAAAAGCGTGCTAGAGATGGAGTAGGGGCTACCGAGCGTAGCTCACGTTGGCTTCTGGCCCTTGAGTTTATCATGAATATTAACAGGCTTTTATTGCGATGGGGCGCGGTACTTGTTCTAAAAGCTCTTAGCCGTCTTGGGATTACAACTCGGCCTCGCATCTTAGTCTGGCTTTCTCGTTGGCCGAAACAGAATAACAAAGACGAAAAGAAACCCCCCACAGAAGCGCATTCCCTACTACTGGGCCGAAATAGGCGGAGCAGTAGGCTCTATAACGACGAGACTGCCGATGTTGAGGCCGAAATACGACGACGTCTTAAAATGGCCCCTGAGACAGCTAATATGCCAGATGAGGAGCTGGACTCGAGGCTATATAACTCTTGGAAGTACGGTGATTTATGGGGATCCGTGGATACGAGTGGCGATTGGGAACCGGACGAAAATGATAGTAATTGGGATACGACGAGTACGATACACAGTATCGCTGGAGATGAAGACGACCAGGATCAGTGGATTGATGAGGACGGTTTCCATGAAAACGATGGCCAGAGAACACCCACGAAAGCATCTCCGCACTTCTCATTCTCCCGGGAATCGACTCCCTTCGACCAACCCCTGGCCATGAACGATCTTGCCAGGCTACTCCACCCAAGAAGCCCAGAGGAGCGCCGCGAAGCCCACGCCCTCGCCGCCCACCTAAGTAGCGATCAGATTATTACGCGTTCTAAGTACGCGCGCATGCAACAGAATCAACGCGGGCGCCTTTTCTTCCCACAGCGAGCTAGCAAAAACAAGCTTTCGGACGAGGAAGAAGCCGAGCTCCTTGAGGACTTGATTATCACGAGGCGAACAGAGGTGGCCCATGATAACGACTTCCAAGATGATAATGATGACAGGGGAGGGCCCCAGTGCGTTGTATGCCACTCATCTCCCCGCAAGATTATTGTGTGGCCGTGTCGCTGTCTCAGCCTCTGTGACGAGTGTCGCGTCACCTTGGCCATGAACAACTTCGACAAATGCGTCTGCTGCCGTAGAGAGGTCGTGAGCTTTAGCCGCATATACGTACCTTGACAGCTGAACTATACATATGTTGCGACACTACGTCCGATTTCCCCCTCTGGACTTCGACCAAGACGGATTCTTTGTCCACGATTTTCATCATCCTGTGGCTCATCAGTAGCGAACACGGATCCGCATCTGTCGCTCAACAATCGGCGGCACTTAGAATTTCCTTCTGCAATAGATGACCTCAGTTTAAATACGCGTGGCGACTCATCATCATCATCTTAGCGGCGTTAAGGCGAACCTGGCCTTCGGGCTTTCCTTTTTTGCTTGCTCTTTAGCTTAGTCTCTCCGACGCTCCAATCTTTTTTTTTTCGTCGGGAGACATATCGTTGAGATAGGGATATTCATGAGGGACGCGACGGACATGAATAAGTCGATTATAGGGGACTCTTGTTGTAGCGAAGGGGCACAGTGGTTAGACGATGTGATGTTTATCTACTTCCGCTTTTCGCTTTGTTTTTCTTATTCTGTGTTAGGAGTTCTGGTCTCGTTAGGAAGGGGGTTCATGTCATGTTATGGTTGCGGTATGCATAGGTACATAGCTTAGGTAGCTGCTATACTAGGTAAACCGGTTTTTAGGTACATTCAACTCTATACAAGTCCAGTATGATCGGGAAACAGGACCGCTTCATTCTATCACAAATCCTTCAATTCTTACGTGTCTTGAGTGGTTATTGTTCTCTGAATTAGTAGGTGTGGCCAAGCTACAATAGACAACCAATGGACTCGTGACCGCAGCAGCATTGCACATATCTACCTAATCTACATAGCCGCCCACTCTATACAGAAAGCCCTAGCTCGCGGGGCGTTAGGATTCTTATCCATCCCATCCTCTTTCTGGTCCTTATTTGCATCACCATCATCGTCACCTACCACAGCCCCACCGATCAAATACCCCTTCTTGACGTTGGTACCCAGCCTCCCGCCGGCGACGATGTCCAGGACGGCGATCTCCTCGTCCCAGGCGTAGCTGGCGGCCTGGAAGTGGCTGTGGAAGCGCAGGGGGTCGCCGGGGTAGACGTTGTAGTCGCAGCCGAAGCGCAGGCCGGGCATCATGTAGTAGCCGCGGTCCTGGAGGTGCGCGTACAGCGGGTACGAGGGCGGGAGGGGGTCGACGGAGGAGACGACGTCGGGAAGGGAAGAAGAAGGGGATTCTGGAGGGGATGGAGGAGGAGGAGGAGGAGGAGGGATAAAAAGAAGACTGCTTGTTGTGGGAGTCACTGCGAAGGCGGGTGGGGGGTTTTCCGCTTGGGAGCTGGAGGAAGGGACGCCACTTGACGGTGGCGGGGAGGGAGGGCTGAAGAGAGACTCGTCGTCATGTACCTCTTCGGGCCTTGTCTCGTTTTCTGAGGTCTTGGGTTTGGATTTTTCTTTCTTAGTACCACCTGTTGTCACCTTAGGTTTCGCGTTCTGCTTGCTCTCCGCGGCTGCAATCTGGGCCTTCCTGCCCTCGGCCTTGACGGCCTGGAGGTACTTGCGGCGCGCGTCGTTATCCAAGGCGGCGAGACGCGCGGGGTGGAACGCGACGTCGTCTACAATGTACGCTACTCTTTTGTCGACGAGGACCTGGGCCTCCTCGGGCATCAGCTCGATGGGCAGGCCCATGAAGATGTTCTGCTGGGGGTTCTGAGGGATCGTCCCGACGAACACGGAGCAGATGTTGTGGTGCTTGCGCAGGTACATCACGTCCTCGATGTCGAAGAGTAGGTACCGCCCCGCGACCTTAGATATCCTCACAGGAGGTCGGCTTACGGTAGAGGAAGCCATCTCCACGGAAGACAAAGATCTGTGTCTATTTCAGAGTCAGCATTGGTACTGATGAGAATTATCATATGCAAATGTGGAAGAATTCAGGTGATCATATTTTTTCCAGATAGAAGTTTGTCAACATTCTTATTTCAGGGGATTGACAGATTATTCATTGTTGTAATCATTTCGACGAAGTGCTGTAAAGGAAAACGGGTATTATAGACTTACCTGCTGTTGTTGTAGAAGATGGTAAAATTTAAAAGCTCTCTTTTTTTTTTTTTTTTTCGCTGTTTGGAGAAGTCGACGAAAATTTGGAGAGCTCTAAGTGGGGTTAATACAGTACGAGCTTATAATCGTACTAATTCGCACAGTACACGCTCAGGTTTACTATCGATTCTGATACCTTGGGCTGTATAGCGGAAATTTTAAAATTCCATGCTCCCTTTACTAGAATCTCCTTTCTTCTTCTCTTCTTCTTCCTCTCCGACAGGAGGCAAGTAGAAAGGTTTTATCACAAGCCCCTTCGACCGACTTAGGCTGAACGATAGATCCCCGTGAGCAGCATAACCCTCAGAGGAACCCCCGCCTTTTTCGTGGAAAATAGGCAAACTGTGGATTTTAACAAGACCTTGAGTCTGCTCGTCTGATTTAGAATCCGACTTTGAGGATGGAGGAGGGGCGTGGATAACGCTAGACTGGAGCGGGATGAGTTCGAAAACGCCATCGGATAATAACTCCATCCAACGCGTAAGTCCCGTAGTCCTGGGATAGAGTGAAAGCGGTAAAGTAATAATGGCCGTGAGTTTGGCTGGATACTGCCTCAACAACGCTCTAAGTGCATGCAGAAACTGCAAGACCTCTTCGGGCCGAGCAGATGAACCAGCGTACCCTGTTGGGGACAAGAGACTTGGTACTATAACACGATGGATCCACGACGGCGGCGAATTAGCAAGCTTGTAAGCTACCGTCTTAATGAACACCTGGAAAGGCGATCCCGTATCTTTCGTACGAGGAGGTACCCCTGGTATGCTCATCGAAGGGTGAAATCCAATTTGACCCTTAACATTTGTAGGGCTCAGTCTTTTCGTAAGGTCGAAAGAATGACAAAAGTTAGAGGAAGAATCCGTCGTAGAATTACTTCGCCTCAGCGGTGCGTTTCTATCCCTCGGCGTTGTCCCAGATGCTAAGGTTTCATATCTCCAAGCTATCTTCATCTTGTCATCTGAGGGACTTTCCGCCTTGCTTGACGACTTCTTGTCCTCGGTCGAAAGGCCGGGCAGTTCATGGCGCCAACTCTCATGGTGGCCAAGGACATGAATCTGATGTCCCTGAACCATGCCCTCGGCAGCATAGTAACGGAGAAGTACACCGGCGAAGTCAGTAGTACCATGCTCTCCGATCAGAAGTGATGTGCCCAGAGGTAAACCAGCATGTCCGGCGAGTAGACTATCAAGAGATGCAGTTCCAGTAGAAGTAGTCGGTCGACCATCGACAAGAGAGGGTCGAACTCCAGGGATAGCTACATGCTCGGTCTTGGTCGGCGTTGTCGACTGAGACGAATTTGAGCTGCTGAGCACAGCATTTCTTTTCCTGAAGGACATTGTTACAACATATGCCAATGGTTTGCGAAATTTCCTAAATAATTATGGATCAAGTGATAAAAATGGAACAGTAAGAGAAAATTGTGTAGTATATCGGTATATACATTTGGGCTTCAGTCCGAGAAAAATATTGAGTGTTTATATCCAACGAAAGTTGGGTTATGTAAAGTATTTTCTAGGCTCTTTTTCGTTAAGCAGGTATGTACCTTATATATCCCACAATTTCGTGCGTCACAAAAATGTTACTACGTCACAAACACTTTCTCATGTACTGCATAACAAGTTAGGTAATCCCTTAGGAAGGCTGATTTCGGTACCTTTTTAGGTTTCTAGCTCCCAGCAGAGCCGCAAAAAGTCCCCTGTAAATCCAAGCCTTCACCGCTTTCAGTGGACACCCCACGTCAACGGCGGAATTCCAACCTTAAAGCCCATTTAGAAAAAGAAAAAAAAGCAGCGCCGCGCCGAAAACTTGATAGGTACCTTGGACATATTTTAATTTGTTCAACACGACACATCCCAACAACGCCGAATCTTCCTCTTTCTAAACCGATACGCTGTCACATCCCTTCAAATACATATCCCGATTTTGATTATTTTAAATCAAGGCTAGCTAGGTAGCTATAAAAGAACACCACCTTCAAGATGTCGAACCTCGCAGCGGGCGACGCGCAGCTCTTCGAAGACACCTTCACGGTGACGGCGTACGACCAGTCCAAGTACGACCGCGTCGCGCGCATCAGTGGCACGTCGACCGACAACCTGACCACCATGCAGCTCGACATCAACATCGAGCTGTTCCCCCTCCGCGTCGGCAGCAACATCGAGGTCGTGCTGGCTACTAGCCTGTCGCTCGACGGCACCAAAGACGAGGAGCAAGAGAAGGGATGGCGCCACGTTCGCAACGAGTCTTCCCTCGCCGATATGTACGACTACGTGTGCCACGGCAAGATCTACAAGTTTGAGGACGGCGTTGATGGCCAGACCATGTATGCGATTCGAACCTCTTAACCTTTCCTTTTCCCTTTGTTATCTGATTATTGTATTTGCTGCTTTCTGCTTAGCCCGAATGGTACTAATACGGCCATAGTCGCGCATACATCTCGTTTGGCGGCCTGTTAATGATGCTGGAGGGACCGTACAAGAAGCTAACGCCGTTACGCGTCGACAACACCTACCTCCTGGTTAAGAAATGAGCTACCATTACGTGAAACTTTAGCTCGCCCATTAGCGAGACAACGGCTGATGCGGGAGTCAATAAGAGTGATAATTTAAAGGCCGAAACGCAGAGAAGATGGTTGTTGCATATTTACAGCTACGCTTGAGATACCAATGGACGCTGGTAGCGGCCAATTTCATGAACTAAAAGCTAGTGTACTAGTAAGTCGTGCTGCTTTGACGATATTTAGATCGCTGGTGGGATATTCAAAAATTAGAGAGGCGCAGTCAGGGAGTGCTTTTTTATGCGGTCGATGAACCAACTTGGTGGGGGCCTGGGAAAGGTAGTTTGCGATGTAACCGCTTGACGATCTCGTCATAGTCAGGCTCGTTCTCTGGCGTCAGGATCTTGTGGCGGATGAAGAAGTCGACCAGGATGAGGGCGCAGTTAGGCTTGAACTTCCCTTGGGCGAGCTTCTCTTGCACCTCTTCGACAGTCCACATATAAAAGCCCGCTACCTCACCGTCCTTGGGCGTAGGGGCAAAGTCTGCCGGTAGCTCGATATCGTAGACCCACTGGGTCTCGGGATAAATCTGACCAGCTTCACCACCTGCCCGTTCGTCTGTGATATAGATATATGTGACCATGCCGGTGAATTTGGCCCTCTCGCGCATAAGAGTTTCGGGTAAATCCGCTTCCTCGTCCGCCTCTCGAATTATACACTCGAAGGGGTCTTCGCCTGTCATAAGACCGCCTGCTACGGAGTTGTCCAACATGCTCGGATACGTAGACTTATTAGCTGCCCGTTGAGCCACCAGGATCTTCATGCCATAGCTCGCTGTCTCGTCCTTGACGTAGGCTGTCATGTGTACTCCGTAACGCATGATCCCTAATAAACCCGTTCCACTACGCTCGGCGCTGTATAGCACTTCGTCGTCGCTGCCATAGACAGGCCACAACTCGTCTCTCCAGCCTCTTAATATATCAAACGTATGGTTTTCTCGCCAATACTGCATTAGTCGAGCTACAAGCGCAGTTCTTTCGGCTTCCGTTGGCAACTCAAAGGCACGCACCGTGCGCCGAGCTTCATCCACAGTTACGGGTCCGCGGATTTTCTCCGGAGTAGCAAGAAGCTTTTGAACAACAGAATCGAGCATATAACCAAGGGGCTGTCCATCCTTCCAGACCAACGTGTATAAGGTCTCCGTTAGAGCCTTGTACGCTTCAGGCTCCTTGTCTGGGTAAGGAAAGCTGGGCACTCAGTTCTAGTCTCTCACTCTGTATATAAGAGAGGCTTCGACTTACGCATCAGCCTCCTTCATAATATCAAGGTTACTCATTGGGCACGGCATCTTGTTTGTTGCACTCGGAATGAGGTTAGCACCCCTTAACCTTCTCAGGGTTTGATGTATATTTGATACGGATGTGGCGGAGCTGTGAGCTCTAGAGAAGATATTTGAGTATTTTGTACGCAAGATAGAGCTGGCTCGAATATCAACAGCCTCGAATTCGTAAGTATTCCGAAGTTGTGGTGAGAAAGGCTCTGCTCTGTTCCGCCGAAAAGAATAGTGATAATTCGCTCTTGGACTGTTTATAAAAGATTCAAGTAGTAAATAGTATCCAAATTTCTTTGCGGTAAATTTACTTGCTGCCTGATGCCTTGTAAGACCACTCAGACACTTTAACATGTCTCTAAAGACTTTGATATTGTAGGTACCTAAAGTAGTTTGAATAAATGAGGTCCAATAATGTGTCACGAACAGCGGACCTGGTAACAAGCAGCGACAGCCGGTGACAGCCGAATAGATTTAGCAAGATTTAGCAAGATTTAGCACATGCTTTGGGCCGCTACTTCGCTATCTGCATGCACGTTAGATCTGGAAGGGCATGTACGGCACCTGAAGGTAACACGACACAAGTTGAGTGCAACATATGCATTTCGCATAAAAAAAAAGCCTTAGCGCATTTTCCCCAATCTTCTACCCCTCCACATGCCACCATGACGTCTAAAAAATTAACAGGTACCCAAGTACCTTTTTGAAGCTTCCAGTACCGTATCGCCAGTTCTTTTTTCTTCTGCCCTCCCACCTTGCAAACGAGCTCTGCTCTCTGCTGGCCTACCCTGGCCCCAGCTCAGTTGCATTAAAGCCGATGCATGCATTAGGTAGTGTTGTTTTTTTTCCCCTTCGGACTATTGTACGAAAACAACACAGTTAATTGATCGTGGGAAAAAAAAAAAAAAGAGCATAAGATAACATCCTCAATTCCAATTCCAATTCCAATTCAAATTCAAATTACTGCCTGCCTAGACGGAGGAAATTGAAATAGGTAGTAGAGCACAGTAGAACATATCATAGCATAATATTATACCCAAATAGCAGAAGAGAAAAAAAAAAGAAGAGAAGAGGAACAGAACAGAAACAGAACAGAACAGAACAGGCAATGGCGCAACAGCCACCACCCCAACCGCTCTTCGGCCTCGTCCCCGCCGGCCAACCGCTCATAACGACCCCCTCGTCCCAGCCGAGCGCGACATCCTTCCTCTACGCGATCCCGCACCCGGCCCCCTCGCCCGCGAACCCCGCCCCGAAACCCTTCGCCCACCTCGCCGTCTTCCTCCTCCCGGGCGTCGCCCTCCCCGAAGGCACCGCCGCCGCTATCTACGTCGCGCTGAACCCGACCGCGCTCGCCACGGGCCGGGAGGAGCCGAACTTTAGGTTCTTGGGCGGGGTCGGGCCCGGGAAGGAGAGCGCCGTGTTTAAGCTCTCCCCTCCTGGCTCTACTTCTTCTGCTTCCCCTTCCCCTTCTTCGTCTTCTTCGTCTTCTTCAAGCACCCCCGAAGGCGTAGTCATCGGGATAAGCGTCGAGGACGCCTCCTCGGTCGCCGAGCGCATCCAGCAGTTACACCCGTCCGACGGCGGCGGGGCTGTTGTGCCGCGCCAGCAACAAGGACGGGCGCAGACGCAAGTCCTCGCGCAGCGCATAATCCAGAACGCGTTCAACTTCCTCGCGAGCTTCAGCGGGACGGTGGGCGCCGAGGGCGTCGAGGTGGTGCCGCTGAAGGCCTTCCAGGAGTGGTGGCGCAAGTTCGAGAATAAGGTCCGGAACGACCCGACCTTCCTCGAGAGGGAGCAGGATGGATGATCGATGTACGATACGATACGATACGATACGATACTGAGTTTAAACTACGAGCCGGGAAAAAAAAAAAAAAAAGGTTTCTAGGAATGGGTAACTTGGGTATTATGCATGCTATTTATACCTACTATATACCTGGTTAAATACCTAGGTTAACAGAAGCATGAAGAGCAGGAGGGGAAAGTGAAGAAGGGAACAAGCAAACTTGTGCATATGGTATGGGTCGCTCATGTTGTATGCTGCAATCCTATTTGCCTTCGGCCGGGAGCAAGCCGAGCCAAGGTGTTGGAAATAAAAGGCTCAGACTTCATTAACAGAGAAGGGCAATGACATGTCCAACTCCAAGCTGTAGACGAATGATCTGCGAATAGAAGAGGCTATTGCATGGGTTAGGTAGCTCTTACATAGGACCATATGGGACCTAAAGGACTCAAAATTTATAGCATTGAAAGTTCACGATGTACGAGCTTTCCACATGTGAAGTGAGATGAACAATATATATAAATCAATCGCATGATCACGCATGACCATCCGTACAGCTTAGCTTGGCTCCCCTGTGTATGAATATTGATAACTACCGCCCCCCCGTATGCAACAACAAACGTGCTGGGCTGCCTGCCATGAAGGTATCTACTAAGAATCCAATATGCTTTCACTCGTCAACACGTATATCAAGGCCCGTCTCAGGCATAATACATAAAATCCGCCCAACCGCCCGGAACTCCTTTCCTATGTTAACGCGATTCCTGGTAAAACTCCGAAAACTGTAAGCCCTATAAGGAGTGTACCGTCTGAATAATGTAAAGGCTGTTTGCGTAGGTAAGGTACAAAGAATAGAATATACAGGATTTTATTAGTCCTCCGCTAAGGGGCTCATTAGTGGGCTCTTAAGCCTCGTCGGACTGCCCGTTCGACTTCTTCGTCCGGCTGTTAGCATCTGCGGAAACAGCCTCTCGCGACTTTCTGTCCGGACCACCAATCCGGACCGATCAAGCGCACTTCCGGGATGCGGGTGTTTTTTAATGTCGTCAAAGGACTCTACATTAAGCTTTGGTGTAGCCAGCCCCGACGATCGACCGACTCTCGATCCTCCCACGCTGCTATCGGAGTTATCGCCTTCGTCTGATGAGGCTTCACCTAGTTCGAACTGACTAGCATCGCCTTCTTCGAGAACCCTCTCATAGTTATAAGGTTTATGGCCGAATAGTTTGTGCGTGATAGCTGAGAGACCGAGGCTGAGTTTTCGAGGGCTGCCTGGGCGTCGACGACGGCGCAGGATCTTGTTGACTTTGCCATAAAGCCGCATCCGCCTGTCTCGCTTTCGAAGCAAAAATGCGAGAAACAGGAAAATTAGCAGGAAGAAAAAGAATCCAGATGCCGACTTCGATTTCGCATGATCTATTAGATCCTCCGCCGTATCACCCCAGTCGTCCTCCTCATCGATTGCCGAAGACACGTTAAAGCTAGATCCAGCGTATTGGAAATCCGAAGGGATACCTTTCACGTTACTTCCGAATCCAACGGGGAGGCGATAGTTGTCCTTCGGTGGAACTTGACCGGCTGCATAGAGTACCATCTTTCCTAACGTCCAGCTGATCTCAATATTGTTAACTTCGTCAGCGGCCTGGAACGGGTGTAAGAACCCCTTCTCTTTGGCAGCCTCCCCGATTGCTTTCGTAACGTTGATCCCTGGAGTCGGTGTGTGCTCTATGCCATATCTCGGTACACCAATACCCTCATGCAAGACACTAATAAGCCAAGACGCCTTGAAACAGGCTTCTTGTGCCTCCTTTCCATGATCCTTCTTTCGAGCCTCGATATTCGATTCTATATCTTCCCAACGTTGACTGCAAAACTCCAATACCTTCTTCTGGTATGTGTTGAAATCGTAAGCTGTGTCGTCGTCTTTATTTGCGAACACGCCGTGTGTAGTATGCCAATATTCGGAAACTCCAACGAAGTGGTTTACATCGAAGTCGATGGGCGGGACGTGCTGACCATTGAATAAGCAAGGCTTGTCTTCGCACGGCATGTCCTTTCCTAGTAACGGTTTCGTCCTCCGGAGACACTCGTCGAATCCGCCTGTGCCAACTAGCTCCAGCTCTTTCGAGTTCCCCTTGATAATCTCGCCTTTTTCGTTGGTTCGCAATCCTCTGGGTAAACAAGGGTCGGGTACTTCGTGCTCTCCATCAATCAAAAATTCGTCAACCAGAGCTTTAACATAACGTTCGCGGGCCTGATTGACGCCAAACCCAAGCCAAGTCGATGTAAACACCTTGTATTCCTTAGGATCGCCATTTAAGCTCCGCAGTCGCAATAACTTAAGATCGTTCCCGTGTTCTTCGGCTACAGTACTATTCGGCGCAAAAGCGATCTGCGCCGAAGCGCCGCCCATGTCTAGAAAACCGTACGTGTGGTGATTTTTTCCATGAGCATGCCCTTCGGGATCATCAAAGCCTCCCAATAGATAATTGGCCGCTATCCACCCGTATAAACCTTCGGTCTCGCCTGGGATAACTTGAATATGCGTATCGCAATCGGGAAGCAAGAATCGGGTGTTGGCGCGGAAGTACGAACAAGTCTCCGTTATGACAGCTCTCTGTTGAGTAGGAGGTAATAATCGCATGCCAGCGGTGGCCATGAGAAAGATCGGTGTGTCGCCATGTTTATCGTCGGGGATGACGTCCAATGCTCGTTCAACTAGTTCTTGAAGGTGCTCGGGTCCGACGTCTTCTGGGTGGTCACCAAAGGTTGAAATTCCCGGTCTTATCTTTTTTGTCCACTTGTCTTTAGTAACGATATTAGGCAAGCTATGTAATTCTTGAATGGAGGCTTCCTTGAGCGCCTTTGTAGGATCTAGCCATCGATATATGTGTAGACGCGTCCCGGAGGAACCGGCGTCGAGAATAACACCCCATCGCCCTAAGTTGAAGCAACTGTCGTCAGCAATGTTGCGATGCGGATTGTATAACAGATTGGAGTGAATTGCTTACATCTCTTCCCCATGACGACGGAGCTAAGAGAATTAAGAAGGTAAGCTCAAGACAAGATATAGTAGTATATGCGCAAATGGATGCGATATTTTGTCGCGCTGGTGAAAGTTACGGAGCTTCAATATCGCAGCATATCTCTCTAATATGCCTTGGTTAAGCTGGGCGCGACGAAAGGGCGTGAGGTTAATGATACGATTACAGCGTGGCGTGAGATGGTGGTTCCGTTGGTTTCAAGGTTTGTTTCAATTACGCGTTCTGGACTCTGCGTCAAAATAGCATCGACAATAAAGGTGGTAGCTGATTAGGTTGATTAAGTTTAAAGGGGGTAGGGAGGTAGGTATGGGTACAGATTGATGCGATAGGATGAGATACAAGGATACAAGACCCGGGGGGGTTTTTATAAGTTAGCGAAAGAAGAGAATTGAAAATTGGTTTCGAATAATAATAGATGTGTACCTAAGGTAAGGTAAAAAACAAGCGAGCGTAAGACGCCAGTAGGTGAATTTGTCCGTGTGTGGGTGTAGTGTATAGGTAGTGTAAACTTTACAAGTTTATTATCGATCTGTTGAACGAGAGACAACCTTCAGGTGAAGGATGATGGATTATTTGGGGTGGATTCGGATAACAGATTGGACAGATTGAGCAATAAAAGAAAGTTTCTGTTTCTTAACAAGCCAAGGAGCCTAGAAACCGGAGGCAAGATGTTGCTGGAGCATGAAGTCTGGAGCATGGGGCTGGGGCATGGGCTGGAGCCGGAAGTTGATTCGACTTCTTTTTTTGGATTGGGATAATGGGGCTGATTGGACCATCTGACCAATAGATTTGTTTCCTGGTAATCGTAATCAATGCTACGCCAATACGTACTATGCACCTAGTGACTGCAAAGTATCTTGAAAGTACCCAGCTTCAAGCCTTGAATCCACTAAAACGAGCCCACCTGGACCTCCTCCAATCCATTAAACTCTGCACGATTCTAGCACGTGCTGAACCCATCTACCCATATATGCATGGGAGAGAACGCTATATATGTATGTCTGAACCTTATCGAAAATAACACAATGCCTATATCATTTGGTATACATAGCATAGAGGTATCTCGCTGACCAACCATTAGGTACCTAACCTAGCCTTATCATTTCTGACTTCCAATAGCATAGGTACCTAAGGCTGTGTAATGAGATAGGTAACAAAAATATCATATATGGTATCTCTTGGCGTTGATAAACGCATCTTACCACGTCTTAGTTAAGAAGTATCACATAGCCTTTGTTGCTTTGCCATAACAACATTATCTCGCCACATTCGTACAGATACCACGATCAAGGCATCGTAACTGTAAAGATTGTACAAGTCAGAGTTTTGAATACGAACAAAACAGCCTATTATCTAAGACAGGTTCTCCGAATGTGTCGAATTCCAGTTTGAGACGATGTTCGCGGCCAAGAACCGGTCCGAATACCTCAAGTACCTAGCAATCAAATACCTTTGCGATACTTTGTAAGTACCTACTAAGATATCTGTAACATCTGTACCGGGTACCTAATACTGTAGCTTACTATCTTGTTCGCAATCAGAAAGCGTCGCAAGCACCATGACTCGTTCGGTTGTTAGCTTGTGAAAGAACCAGACTTGCGCTGGGGTTCGAGCCGCCCTACGTATTGTACCTACCTACATAGTAAGTAAACCTTTAACCTGTCAACCGTCAAATTGCTGGAAGTCTACAACTGCTTCAAAAAGTTTCTGAGTTAGCGGAAAATGTTCATGCGGCCCCAACCCTGTCGATCGAATTGCATCCCTAATCCGAGGCATAAATATATTCCACCCGTGCTTTATTACCCACGAAGTTGTTTCAAAAACATGCGGTTTGATAACTGACGTAGCCCTTTCGTCATCTTTCTTTTTTTCCTCCAATGGTCATTGTCTTGCTCTCTCCGTTGCCGATCGCAAACCCTCCGGATCTGCTCCTGCTAGTCCCGGCAATGATCTTCTACGGAGTAGTTTTTGGGCGCGATATGCGATCACCGCAGCATTATGAAGAAAAAAAAAAAAAAAAAAAAAAAGCGCCATGTCTTATGGATTGCGTCTCAGATAAAGGACTGTACGCGATAGCCCATATTGCGCCCGCGCAACTAGTTCAATATTGCTACAATACCCGGAATACCAGGTAGTCGATCGTAACCGCTGAGAGATAAGAACACAAAAAAGCTCGGTGTATGGCCCACGCGTCAACGTTTAACTGAGAGGAACGCCGCCGCTGCCCAATGCTACCGAAGAAGCTGACTTGAGCCATTTCGAACATTGCCTAAGATGTAACTCAACGAAGCTCAGCCGTAGCCGTGCTTTGACTGATATTGACCTGTTCCATGATGTATTGCGATAAACGGGTCCAACAGCTTCGTTCTCATTGATAATTGATGGTGAGGCGGTTTACCACACACACACACACACACACACACACACACACACACACCTATTAAGTAAGAGAGAGGACGGTTGCAGTGCTTAACCTTAGGTCGTATACAAGTCCCAATCACACCACCAATAACGCATCATAAAGTAGTAGAGCCTCTGGCCCTACCATCCCGGGTTATCTATAAACGACCCTTCATTAACTCGAAGTTACCATGTTACCATAGTACGTTTAGATGAGCCTAGACATGTATGCTTATCTCCGACAAAGCATTATAAAGACCTATACGAGATAGCCGTAGCTATTGTCACATTGTCTAGCGCGTCTACAGTCATTGAATTGCTGGATAAAGTTGACAATTTGACATATTAATAAAAATCTGGCCGGTGAACGCACCTAGGCGCTCTAGAATAGTCTTTGACGGGATTACTATCTATTACTATTATTATTGTACGTTCAATGTTGATGCCTCCAAAAAGTGCCGGTGAGAACTGAATACGCGCACCTCCCGCCTCTATAGATCGCCAACTCCGTCGGGATATTTATCTATACGTATATACCAAACCCATTCTAATAAGGAATACCATTCGTCATGAGCTGGAACTGGTCGTACACCATGGTACTGTAACTGCCCGCGCTCCTCCTGACTAGTTCCCGCACGAAGTCGGCCGCCTCGCGCTCGGTGCGTTCTAGCACGAACCGCTCTTTGAAGTATTTGACGCTCTCTGGCTTGAAGCATGGCAGTCCGCTTTCCATCATAAGTAGTACAATCTGGCTTAGCTTCTCTGCATGTGGACGGCACGCCAAGAAGGATTTAACGCACAACTCCTCGAACCATTTAAATGCTTGGTGATCCGTGCTACCTCCCATCACCGCCAACATCTCACCGGTAAGCTTGAACGGCGCACGCTCAAACCGTACACCACCAGGAGCGATATCAAAACAGAATCCAAAGTCGATATGCAAGATATGGCCGGCGTCATCAATCATAATGTTACCATTATGACGGTCCTTGAACTGCAGAAGGAAGGATATGATACTGTAGGCAGCCATGCTCTTTACGAAATTGTTACGCGCATGCTGGAAGCGGAGCGAATCTTCGTTGCCGTATTTGCTGATGAAGTAATCGTATAATCCGTTGACTGCTTCGCGACCCAGCATATCTCGGGAAATAGAATTAGGCAAGACGTCGATAACACCGCAACCTGGTGCAGTAGCTGTTACGCGGTAAGGGAACACGTATACATCGAGTCCAACGCTGTGAAAAATGCCGCGGAACGCTGCAATCATCTGTAAGGCCAACACATCTTGTCGGCAGTCATCACCGACCTTGAAGATAGCGCTCTGCCACACCTCAATTGTATTCTCAGCCGGAGGTTCACCCGTCTTGCTCATTTCTTGGGCTACTTCTTCTGTTTCCTCGACCCCACCCTTTGCTTTCTTGATACGGAATGTAGCCATGAATGGTGCCTTCGCGTGTGATTGTAGCGGTTTACCGGATTTACGATCAATGCCGATAACGACACCATCGGGGTTACTAGGTAGGTAGACACCGACATCGACTTTGATTTTTCGGAGCTCTTCTTCAATTTTCTGCTTCTTCTCCGGCTTGTCACGCTTGATCAGAGGCTTAAGCTTGCCAGATATACTGGTGACCTCATCAAAGAACGTAAACTCTCTCTCGTAGAAGTTTCGGTCTTCGTCAGAGAAGCTACCAATCATCTTTTCCATCACCTTGTCGAGAGCAGGTTTTATGGCATCAGGCTAGCAATATATTAGCTAAAGGCAACCGGGCTGCAATGTCGTAGAACTTACAATAGTAGCGTCATCATCTTTATATGAGTTTGCCTTCATGTTCCAGATAATTTGATGAGCAAACAACTGAGAGAACTGCGCTGTTTCAATGATATAACGTTCCACGTAACCCAGAGCGTCAAAACGGAGGCCTTGTACAATCTGCGGCACGTAAAAGAAAGTTACGTCAACTGAGTGAGACTCTAGTGCTCTCATAGCATACTGGATCAGGAACGGATGGTTTCGATACGAGGGCAAGAAGTAGGTAACAGCGGTGACAGGATTCACAGGTGCCCAGAAAAGTAAGTACTACAGTTTGTTAGTAAATGGGCAAAACATGGAAAAGCCTTATAATCGGTACCTTAAGCTGGAATCCAATATCAGACGGTAGTTCACCTCCTAATAAAATTGGGAGAGCTTCGGGGTCGGAGATAGCCTTGGCCGGGAAATTCATTAAGAGCCAGCGAACTTCATTATGCACGGCCGGGATCGAGAATCGGCTGACTAGCTCTACGGCTATAGAGGGATGTTCGGACCATGCTAAGCGAACGAGGGGTTTAAGTGTAGACTTGTGAATTAGCTTCCTATGCCTCATCAATTTCAGTGGGCATAAACCTACTTCAAGTGCTGTCCCAGTGCGATGAGCTAGATGTGCTCGTTGTTGACTGTCGCCTAGTGGATGCACCCAAACATTCAACCTGGTTTGTTCGCTCTCGAGTAAAACCTGGAATAACGTCTCCTTTTGGGTAAGGGATTTGAAGTTGCCGACAGCCTGAGCACCGACATAGGAGACGGTTTTGAGAGCGCTTAAGACGTCGGTAATTAGGCGCACTTCCGTCTTTAACTGAAGCAGATTGCTACCGAAAGACCATTTTGGCGAGAATTTGAACCAACTCAACCCTGCAGATAGGATTTTGTCTTTGAGTCGCCACTGGATTAATGGGCGGACAGCGGTGCTCACTCTCAGTACTCTTAAGCTGAAGAGAACAATTCTCAGGCGAATTTCCCTAGCCATGGGATGAGAGATAGAATTCTTCAGAGCATCGAGCGTTGAGTCGAGCATACGGATGAAAATTCTGTGCACATCTGGACTACCCAACCGAGTAGCATTGAAGTGACTGCTGAAAAACTGAATGAGGCGGGTATGTGGAGCAAGCAAGTGATGGACCTGCTGCCGGCGCCTCGCAAGGCCCTCGTTGTCGCTGGGAGCGAATTCTTCCTTGAGGAAGAAAGGGTCCGGGTGCCTAATAAGGTTAGTATAAATACGAATTACATGAAGATATATCTTACATCAGAGTAGGGTTGAACAATCCAAGTTTATTGTGGATAGCGATCTCCCATTGCTGCCCAATTTCGGCAAGTATTCGTGACTCCATCCGGGGATTTTCATTGATGACGCCCAGCCAGAGTGACACACCAAAATTAATGGACTCCTTTGTAAACATTTTGAAAGGAATGCTAACAAGATAATGGGTGATGGCACTTTCATCTCTCCCACTACGGCATAGTAGAGCTGCAGCTCGTCGGAGTATATCTCGCACATCGTTGAGAGGTGTGATCTTCTTGCCAGTAAGACGGGATCCCACGTGAGCCAAGGCCGTGACAGCGTCAGCGCGGTCTGATGGGGCAGCTCTAATGAACGAGTCCCGTCGTGTTATGGGCATAGCACTTATTAAATCCGTACCATGGCTGGGTAGTGCTTCGCCGTATCTATATTCTTGGCGGGTTGTGTACTGAGCAACGAAGTGAGACGCAGTGTTAATTGCGGTTTGGCCCATAGGATCGAGGGAAGTCAATCTTTGATCCGTTGCGGGAATCGAGGAACCCATCTCCACAGCTAATGATCGACCAAGCGACATATGCCCATACACTCCTTCATCCTGGAATTCAGACAAGTAGGTTTGAAGTAAACCTTTCACATCAGAAGGGGCTAGGTTGATCGCCATTGCAACCCATGCCTTGGCTCTAGTGTAGAGGTTATTAAGCGTGGCCCTCCTGAAAGCATAATCATCGGAAAGCTCAACAGTGACATTTCCTAAGCGCGACGTAAATACTGACCGCGGATCGTACATCTCCGTCTCCGCTTCGAGGCAACTTGTCCACATAAGAGACAGCAGCTCGAGGAGAGCAAAGAGAGATGACTTCTGGCAGAGAGATGACGGGATCTCACGAACAAACTTGTCCGCACAATAGAATGCGGCTTGTTGAACACGTTGAATACGATGGCAACAGCCGCAGAAGATTGCCGCGAGTTGCGAAGCCGCGTATAGAGCCGAAAATGTAGGCAGTTTTCCTTCCAGTGCCTTTAACAAATACTTTTCCATTACGACGGCGGTGATGCCTTCCATAACGCCACGTACATCGTCGTTGCGCATACTAGGCTCCAAAAAGTACGAGAGTGTTTTGGTGCAGTCACCAGAATCGGCCCTCAAACTCTCAACCAAATATGCGGCCTGCAGGAAGATAACTTTTCTGTAGCTTAGGCTCCTGATCTGTGATATTCGCGATGGTACAAGTTCTGTGAGTTGTCTTTTCTGCTTTGCCTCCCGGTCGGAAGTGTTAGCCCGGCGGAGGACGGTGTTGAGTTCAATGTCACTCTCAACCTGTTCCCCTCGTTGTTCGGCCACTAAAGGCGGAGAGTGGATAGCCATGATGCGCAGTTCGTTGATATACTTCTTGCCCCTTTCCGTCAGTGACGTGAAACCGTGCACCACAATATTAAACCAGACATCCCGAATCAAAGAGTGTCTATCATCGTCTTGACCAGGAAGCTCAGACGTGAACTCATGCCTTGACATTAGTATTGCGAGAGGTTGGAGTAGCTGGGCAATCTCATGTGCTGCAAACTCAACATCAGATTCCTTCATGTGCTGGGACTGATGTACATCTCCTTTCGATATCAGCTCCTCTAGTATATGGTCCCAGTAGATGTCATATAACGGAGAATCGCGCTTCACATTCGCCGATATATGATTCCGAGCTGTCCTAACCTGTAGAAATTCATTAGCGGGAGTTCATGGGCTTATACTAAGAGTGTCTTACGGCGTCAAGGATGATAGTGTTATCTTCAGCAGATGCATTATGGCAGAGTTTAGAATATAATCTAAGGAGAGACCTGAATTCAAGCTGTCCTCCATTTAGAGACAGAATACTTGCTCCAGTGACAATATGGCAATCGACTGACTGGTTGACTTTGGTTAACTTTTGCAACAGCATCGCTTGCGAAAGAGCTGTAATCTTTTCGTCATCGCACATCTCTGCAATGCTACATATAGCTTGGACGATATTCGCGTACACCAGGGTAGTATCTTCGTCACCACGAAGTTGGAGCGATATATCACTGCCTGTAGATTGTCTACGTTGGTACACGTTTGACAATCCATTGAGTTCGCTGGCAGACCCATTTGGAGCGCTCCGCTCCGTATCCGGGCTTAGTACGTTTCCAAGAGTATATAACGTAGTAATAACTGCATCTTGGGAAAGTAGACGCAAGGTAAATGCCAAGCATTTCGACGCGGTAGCTACAATACTACTAGCGGGTGACGTCTGAACGATGAAACGTGGTAAAAGTCGAACCACAACAGGTGCAAAATTTGGCGAGATTTTAGCAAGGATGGCCATCGAACGAAATACTGTCGACGCTAACGTCTCGTCTACCATCTGCATTGGATTATCCAAGGATTCCTGTAGCCAACCCATGAGAACCTCGGGATCCGCCGCATCTTCATTCAATATAGAGCAGTTCAAGAAACCAGTGATGGCGGCAGCTTTTACGGCGCAGGCTAACCTCTGCTGAGCAGACGAACCGAGCTCAATGAAATCGGCACTGGCTTCAAGACGATCCATCTCCTCTTGCGCGATACTTGCATATAGTTCAATGGACTGAAAATCGGGATCTGGGCTGTTTCCGGAGTTCAGGTTGGACAGCCCGTCTTTAGACATCAATAGATCGAGGATATGAGAGGTTCTGAGAAGCTTGACATCCGCGATCAGAAGCGAGGTTGTAGAGACTAAGAGCCACATGAAGCTTCTCTGAAGTAACATAGAGCCTAAAGGTCGTCCCTGGTTGGCGTAGTGCCGAAGGATCCTCTTCCAGTCTTTGGCGTGGCGGTCCGACGCATGGACGTTTCGAATAGTAGAGAATGCACCGTCCACAGCAGTCAAGAAAGATTCAGAGAGTAGGTTACTAATCTTCCTAATGAGAGCCAATCGTCCACCACTCCTCCAAAAGTTGGCTTGAGCAGAAGCAGCATCAAGGAAACCTAGCAAAGAGATAGCTATCGTTGCAAGATGAATAGCGTCGTCTAAGTTTGGTTGGGCGTCCCCATTTGGTTTGAGTGGAACAGTACCCTTCACAGTTGTAGACATCGCAGCCAGCAGAGCCCAAATATTGTCAGACACGGTCTCGTGCAGGTCATCGTAGTTGTTTCCCAAGGAGAGTAAGGCCGCGGTTACGTGGGAGGCTAACGCTTCGATAGGAGACGGTTCAATCTTGCTGAAAGCGGGCGAAGGAAGAAAGGTCTGGGAGTGTGCCTCGAGAATATAGGGTATCAATTGGTTAACTAGCTTCTGAGCACTTTGGCTGCTCTGGACCATCGGCGCGGCTTTGCAGAGGGAAACGAGCACTTCGAATTCACGTATGGTCTTGGATGATTGGTTAGCTATCGTAGTAGTTGTTGTGTCTTGATATTTCGAGGTACTTTACCATGGGAACGCGAGCCAACGAAGACTGATTACCCCTAGCTGAGCCATTGACGCCTTCTTTCCCCTTCCCACGTATATTCGTAGCTCTACACAGTCGATCGAGGTCGGATCTGTCGAAGGATGTCGTGGAGCTTGTGGCCGAAAGTACAGCGATCTTCTGCAGCGCCTGCTGACGGATGTTGCGTGCCATTTTCAGGCACGATATTATCGAGGCCGACAGGTATTGGCGACCATTAATTACGATAGATCTAGGTAGTGAAAGAGCGTGGTGTGTGTGAGTTACAAACAAATGATTACACGGAATTACAAAACTTAACGACGAGGTTGAACAAAAAGGAGCGATTGTCGCAAACGCGGTTTCGGATACAGTTTACAATTAAATTGATGATGATGCAGATGGCTACTCAGATGGCTACTTCCCCCTATCCCGCCCTATCTAAAAATTTGGTGGGTCCCCCACCAAGGCTAGGTAGCACTAGACTTAGTCATCAAGAGCTACCCCTGTTAAACATTTAGTGCACATGCCCAGGGGTGTGCAGCCAGCAAGGCTGCAAGCTTGACGCGCGTGAAATGGAAACCTCGTAGCCAAGTGCTTGACTTCAGCCCATTAGGTAACCCACCTAAGCTTCCCCAGACAGGCACCTCTTATCGTCACCATCCCTCCCACCACAGCCCACCCACATTCAGCAACTCTACAATTGTAACGGCCGATAAACACACATCACATTAATCAAATAATACGACAGCCACAGTTTGCCAGAATGGCCATGTTCAGCCAGAACCCCGTCCTGAACGGGCCCAACTACTCGTTTGCCGAAGTTCCTAAAGATGCCGTCGATGGTCTACGAGAACACCGCTTCAACCCGTAAGATATTTCAATGTTCTGGGATTGATATATTCTAGGATTTCTACACCTACCCGACCTTTCTACTCCGAATAGCTTTGTCTAATGTTGTTTGATTTCGCAGATACACCGACAACGGCGGTTCCACGCTCGCCATCGCCGGCGCCGACTTCACCATCATGGCCGGCGACACCCGTCTGACGTCGGGCTACAGCATCAACACGCGGTACTCGCCCAAGGTGTTCAAGATCGGCGGATCGAACTCGTCGCAGGACGACGCCAACATACTACTCTCGGTGGTTGGGTTCGCGGCGGACGGCGAGGCCCTGAAGGAGCGGCTCGACGCCATCTGCAAGATGTACCGCTACCGCCACGGCAAGCCCATGTCCGTCAACGCCTGCGCCAAGCGCCTGTCCACCATCATGTACCAGAAGCGCTTCTTCCCCTACTACGTCTACGCCATCCTCGGCGGCATCGACGAGGAGGGCAAGGGCGCCGTCTACAGCTACGACCCCGTCGGCAGCTACGAGCGCGAGCAGTGCCGCGCCGGCGGCGCCGCCGGTAGCTTGATCATGCCCTTCCTCGACAACCAGGTCAACTTCAAGAACCAATACGTGCCCGGAAGCGGTACCGGCCACGAGCTGCAGGAGCGGGAGCGCGTGCCGCTGCCCCGGGAGGAGGTGGAGGTATTAGTGAAGGATGCCTTCGACTCAGCGGTCGAGCGTCATATCGAGGTCGGTGATGCGCTGCAAGTAGTTATCATTACCAAGGATGGTATCGAGGAGAAGGTTCTCCCACTAAAGAAGGATTAAAAAGGTTCACTGATACTCCCGTTACAAGCAAGCTAGCTATGTACTGTATCATAGGCGGCGGAGTTCCCTGGTGTTGAGAAATACATCATAACTGACTATCAAGATCTTCGGGTGCATCCAAATCGAGAATGCCGAGACAGCTAGCTAAAAGCATTAGCTATCGCCGTAATAGTCTCCGTCTAGCCTTTTAAGTATCAATACCTAATGCTTGGAATTTCACTCTTCCAGGTCCTGAAGTAGTCTGCCTGTACTGCCCTTATATTGCCCATCCGAGATTTCGGAATGGCGATTTTTGACGTGTTCCTAAGTTGAATCTATACCTTTCTCTACGTTGATGGATGTCCCCATTTTGTTTGGGTATTTGAACTTGTTATATTCATTTGGCGTAGATTAAGTAGAACTTATGGCCACAGAACGTATATGTACAGTCCTGCGCCCATAGGGATAATATACGTTGAGTCTTCACCCACCTCGGGGTCTATTCATTTCCTATCCTCTCATCCCGTCTTGTGTAGTCCAAGTAATCCCATGAACCTAGCGGTCATGGTTCCGAAGTGTAAACGAGTCATAGGGAAAAAAGGGTGAATGTTACATATTATTGTGTTGATCTGAGTAATGAAGTGCCTCCGTGATGAGGTAAGACACCTGCTCATTGCTGTATTTTTGAACGAGACATTCTGATACGGTATATGTGTGATTGGAAAATGTGCGAAATTCACACTTTAAGAGACCCATGCAATACATTTCGTCATTTGGTTGATTGTTGGGATGCATTTGCAGTTCTGTGCAAGACTACCTAATTGTCACCTTCTTCTAACCATTTCATTTATTTTAAGACCTTCGCTCTGCAAGCCCATTAAGCTACCTTAGGTAGGCGGTAGGCATTCATTTTCAATTTTTCAAAATTTTCTCGCGATAATAGGAGGTAGATACTTCCTTTCGTAGTCTTCATATAAACTTACTAATGTCTCAGAAATCTATAGGTTCGCATCAAATTATGCTTTAGGTACACAAAGATCTTGTTAGTTCATCTATTCTTAAAGGGCCTAGCGACATATGTGTAACACCTTAATAACGTATAATGGATGCTTAAGCATTCAGATATAAAGCCAAGGCCGGTCCGGCTCCGCGTCTCATTGTTGTGAAAATATTTTTTTAGGGGAGCCTTGGCCCTAAGTAGTCCCCGCTTGGCAAAAAGTAAGAGATGAATTTGGTCGTGGACTGATCGGTGCAGTGCCTTACCCCGTTAATACGAAGGGGCTAGAAGAGTCGTTACGGCTCGGTGCTACGATTCATGTTTCGGTCCCATACGATAGGTGGCCGGCGGATCCCGAGTAGTGATTGGCGGAACGCGATCCCGATGGGTCAGCTGACCGGACCATCCCCGAATAACTCGGGAAAGTCATGCCATCGCCCGTTCTGAGAACGACAACACGCGACAAATCCACGTGAGCTATTCGGACCCGGCGATCCTCCGAGTTTCAGAAATTTTTTATTTTATTTTATCTTATTTTTTCATATCAAGAGACTATTCAGTGAGACTGCTCAATGCGAACCGCTCCGGTTGGGACGCGTTGGGATAATTCACGCAAGCTGCCAAGTTGATAGTGTGGAGAGTAAAGACTCGAGAGAAGAAAAGGGTCTAACGCCAATTTGCACAAGGAAATTGCCGACCCGGTAACCCGGCACCAGCGGGTCAAGTGGCGATATGAGCGATCTAATTTACCTACTACGAATTTTAGCATAGCTGCGGGTGAGCCGACCGAAGTCTTGCGGATCGATAACTAAACTCCCCGGGATTATTTACCTAGCTAGACATCGCCCTTTTCGGCCCTACCTCGAAGATATGTCCGGGTTTAGCACATATCTCATAAGGCCAAAACTTAACCGTTTGTGCAAGCTATCATGAGCTGGGATTAATTCAACCTTATGTGCTTAGGTAGTCATATGACTTCCGGAAGGCAGTCCGCTTTGGAATTGTGTAACATAATTGGTTAACTTAAACAGCTTCAGCGCACAAAAAGTTATAATGGTCGGACATACGCAACCTCTGGTTAGCCTGAGTAGAGAATGCCCCCCGTTAGCGATTGAGTTATTACAATAGCCCTATATGAAGTCAAACGTTGAGTTGCCGCGATAAGCCGGCTAGTGCGGCCGATCGTGCAGCCTTGCCTGCCGGGATATAAGCTTATTTGAGTGAGCGAAGGTCTAGCTTCTACCAGCTTGGTTCGGGAAATTGGTCAATTGGGGTAGGGTTACGGCTTCGTGACTGTCGGTTAGTAACGCAAATATCTAGGTATATCCCAGGGAGATGAGAAGATCGTTGTTCTACGCCACCTTATTGGGATGTCAGATCCACGTCAAGAGTTGAGACGGTTATTTTAGTCTGCATTGCAAGTATGCTTTGTCTGAGCCTCCCCCACGATTCACAAGCCCAATTATAGTTAGTTCCTGGTGGATGTTTGCTAATCTCCGCGGCTTGAGTATCCTTCCAGAGTAAATTAGAATTGGCCTAAGTCGTCTGAGTAGTCGAGATGGATTTTATGGTTGGGACTAGACAGGTGGAGAGAAAGACGAGACAGTATAGCTGTTCGACCCTAGGAGGTTCCAAGACAATGAATTTGACATATACTCACTAAGAATCGGAAATTTTCAAACTGGTGTAAACTTGATAGCCCTATCGAAATAGACCGTTAGATTCTGTTACCAGTGCCAATAAAAGCGAGAAATAGTAACGTGGACTACAGCATCATATCATGCTCAAATAACCTCTAAATACTTAAGTAGCTTGCTCACCTAATTAGTGACAAAAACCCCTTGCACTACTAAGACAGCAACGGGATAGGCTCTGGGGAGAATCTCATAGTACTTAACTGTTCACGTTATAGCCCGCCACAATGGTCAGAAACTCGTCTATTGGGGGAATTAGTTAAGCATAGGACTTCGATCCAACAAAGCGCGCGATGTGGATAATGATTCTTAGTGAGGCGGCAAAAGCAAACCTCTACACCATGGGATATTCAGAGGCCTCCTGGCTATATCTTCCTTTGTCGGAGCGAGCTTACGAAGCTAGTCGGGTTTGCTATCAGGGCCGATTACCCATTGAACTTCTAAGGCGATACCGTATTAAAGTATCAGGAGACTCTGGTATCGTGGATCATTTCCTAACTCGAGCTCGTCTTGTATGCTGCGTTATTTAGGTGAAGTTAGGCGCTCATTAACCTGGAGATTGGTACCTAGTGTTTGGACGTAGCTATTGGGCTGCATAAACCAGTGGCAAGGGCGATCAGTAGAGAATAAAATGCGCAGAGGTGTCTATGGTAATCATTAGGGCAGAGGGATTAGAAAGAAAGATATACCAGAATGGAAAAGTGAGGCTGAGTTGTGTAACAAAAATGGTCAACAAGGCTGGCGTCGGCATATTATTTCTAGTAACCGCTCTTGCAGATCTCCAGGCGCAGGCTGCGCGGAACGGGATCACATGCAACCTTCCTCCGGAACGCATCTGCCTAGATGGCTAGCAGCATTGCTGAAACCTTATTACCTCAAGTAACGTACGTACCTTTTGGAGAAGTGTAACCGGGTAACACAGCCCATGGGGTGTTTGTGTGACGTAAAACCAGATTTACTATGTATGGTATTAAGTTAGGTGTACCTTAGGTTAGGTACGTACGGAATAAAGATGTACTAGATGTACTAGCATACACCTATTAACCTAGTACATAGTGTATAGGTAGTCCATTATAAGACATTAGTATACGATAGTAGGTGCAGATGAAAACACTTTTTACGAACCTCATTTCGGATTTAAACTTCTCTTTCGAAGTTCTGGAACCGCCTGGTAGCACATATTGGAAGCATTCTCCGCCCGGAGCAAAGCCTCCGCAAACAGAATTATTCCTTAATGTACCGTAGTCCAAAAAAGAGGTACAGTTTATCATCTTAAGCGCTTAACCTAATATTTCGGTGCACAGGTATGTAAAAGTAGGTATATATCCTAGATTATTACGGTGGGAATTAAGTTTAGTGGTTATAGTAGTTATTCTTCCCTCGTGAACTTGAAGCTACCTTAAAGTAGTTAAGACTTAAGATCCTGGAAGGGTTCAAATTGCTGGGGGGTGTGGAACAAAACAAAACAAAACTACTATGGTACGGTTTAGAACTACTGGAACTACCTACATTGGAACATTCGCAACGGCGCTCGGTTGGATCATACGGCTGTGGCGCTGCTAGTGATATTTTGGAGGCATACCCAACCCAGCCAACCCAGCAGCTGCCCAGGTCAATTCTTTACGTGGCAGCGAGGCAGGTCACAGGTATCTCTATGGATACCTACCCCCGAGAAAGGTACCTAGCCGAGTACCTACCAGCTTATGCCTGCAATAACGCGCATGGCTACAGGGTCGGACGGTGCATAAGAGACTGCTATGTTACATGTTCGTCACTGAAGATAAGCTAACGAACAATCTTTGCTACGTATCGTATTGAGGTACCTTTATATATAGCACTATACTATACTATGCGAGTAGTAGATGAGTTAAAAGACCTTTCAAGACATGGATATCAGATTAGCGGGTGACCGCATCGATCCGTAAAAGCGAAAAATACGCCGAGGTAAGTAAATGGTGCAAGTTTACGAAGACAACTAATAAATTGGATTAGTGCCAAGGGATAAGAAAAGGTGGTTGCTTACCAACCCGTTAGTTAACGTACTTGAGTTGAGCTGGTTGAGTTAAGATGGGACCTGATCCATGTAGCTTGGAAGACGAAAGGAAAAAAAAAAAAAAAAAAAAAAAAAAAAAAAAAAAAAAAAAACTTTATTACAACCAGTTCATCCGTGTTTAGAATATCTTTCATCGAACTATGCCAGATTTATATTAGATTAGTTATGTTAACGTCTAGTTAGGTTAGGGTAGGCTGGGTAGGGTAGGTTAGGTACTTATGTAGGTAGGGACTTAGTGTAGAAAATCAATTGAAGTCCGATGCGAAGGTGGCGCCATGTTACACAAGAGCCACACAGACTTACAACAATATATAGTACTAGACACGCAATATTTCGGATATACGGTGTATAGACATGGGTTATCATATCCCCAATTGGATATATCTCAATATACAATGTAGAGGTCGTAGACGTTGAACAATGTCGATCATCGTTCGGGTTTGTGGCCTGACACTTCTCCGCATTAGAAATATCTAATGCGACTCTGGGCTGCTTATGTACCTAATAGGGTATGTGCGTATACCTGGCAGCCTGGACTTCGTCCCTTGCGCTACCTACTACCTAATAGAGGTAGGGTATAGGTATGCTACCTGTAATATCTTTTACACCTAATACAGCCATACATATTATGCAAGTATTGTGCCTACCTAAACTTATAGGGTATAGGCAGGTACCTCTTACCTGTCAATCAGTGTAAACACAATGCAGTGACGACAATTAATAACAAAAAAGAATAAGAAGGAAAGAAGGATGAATAAAAAAAAAAATACCATTAAACTAAAAATACACTAACCAATAGATCGCCTCTCTCATCTCATTAACATCATTGATGTCCAACTTCTTTCATAAACCTCACTCATACGATACAACGTCAATGCATCAAAGTTCACAGCAGCCAAGTTAAGAAGAATTTCATCATCGACATCATTTGCCTTGCTAGGTCCAGGGATCAGCAAACTCCACACCGACAAGGGAGAGGGGCGGAGGTAATGGGAAAACACCAATTTCCCCGATCCCAATTGCGACAATCCGACAGAAAGTCGATTGCGGCTCAGTCCGAGGTCTGGGCTCTCATTTCATCATTCTAGCAACCAGGCTTGCCGATCAGATTCGCAGATCTTCATCCTCCACCATTAGCCTGGCAAGGAACATCAATCACACGGGCCACAACATACACACCCACCCAGGGCTGCCAGGATACCATACACACATACAACGGCACCACAACACCACAGCACTACAGCAACTACAGCAACTACAGCAACTACAGCAACTACAACACCATAGCAGATATACTACTAGTATAGCGCAGCTAGGCAGATCACAGTACTCATCAAAATTTACCTACCTTAGGTAGGTTAGGTTAGGTACCTTAGGTACCCACTGCCGCGATGGGATGTAGTGGGATGCATTGAAAAATGTAGCTTCTCCTGTTGCAGTCGCATGCGGCACTGTTTTACTCTCGAGGCTTCAAAGATCTACTACGCGGGCCCTGTCGGTCTAGCGTCAATGAAGTGTACGTGTATCTACCCTATTCTACACCATGCCGAGGCATCCCAGTTATTATGGATTTGCTTTTCTGTATTGTAGCGGGACAACCTACCTACCAAGGCAAAAATAACGTATTGTCCCCTACAAAGGCCCCTCTCAGGGGCGCCGGTGCGCCCTTCGTGGGGGTACGATAATCCAAACTTGGAGAAAGCCGTCTATGCTTACCGTTGACGCAAGCTACCCTAGTGTTAGAAGGCGGCGCTCAGTCTAAAGAAAAGACAGAAAAAAAAAAAAAAAAAAAAAAAAAAGAGCTCAACCTCAGGTAAATTTAGTCATCTCAAGTAGCGCCCCGAGATTAGTATTAGGTGCCGTTCCGCTCCGCTCTAAACGTTGTTCGATTACATTGCTGTTCCTGGATCGCTGCGGTTCTAGGCAGGATTCGGCTCGGCCATAGTCATAGCCGCGCCTGTTTGGTTTAAATGGCCATACCTAGGGAGCAGATTTCACATTCAGACTTTAATCGAAACTGGTACCGAATTGTTTCTGTGATGAGATCGGCACTACGGATCTGACAATCCCATGGAGGCTCACGTTCGTACGAGAACTCACCTTGCTGAAGGCCCGGCTAGAACTTTTGTGGCTGGGTAGCGAGCCATGAATTGGGACATGTCCTGCGAAAGGGGTAGAGGGATCAGTAATAACAACTAAGCTTTACAGAGTTCATGGGACCCTATGGACCCCCAAAAAAGAAGACCCAAGGACCTGGTGGCGAAAAAACGGCGCCTGGCGAAACACCACCGGCCTACTGCAAATTCCCATCTCATTGTCCCCAATTTTCGTTTCCTGCTATCGGTACCTGTCTAAGCTTATTGGCTACTTTGTTACTTTCCACTGCTCCCAACGCTTCGTTCGGCTTCCGTTGTCTATCTGGGCCCATCCGCTGTGAACCCATCCACCCCGGGGGGCTTGAAGCCGGGATACTCCTGCGTTACTTCTACCATCTGGTTAGTCGTCTGGTCTTTTCCTGGGTGAGGCCCTACAAGTACTCTTGTACTACCAACTTAGACTTAGCAGCCATGTCTAGGTAAGCTTGACAAGACTAGCTTTTGGCCACCTGCATTGCCGCGAGTCGTCAACTTCCTTGTAATGTTTCTTGAAGCTGTCTCATGATGTTTTCCCTCATACCATACTGCATACATGGCCGAAGAAAAAGGTAAAGATTGTCGTTACATAATGACGGCTTTGCTTGATGCCCTAATGACCGGGATTGTCAGAAGTCACGTCGGGCCACATGGGCATCCTAATTAGCCACATCGTCTAATATTCTTGTCGATATCCCCATTTGCCTACCTAACTTACGTGACATATCTTCCTCGGCCAGGACTGAGAGGATAACTACTCGGACCCAGTTTGTAACACGGACCCTTAGCCCCCCCTCGGTAACTCTACACCGTTCGAAGCTCTTCGAGTCTTCTTCTAGACGTTAGACAGGCACGGGATACCAAATACCCGTAGTCGCTCCTCATTAGTAGTCTAAATTTTTCATCCGGGGGTCCAATTCCCTCTCCTCAGCCCCCCATAGTTTTCCGGCTTACAAGCCTGTGGGTTTTTTCACGTTATTCTTACCTCCGATCTGTTTTCATCCTTGGATTGGACACTTGGGGAGATAGATCCATCCAATTTCCCACAAGTATAATCACCCAATCACTGCTTTGCGGTGCCACTAGAAAAAGGTACGCGAGACTTCTGTCCCTGTACCGATCTACTACCTTGTAGAGAACCACCCGGATCTTGGTCACGCCCCGGTTGACTACCGCTAAGCCTTCGTTGATTTGCGCCACACCGCACAAGACTACCTATCACTTCTTCCCCTAGCCTCATCAGGATCCTTGGACTTCAAACAATTTAGGGTTTGCCGGACGCCTTATTACACCTTGTCTGTCAAGGCAGTATTAGAGGACTTAGTCTGCTCAAGTTGTTAACACGTCCCAAGCAACGCCCACGAGCATTGAACCAACGAGATCTCCCTCTCCGGTAGCTAAAATTCTATCTCGACATCTGCTGAGATCCAATGGAAGATGTCCCACCGCCCCCTGCGGCAAACAGCGAGTTTGCGACTGGAGAAGCTGTCGGCGGTGTCTCTCAAGGGCGCTCCCAGATCGAAGGACGACTACCTTTGTCGCATAGTCAAGGTCTCGCAGGTGATCCTGCATTCCAAGTTCAGTATCAACAGCTCTACGGTCCATCTCCGAATATATTCTCAGGTCAACTCGATATGTCTCACGCCCAGGGGCCTGGCCGCCAAGGACCTTACAACATGACTGCGATAGCCAACGCGCTCCCGCAGGCTGGATATAGACCTAGCTATAACCCTGGACAGTTACCGCAACGATTTAGTGCCGGTCCATCATCGAACATGATTCCGCCTATACCACAAGTAGCTCAGTTTGCAGGACCTCCGAACATGACTCAGTTAGGAGGGCAGCACTACTATGTTGCCCAGCATCCGCAGCTGGCGTCGTATTACAATGCCCATTTATCGCCGTCGCAGCAACAACACCAGACACACCAACATCCAAGTCTATCTCCACGCCATAGCTTAAGCTATTATCCGAGTCCAGTCGTGATGAATCAGTCTCAACAAACTTTTCCCGCTGGCTACTATTATCCTACATCGAACCAGTTCACATCTCCACACCCTACTCTTCATGGCCAGGCGGCGACACCAGGGCAATATCTCATGGCAGATGGCACGTCGAGTGACCCACGAGGACAGTCGCCTTTGGACGGGAATAATCAAGCAGGTGTGGATACAAATTCTGTTCGGGGCGATAGTACGACTATCTATGTCTTCAATAAGGGGTGTTGAAAATCGCTAATGATATGCTTTTTTTTTTCTTTTTAGTATCTCCGGAAGCGCGGTCTAACATCGTCCGAGGACCTCCAAGAAAGCCTCGACAAAGTGGTAAGTGTTATCATTGTTGCTAGCTTAAAATACTCGCAATACTAAGACTTGTTAGGCCATGCTATTTGGATAGGGAATTTGCCTCCGCAGACCGATTTGATGAATCTTGTACAGCATGTTTGCAAAGAAGCGATAGGATTAGAGTCACTATTCCTCATCTCAAAAAGCAACTGTGCCTTTGCGAATTTTAAAGATGAGCAAAGTTGTATTGCGGCGCAGCAAAAACTCCACGATTCGAAATTCCAGTCGGTACGATTAGTGAGTCGACTACGAAAGAGTACAGTCGAAGGAGTTAGTGGGCAGACGGCTCCTACGGGACCAGCAGCAACTTCTCCTAGCGGAAAAAATTCATCTACCGGCCCTACAAAGAAGCCGCAGGACGAAGCCCCAGAACCTATAGCATCAGCACCTGACACGCAACCGGAGCTAAGAAATGTGTCAAGCGGTGATGCCAGCGCACAAAGGGACAAGTTTTTCATACTTAAAAGTCTTACAGTGGAAGATTTGGAATTAAGTGTTCGTACTGGCGTGTGGGCAACCCAATCTCATAATGAAGAAGTATTGAATAATGCTTTCAAGGTAAGTGTTATTTCACACGCGTTTGGATTTAGTTTACTCTATCTAACGAGGTTTATATTAAGGCAGTTGATAATGTTTATTTGGTATTCTCTGCAAACAAATCGGGAGAATATTTTGGCTATGCCAGGATGACCTCGCCTATTAATGATGATCCAGCAGCAGCTATTGAATTTGCACCCAAAGCACAGGCTACGAACAACTTAGATCTTCCTAAGGCCATTCCAACTGAAGCTACGGACACTTGCCCGAAGGGACGAATTATTGACGACTCAGCTAGGGGGACAATATTCTGGGAGGTGGAACGAGAAGAGGTGGATGGAATGGTTGACGGGGAAGAATCTGAGGGCTCGGTGAGCGGGAAGAGTGCTCAGGACGGTGAAGGAGGACCCAGCAAGGCATGGGGCAAACCTTTCAAGCTTGAGTGGCTATCGACTACGAGATTGCCTTTCTACCGAACACGCGGGCTACGAAACCCCTGGAACTCCAATAGGGAAGTTAAGATCGCAAGAGATGGTACGGAGTTAGAGCCGACGGTTGGTAGGAGGCTGATTGGTTTGTTCAACCGCATCCAAAGTCCTGCGCCAATACCTATTGGTATACGACCGGGCATGCCGATGGTGGCAGGATATCCGCCGCCGACTATGGCTCCCCCTTACCGATGACGAAAGCAAGCCCCATTACGACGGGGGAGAGCCATGGAATTCGAGAAGAGGTGGCGAAAGATCGAGCTAGGTCTCTCGGGCTCGCTATGCTGAGCGTAGCAAACGGAGCGGGAAATTAAAAAAGGGGAGATGATGCTGGTTTACACCCACATCATCATGTTGTATATACACGCCTTGACGAAAAAGTGGCGCCTCATGATATTGTACTATAGACAACGCCCCACAGCAGGTCGAACGGTTGTAGTGCTCTATAGTATAGGTATAATGAAGGAGAAACACGATGGAAACGCCATTTGCATAAGCATCGTCATCATCGAACCATGCATACGTGATTTAGGGGTATTGCCAAGCACTTTTGGCCATACCATCTTATGGAACGTCGTTGAATATTTTATTTTAGTATTTTTAGTACGCGTTAGGTATTGATATTCGCCTGGGCTCTGACGACCATCATTACCTTTGAAAGAGGGCTATCAATGTACCTACCAGCCTTCCTATGTACATGTAAGTTGTAGGTTATAGGTTATGGGTTATGGGTTATGGGTTATGGGCATGAGGTATGCATGTAAGTCTATACAGTAGACATGCCTGCCTGGGTTGCCCGAAACATAACCCACCCCCTTCGTGTAGTACTTAGATGACATGTATAGGCCGAATATGCCTAATACGCCAAAATAATCTAGGTAACTACATCGCGAAATTGGGGAGCCACCGGCGTCATTTCCGCTAAAAGGAAACCGTGGTATTGCAAAATATGGACTGCAGAACAACGTCATCGCGAATAAACAAGCATTTTCTGCACGGATTAGCCAATCCCCATATTCACGTGCTCACTTGAGGAATTACCATTTTGGTTCATTGCCCGACTTTATAGGTATGCGGGGGGAACCAACGGGGTAAGATCTACAGTTCGATACGTAAGCTCGGTATGAGATGGGTAAAATAGAAAAATTTGGAGATGGGGAAAAAGACAGATGCATGGGCAACGCAGGTGGGCTGGTGGGATGAATTAAAAGGTTAGGCTGGTTAGGTTTGGTTAGGTTTGGTTAGGTTAGGTACATACGTAGAAAGTAACCCCTAACCCCCCCAAGCTTACCCAAGCTTACCCAGGCCTACCCAGGCCTTACCTTGCCCGGGTTTCGATTCTAGCCGGAGGAGTGACGTCATGATTCGCACACGGATACCGGCAGGCCAAGATGGGGGACCCCTGCCAAGACTTTTAGCATCGTTTGATGATTAAGCACGCACCGCATTATGAACAAAGGACGAGAATTAGGGCTGAATCATCAATTGATCATTGATCAGTCGCAGATCGCACCGCCACCCAGCCACCCAGCCACCCAGCCACTACAGCCATAGATGTACGTATCATGGATGATGCATCAAGCTTATGTCAACAATCCCGTACGTAAGCCACTAGCAATCAGCCACTAGTGACTAGCCACATGCATAGCTTAAGCCACAGAAATCTACGGAAAGCTCTCGAGTCCTGCGGATGCAGAGCGCGATTCCATTAGACCCACTTCCGGAATAGCCAGTACCCTGTATCACGCTTCACTTACACGTTAGTTGACAGCTGTACGGTTTAGTGTATGTGAACCAACAACTCAAAGTTTCTTTCTGGATTGTATGCTTAGAATAGCCGTGATAATATCCAACGAATAATTGAAGATTTATTTTTTATAAGTTCTTCTAATTGGTAAAATAAGGTAACTACCTTTTAGGTAGATTTCGGTATTGAGCCAACTGATGCATTGTTGGTCGAAGCTGTGAAAGCTGCATACGCGCGAAACTTATAGAAAATTCTAGGCCATTCTCACAACATCGCGTACCATCGCGAGACCAATGGCTCTTTCTCGACAACAAGTGTAAGCATCATATCGACTGATCGAACAACCAATGTACAACTCAATTTTAGTAGAACCATCGATGTTCTTCCAGATGAGTTTGGATTGTTCCAATGATGATTCAATCACGACTCCATAGGAATCTGATGAAGATTGTAGAATATACTCGTCTCATGACTTTTGCGTGACTTCTCAATTATTTAAAGAGTCTCAGACATCTCGAGAGTCTCCTTCTCTCGTTCACCAGATCAGACACAAATCAGAACACAATAACAAACGCACACACAAACAAAACATTCTACGCAATCTTACACTCGCGCTCTTACAAGATTTAAATCTTCAAGACTCATCAACGCTTAAACACTTCACACAAATTACCACTACTACAACTTCACTTTTAAGAACAATTTCCACACAGCAACATTCAAAATGTCGATGTTCGGACCTCGATTCTACTCTTCCGCTGAGCCCAACTTCACCGGCCTATTCCGTCTTATTGACGACTTTGACCGATATGCGGGACAGAGCGAAACCGGCAACGCTCAGCAGGGCGGCCGACACCACGGCCGACACCTGCCGACATTCACTCCTAAGTTCGATTTGAAGGAGACCGAGCAAGCCTTCGAACTCCACGGAGAGCTGCCGGGTATCGAAAAGGACCAGGTGCACATCGAGTTCACCGACCCGCAGACCATCGTCGTCCGCGGCCGCGTCGAGCGCACCTACACATCTGGTACCCCTCCTGCCGGCCTCCTAGAGAAGGGCCAGGAATCCAGCGGCGCCATCACCGACAAGGAGCACCACGAGAAGGCCCCCAAGCCCACCGTTGAGGACGCCCCTGAGGAAGGCGACGGCAGCAACAAGACCGTCGCCCAGACCGACAAGAACAAGGCCGCCGCTGAGCAGCAGCAGAAGAATCAGCAGCCGGTCCACAAGTACTGGGTCTCGGAGCGCAGCGTCGGCGAGTTCTCCCGAACCTTCCAGTTCCCGAGCCGCGTCGACACCGACAACGTCAGCGCCTCCCTTAACAACGGTATCCTGAGCGTTGTTGTGCCCAAGGCCAAGAAGCCCGAGGGCCGCCGCATCCAGATCAACTAAGCGGTGTCTAATTCCTTCCCTTCTTTGAGTGTATATATTAACACCTCAGGTTAGGAGGTAGTCACCTATCTAGGTACCTACCTAACCTATTTACTATTACCAACTTCACATTCCTTATTTTTTACCTAATTCTTTTCTTGCTACACGTTCCTTTCTTTTTCTACTACTCCATGGAAGATACGACTTCACGACTTCATCACGAATTAATCAATCAGCACGGAGTTTCATGGAATGGGCATCGCGCGATGATGGAAAGAGGAGGAAAGAATTGATAGGGATCCTTCTCAGAGGGGGAAAAAAAAAAAAACACGGTGGATTATGAGCTTTTTCTGGTGGTTCCTAACGAGCTGAACGACAAGGTTTGCTTTTGAGGGAGGACTGCTTCGCTCGGGTTCGACTGTAATTGTTATTAATTGAGATAATAACAAATAAAAATAATTAAAAAAAAAAAAATCCTCTTGCTGTGTTTTGATTGACAGATGCCTTGGTGACTTGACTTGATTTCGACAAAATCCCCCTCCCCTTAATTGTTTCGGTATGAGGTCCTAAGCGGGAATCATACGACGGTAAGCACTCTTCGGTCTTGACTCGCTGCGTCTTTTTCAGCTGGTAACTGGTTCACCGGGGATGTAAGTCGTTCTGTGGGATTATAATCCTTCGGACAGATGTTGGCTAGGACGTGGTCAAGTGTTGGTTGGGGTTGGGGTCGTCGCGAGTAATTTGTAGATATTTTCTTTTATCTTACCTTACTAGATACTTTTGAGCTAAATGCTCATGAGACGAAATAAGTTTTATCACAATTAAAGATCTAGTAAATCAGTAATTTTATACCGATTTATCACATAAATCTTCGCAGTGTTTCCACTTCAATTGCTACCTTTTCCTGAAGAGGCCGGGTAACGGGTATGGTATCATGCCATATGCGGGGGGATGGAGGACAATCTTCCATATCTCCATACTATCTTTTCCAGCTGAAAGGGCCGTGGGTTACCTAGCTGCCAGCTAGCCCGCCGTTTCAACACTAGAACGAAAATGATGCATCGATTTCGTTCTCGTGCCGCAAGAGCGCAGCCGCACCGTCCCCAAAAATGCGCGCGCGCGCACACACACGATCCGCCACTATTCTCCTTTGGGGACATCGTCCCCTCCGTATCGACTCATACTACCGAGACATTGGTTTCGCATGGCGTCGAGAGGGGACTTCCTGTCCAGTCTTGTCCTGTCTTGTATCACCTCTCTTACTTGGTGGCGTAAGCCCGTAACGCCTTTCCCTCGCCGTTGGGCTTGGCTTCTAGACTCTGCGAATAAATACCTTGGGCACCCGAAGGAAGGTCGGGTTCAAAAGCCCGAGGGGGAGAACCGCCCCTTAGGTACCTACCCAGGAGGCCATGAGGTAGATCATCATCTGGACGTCCGGTTCTACCTACTTATCGTATACTATACTCTGTGCCTTGCCTGGCCTTGCCTTGCATAAGTATATACCTAAGGTAGGTAGGTAGTCTTTTTCCGACATGGCGCCCTGCACGACTGGCCTCTTATCGCCCTTACCCTTCGCCCAGCCTTTCCACCCGACGCTCAGGGACGCCGAGGAGGTGCGCGCCCTCCTCGAGCGCAGAGTGCCGCCCGAGCTCGCCATCCAGATCGTCTCCCTGGGGTATAGCCCGTGGGTGGCCAAGCGCAGGGCCGACGAGCGCATCTTCTACCCGGACTACAGCAGTCCCGACGAGAACCACTGCGTGGCGGCCCTGTACCTCGCCAGCGAGCGTGTTCCCGACGAAAACGACGGCTGCGGCGGGAGGAGCAGGAGGGTCGTCCCGCGGCGCGTGATTTTCCAGACGAGCGCGGCGTACGGGGGGTGGGTCAGCGATTGTATCAGTCCCTTCGCGAAGGAGGAGGACTCGTTTAGGAACAGCCACGCGCACTTCGACGCTAGCATCCTGCGACCCATATCACCGTCATCACCGTCATCATCATCACCTGGGGCGGAGGGACAAGGCGCGGGCCTGGATGTGCTGCCGCCGCTCGAAATCGCCGTATCGGATACTTGGTGGGAACCCAGAGCGGCGGCGGACGCGTTGAAGGAAAAAGGGTGGGAGTTCGTGGCAGCGGAGGACGGACGGATAGAGTGGAAGGTGTGCAATAATAGCGAGGCGCATAGAGAGTGGCAGGACTACAAGGTCGAATGGACGAGGGGCGTCCGGGCGGATTCTAAGGACGATGATCGAGAAGGGAAAGGTGTAGGGTTCGTGGAGCTTTTAAAACCTGGATATATCGTTGTGCTATGGGCTAGGACAGGGGTAAGTCCAGTACTGACTTGTGCTGTGAATATTGTTGTCGAGATCTTTTCTTGCTAACATAAGTCTCGAATAGTTAAGATCCTGGTGTAGTAAGGTCCGAGCTGCGACTATTGAGATTGAGTATGAGTTACCGTAAAGGGGTTATGGACTTCATACTGAGTCCTGTGAGACATGTTAAGGGACCTACCTCCTAAGAGAGTTTGTAGGCATTGCAATTTCATAATATCTTTGGAATCTTCATGCTATCAGCGGCCTCAGATGATGATAATAATGTACATACTGTATAAGTTCATATACGTACTACTGGAGTCTTAATCTAGGAGAAGTCATATTCTGGGAAGTCTCTTGCCTTAACAAGGGAGTTGTGTTGATCTAAGATTCGGGGCGAAGTGAACCGTTCTCATAACACATATTATATCGACTAGCACGAATGTGAAGGTCATCATAGCGAAATGGTATAAGCATGGTTTTAAGGAAGGGCTTCAGCAGCGATTACGATAACTATGTCTGCTTACACAACTGTCGCTGTGCCTCCGCTTGTCTCCCGTTGTACATCCCACTCAACCGTGACTATGATGCTCTTTGATTCTCGCTCTGGGATACAACTACTAGCTTGATCTTCGTGATGCGCTCTCAATGGAATATCGCTTTCATTTTCGGAGTTTACAGTAATCTCTTGACGTGTCCGGGGTTCGGTGGTTGAGATCGACACTTGGTGGAACGGCACACATATGTGGTCGCCTCCTTTCGACCGAGGCCTGTTAAAGTCGCTTCCGGAGCTCCGCTTGCTTGATCTAGTCTTATCGGAAAAGGCACCCCATCTAAGCATACTTGAGAATTTGGGACCAAGTACCCTGAGAAGGGGGAGACAAGCGTTGACAATGCCAAGGGAAGGTTCCAAGATTACCCAGATGATGTCCTCTGAGACAGTATAAGACAGGTCTGATTCTGACAACTTTAAGGCCGCCCAAATTCGAACGCATGTTATTACGCATATGCTAGAATGCTTATTAAATCTACGCGTCTTGACCCTGACGGTACGGCTACTTGACTTACAGAAACCCCACGGCAAATATGCCAATAACCATCAGCTTCTTCTTCAACTCCAACTGTAGTTGCCAGATCTGTGGCAGCGGGAGGAGGAATAGTGTGACGTCGAATACCGTATTTGTTACTGGTTCAGCTAGAGACGCCCTGTTTCGGTCGGTGCAGTGGGCAGTTGGGTCTGTGGCGAGTATATCTGCATTCCAAACTGCCTCCAAAGGCGTACATTGCAAAATTAGCCTGATAAATAGGGATAGCGCGCCAGCAGTTACGATGCCCATAACGGTATAACAGAGTATCTGGAAACGCCTGTCGGGAAATATTCTAACGTAGAGATGGAGGATGCTGAGCTTGACGAGGATGGTAGAGGGGACCCATAAGGCTTCTGCAGTGAATATGGTTTTGAGCAGGCGAGGAACGACGCCGGGCCAGTTCTTATTGAGATCTTCCGCATGGTACCCAATCCCACAGGTTACGGCGCAGTACAAATTCACAGCCGAAAAGCTGCAGTTGAAGAGCAACGCGGCGACGATGGCCCAGTCGTGGAACTCAAGCCTTTGCCTTGTTAGCTTTCGAGCCCACAATCGAAGCGCAACGAAAAGCATCGAAAGCGTGGTAAACACGGAGCACATGATGATTATCTGAATGCTGTCCTGGGTCAATGGCGGGTTACCCGGACGGACCGGGGATCTTTGGCTTGGAACAGCCACCATTTTGTTTCGTGTCCTAGGGGGTGTAGGCAATCCATAGACGAAGAGAACCAGCACGTCGGGGTGAGAATAAGAATTGGCGAAGATCAGTCCAAACTTCCACTCAGCTAGTAATAGATCACTCAGGTAGTAACAAAGTGACAAAGGAAACATAGCATAACAAAGAAAATTGTTGCTGTATCTAATGGTGCCTACGACTCGTAGCGCGCCCAATAGGAAGCTTAGGCTTCATACAGATTTGAAGCCGATAAGAACCTTCGTTTGGATCTGGATTCATCGTTGCCACGTGTGAAATCCGTTTTGGGAATGGCACTACGGTTGGAATTTGGATATGGTATGCTCTTCTATCCTACTTCTCCAAGTATGATTAGACGAGATAATCCAAGTCAGCAAAATTCCAAGAACTTTTACGTAGCACAATAGCCAACCGGTTTCCATGTTACCTTAGGAGGTAACTAAAAACGACCAGAGAATATAGAACTATAACGCATTTTATTCACAGTTGGTATTGTATAATGACAACATGCCAAATGCCACCTCATCCAGCGACCAGTGCACAAGGTGCTTGAGATTCTATACGGAATGCGACGTTCATATATATGAATAGATGTTACATAATTTAACGTACGACTAACAAGAAAGTTTCCAGCATCTCTGTAGAATTGTAGGCAGTGTGTCTTGAGGTGGCCTTAACAACCTGTTCAGCTCCAAAGGGATTCAACTAATAAATAGCCAAGTCTACTTCAATATTAATTCTACGGCTGCCAGACAGCAGGTCCCGGCATGACATATGAGTTAGCTTTGGGGTTATTCCACTTGTCGAACTTGATACCAGGGTCGGTAGCCTTGTAGATTCCAGGACTAAATAAACAACCAGAGTATTAATAACTGCCCTATGATCAAGTCGGACTTCTATCCTAGGAGGCAATTTAACTTACATCTTAGCCAAGGGACCCGGGGTCCCAGTCCCGTCGCTAGCGATCTTGAGCTGCGCGCACTCCATGTAGAACTGCGCGCGGTCCTTGAACGCTTCGTGGAGGCCGATGTGCTCGACGCGGACGAGGTACTCGCCGGCGGGGATCTGCTTGGGGATGGTGAACTCGATGCGGTCCTTCTGCCAGGTGCACCAGGACCCGTCGTTGCCCGGGGTGCTCGGGTTGCAGAGCCCGATCTCGTACACCTTGAACCAGTCGCCCGAGCCGTCGTACGAGACGACGCCCGTCCCCTCCGGCGCTTTCGACATGTACACGAACCCCGGACCGGGATGCTCGATAAACTCGTTGTACGCGAGCTTGAACCCGATCTTGTCCCCCGCGTTAACCGAGTACGTCTGCGTGTTGCCGGGTTTAGCGCCCTTGTTGCACCGTAGGTCCGGAGAGTCGATCACCTCATTGGGGAACGAAGGCATGTACGTGTTGCTGTTCTTGCGGATGTACGTGTAGTCCTGGCCGACGGCCTTGCCGTTGACGATGAGTTGGGAAAAAATGTAATGGCCTTCCGCCAAAGTAGCAGCCAGTAAGGCTGTCAATGTAGCTGACTTCATCTTTGAGGCTTGTCGACTGAGGCAGGCGGCTGGTTCAGTTGAGGTCTTCGCGTTGCGCGGTTGGTTCTAGGCGATGCGTCTACCTCAGAGCATTTATAGACGCCTGGGGCCCGGGGAATGTAATACTTTTTTGGTTTGCCATGGCCTCCTGCCACATGCTGTGGTTGTCTATATTAGAATAGAGTAGCATTTCGATTATCGCGCTTCCTTTAGGCTTTGGCAGGGGACTAACTCGGCTAAGGCAGAGGACAGAACTTATTGCTGGACGCACCTATGAAATATCTTGTCGTAGATGATAGTTGCCTTCTCCGCGATGCCAAGATCTGGGGAACTGCAAGATACAGGGCATATTAACCGCGTTGGTATATAACATCTACCTATACCTGTTCATGAACCATAACTAACATCCATCCAATAAGGCTAGATCTTGGAGCATGAGACGCAAATTTCGACTATTTTCTCAAATCTTCTGACTTATTCTCATTGGATGGTAGTTCTTAGATATACCCATACTTGTATATTTAGCTTGGCATTCCTTTGTTCATTCCTTTGTTTTTCATACCAGTTCTTGAATTAGCAGAGCCCTATAGAACGGCATTTACTTCCATAGTCAAATGCAGATATCGCGGTAAAGAAAATATGCTATTTAGCAAGCCAAAAGTGTATTTCTTGATAGCACAATTGTCTATCTGACCTGTGAGTGGTATTACCACTCACAGAAAGTACCTAGAATAATTAAAGCCAGATTTAATATAAATATATGTGTAGCCGCCCGAGGCAAAAATATATCCCAAACGCCGTACTTCACCTAATGTACCTGGCAGTTACCCAAAAGACAGCTGATAGCCATATATCGCCAAAGTTCTACGTCTAAAATAATAAGATAATCTATATAGTAAAAAGTTTTAGAAGCCCGATCGGCGCTTTGTACTTCGTATAAGGAAGCCATCATGGTGTGACTACCTATCCGGGTGTAAAATATGGTCTTCGTCACTCTATTCTTTCCGAACTGTCGCCAATTGACGTGTCATCATCGTCCCTTGAATTAGATTGAAGTAATCCTGTTGTAAAAATTTCGTTAACACTTAATTACGAGTTCTCTGGACATATAGTCCTTGATGGAGGAGGCGCTGTTTTGAAAAACATGGATCCATGTTACCCTACCTTGTCTTACTGAGTCTTGTAGGTCTCTATCCTCTTTGTTACCGTCGATGCCGAAGAGCTCCGCCATCTCTTCAAGTGACCTACCCCTAGTTTCAACTACGGATTGTTAGAAGAGGCCTTGGCTCTACCTAGGGTGTTAGAGAGCTTACCGAGAGCATATCGCACGAAGAAGAACGCGATAACACATATAATTGCAAATATTATATAAAGACCATAACCTGTGGCACTCTCGATAGGGGGGGATACTTGAGCTACCACAAAATTCGATATCCAAAGTGAAGCCGTACATAGCGCGTTTCCCTTAGCCTGGATGTAATGATTAGCGAAGTGCCCGAGAAGCTTCGCTTATATTAATTGAGATGGTGGCTTACACGTAGGGAGATCGGAAAAATTTCGGCCGCGTAAGTCCACGAACCGGAGCTCCAGCTCATATTAAAGAATGTGAAGAACATATACGGGAATACGACGATAGCATTATTTGCCGGGCTGTGGGGGTAGTCTGCGGCATGTTGCTGTAGAACGCAAATCCCAATCAGGGCACAGATCATGCCTATTAAGCCAAATTGGAACCAAGTCTTACGTCCAAAGCGGTCAAAATAGAAGATGGGTATCCACGAACTGAGAAATAATACCACACCAACTCCTCCAGTTGCTAAATTGGCCATAGTAGGATCTGTAATTCCACCCTTCTTGAAAAGCGATGGGGTATAGTAAAAGATGCCGTTAGTACCTGTAACCTGTTGAAACATTTGTATGGTAATCCCCAAGAGAGTGACTTTTAGAACTGGGCCCTTGAACATGTCTGACCAAGATGCCTGCGTAGTGACTTGTTCTTCAGAAACGGTCTTCCGGATCTCACTGATTTCGAGTTCTGCCGCCTCTGAGCCGTGAAGCCTCGAGAGAACTTCGAGAGCGCATTCGTATCTTTCTTCAGCCACAAGCCAACGAGGGCTAGGTGGCACCCATGTCCAACATCCGACGGCAAGGATGACAGCGGGAACCACCTGAATGGCTAACGGGATTCGCCACCAATCATCGGAGTTCAGGAAATAAAAGGCGTAGACGATCCAGAACACGACCATTTCGCCAAAACAGAGAATCATTAATTCGATCCCGACTATCCTTCCGCGGAGATCCGCAGGGGATATTTCCGAGATGTAAAGTGGAACACCTGCAGAATATGCGCCGACCCCCAGTCCCAAGATAAAACGTCCGATGCTCTGGTTAATACCTGATATTAGTTTGCATTTTAGAATAAGGTACCTGGTTAATGAATCCATTATAATAACAGCAACAGTAACAGCAACAGCAACAGCAATAATAATATGAACTTGAAGCATACGATTTGTGCAATGGTGTAAGACGCGGCCTGGAGCAGCGCGCCGAGAATAAAGACCGTGCTCGCCAAGGATATGGTCCTCTCGCGACCGCAGACGTCTGCGAAGAAGCCCGTCGTCATGGCACCGATAACACAGCCGATGTTGTAGATGCCGACGACGAAGCCCACGCTCCAGTCGCTCGCAGGTTGCATCAGCTTTAGCCATCTCTCGTCGGCGATGATCATGGCCATAACCCCTTGGTCCCAGCCAAAGAGGAAGCCTCCGAGGGACACAAAGGCAGTGAGCGTGTACACATATCGGAGATCTGCCAGCCGTTCACGGCCCGACAATGCATTGCCGGGCGGTCGGATTGGCGTGGTCTGTTTGGCGAGATGAATCATCGTTTGGTAGTAGGGATGCCGCGCTTATTCCTAGTTTGGGTTCCCTCCGTTGACGGTTGATATGCCATTAGAAAATCGCAGATAGGAGGTAAGCAAGAGTTAGCCCTCGTACAGAACAGCATTCTCAGGAGACCTGGGATAGGGGAAAGCCGGGATAGGGGAAAGCTGGGGTTGGAGCTGGGGGAATGTGGGGACAGGTCTTGGATGAACAAGGATGTCTTGCTTTAGTTCCACAGGCCATGGCGGTCACCTGAGATATAGGGGAGCCCCTGAACTCGATCCCGCTTATCTCATTTGTTCCACCATATGACATCACGTAGTCTTTCTGAGGTTGGCAGGCGTTTGTTAAGTGCCTAAGATTAGGTAGGCACCTATCTCTAAGGTACCTATCTCTACTATGTTAAGGTACCTGACTACATTGGGTTATTATGCGACGGAGATTTCACATTATCTCTCGGTACAAGTTATTCTTGTGTTCGACGGAAATATGGTTCTTCGAACGGAAGAGCAAGATAACTCTCTCATAGGACCAGGCTCCCTTGACTTCGTATTTCTGGGAACAGATCGGCACCCCGGACAAGTGGAATACGGGATTCTCTTGCTCAGCCAGGTGTTGAAAAATACCCAAGATTCCGTTGAGATAATCGCTTTCAAACCCTATGTCCCTTCTCGAATAATCCGATATGCATCGAAAAAAGCCCACAGGTTTATTCTGCATTTCGTTGAGGCAGAATAAATTATGGTCCGTGCTTTCTTTCGGGGGATTGAACTGCGATTCTTCGTGCCTATAGCCCAGGCATTCATAGTATGCTCCTTGATCTGTAATGTATAAGCGGTGCCGAGATAGTAATGATTCCTGGTAGGTCCAGGCCCTAGTTGCCTAAGTACTCTGGTGAATTGGATAACGAGGATTGTTAGGACGACCATCAATCATCCAGTTCGAACTGACTGCTGTCGTGATAGTCCTTCGGGTCTTGGAAACTCCAGGCAAGCCATAATCGGGACCTGATCCTACGGCTGCTATAATTGTCAGAGTAGCTCCATTATATACACGGCTCATCCGCCGGATTTCGGCTTGCTTCTCATCTGAGTAGCTTTGGTTGATACAGTATCTGTCTACCCATAAATATCGCTGTTCGAGCCTTTTTGTAACTTCGATTGCATCTCGAATAGTAGTCGGCAAGTCTCAAAGGCCCTTGGATTGCTCGTGTCTCTGCTGGCCCCAAACATAGCTAAGCGCAACATAGTTGTATGATGGTTGGGCATTCACTACTGTCAATGTCTGACAATCAATCAGTTTACTGGGCCAGTTTACAATGCGCTCTGGTGTCTTGCAGTGACCCAATGGGCTAGGCATCATGCGGCATCGGAAGACGTATTGCTTCATCGACAAAATCGCTGATCACTGATAATCGCAGTGATGCGCTCTTCGCATCCCAACAGACTGCGAGAGGGAATGGATTAGAAGGTCCATAATCTCCACCAGATTCACTTTCTCGTCTACGGCCATAAATTGTGTGTAACGTTCCTAAAAGCTTGGGTGTTGCCGCCGACTTTAGTTTGAGAAATGCTTTCAACCCATTTCATGAGGTAGGTATATCTGTCCAAGGGGGTTGTTTCCTGACTACCAGGATACATAAACAAGCCATGACCCTTCTTATCTGATATATAATAGGGCATTGTCTCGCGCATATCGTCGATGACTTCACATAGTGGAAAAGATGGGCCTGTGATTTGCCGTCTTTTGACTGAACAGACGCGCACTGCGGCGTGGGTATTGGCCGTTTTCTTAATAAGTGCAATCATATCCAATGAAGCACATAGTTCGCACAAAGTACCGTCATTTCCAGGATCCCGGTGCAAGTCTGTCCCCTTATTATATTAGCAAGACTCTTACGCTTAATTTTCGCGAGCCAATGGCCTAACATTAGACATGCTATGTCGATGACCATGTTGATGCATTTTGGTACGTACCAAATCTTTCAGAGGTGTAATCAAAATAGTCACGGCACTTGAAAACCGATTGCAGGTTTGTATATATAGACATTTTTAAATGTATGATCGTGCATCTAGGTAGTTTAACTGTACCTAATGCAATGATAGAACTATATTAGCAAGTTGAATGGCTCTCGGTACGAGAAATGGTGGTGTTAAATAGATACCCTCTGAGTCGAAGCCAGCCGTGTTTGGAATATATAAGGTAGGTATATACCTTATATGTGAACCACTTATACCGAGCCACGATGATTTGTAAAAACGTTTTATTTTTCCTTACCTATAATAGGTAACACTGTTCTGCCTGTAACAATTCTATCTACACGCGAGTGCTACCCATAAAAGTAGGTATACCTAACGTTGCTAGTTGAAGTATTGAAGCCTCGGAACTGGACCGCGGCCTTTACCAATGTCGCCAAATGTAACCTCAGGTGGTATTATGCCCTCAGCAAGTCAAATCAAATTTAGGCGTTGCGTTGTCAATAGGTGTGAGGGCAAATGATATATCAGTCTGCGCCGTGTTGGCGTCCACCAGTGTGTACCAGAAGGCTGTGCGCTGTCCGAAAAGTGCGCAGCCGACCTGTGAGTAATACGTTCTTGCATTTTCAGTCGAAGCAATGGCATCTCGTTGTTGAGGGCCCACTGCAGTCGCCGTCGAGTCAGTACATAGTGTATCGAAGCTTAGTTGAAGTGGCTTACGGGCGGCCGAGACGAGACGAAAAAGCATTTATTTTTTGTCTTGTTTCACGACTAGTATTGAAGAGAAAGAGGTGATGACTTACCGCTTGGCCAACCGGTTTCCGTGACAAACACGGGCTTCCCTTTCGCGACACTTTCAGTCTGCTGCACAGCAAACCAGAAGTTGTCCGCGGCCTGTCCGATGGCATTCGGTTTCGTGGTCTCGAAGTAAGGGAACGAGTTGTGTCCTAAGAAGTCGACAGCCGAAATCACTCCGGCATTTTCAGGTAGAATCCAAGCCGTCCTAATAAATCGTATCGCATGTCAGTAAGAGGTATATGCGCACGACTTTTATCAGAGGTAGTTATGTTATTGCGTGAAGCCCCAAGCTCCATGTGCTAACGCTCGGGGAAAGGGGGGGAAGCTAACCAGGTATCAACATGGCCAATTGGTTTGCCTTCTAAAGGAGTACCACGCAGCCAGTCTCGCATCCAACCGATATAGCCTTCGATTTCGGCACCTGTTGCGCCAACGCCCGCGTTATTGGCTACGCCATCGGGACTGCTCCGGTATAAGTCCTCGGAGCCGACGCTAATCCCGATGATGCGGTCGGTGAAAGCAGTACCTAGCCGGTTAGCAGCGGCAATCAGGGCGTTAAGTTCATTTTCGTAAACGTTGCGGCCGGCGCTGGCCCACAGGCCGGCAAGTATGTGTGTGTCGGTGTCGATAGCGGCTTGGAATGCCGAGATGGGATCGGCCGCAGTACCGCACTGGATCGACGTGTAAAGGCGTGCCGCTGTGAACTTGCCACCCGTGCTGGGGAGACCTTTAGCGCGCTCGAAGAAGCCCCTGAAGTCGTTGTATCCCCGACATGACCCGTCGTTGTTGGTTGATCCGTAGTTGAAGCCCTGATAGACTTGTGCAGCAGCAGTAGCGGCAAAGCCAAGAACCGCGAGATACTGTCGCAGCTGCATATTTTCTAATCTAACTTATTGTGGAAGGGGTATTTAACTTTCATCTATGATGCTCTTCAACTAGTACAATAGGAATCCAAGAAGGCGACTGATTTTGGAATGTTGTAGAGAAAGGGGGTATTTGGTATTTAAACCCGAGATACCTATACCTACTTGCCTATCTAAGGTACCGAGGAAAGTAATGTATATTCTACACATAGGAATACTTGATACTCAATATCGGTCACCTACGCAAGGATGGTAGTACTCCATGAAAAAGGAATGTCCTCATTCGTAGCCAAGTTGGGGATGGCGACGGGTAAGGCTCGTATTTAAAAAGCCAAGCGATTGCCTAGGCGTGCTAGAGTGCGCAGATAGAGATAATTAAGAACTTCTAATTGGGTGGTATTGTGAATAGTTCCCGATGTAGCATTTGATTGACCGCTGTCAGTTGGTGAGCTGGACAAGCAGCACAGCCCAAGAGTTTTGCCACCAGCTTTCCCCCCTTTTTATGGACGTCATGTAATGACCTCACTCTCTTAACATCGTCCTAGTACCGTTGCTGATGATGAAGCTTCTAAGTAACAATGCAGCTTAACTTGATGAAGCTACGTTGTTCATGATGCTACCTGTGTTATTTGTGCGCGTTGATACAACGGCAAACAGTTTAGTCCTAGAAGTTGGATACATACATCAGATCATGCCGTACCCCAGAGTCGGAATTAATAACCTCACAGCCCTGAAGGCGCATGCTTAAATAACCCGATGTTCTACAGCAACAATGTAAGTAACCTGATGAAATAGACTTATATCTAAATGACACGTAGCCATTAATGGTAGGTATTCGAGATAATACACTACTTACAGAAATGCTACCGTTGAATAGCTATATGTAGAAGCAAAAAAGAATACCGTCTATAGTAGTACAATGTGTATCAACAACAAATCAACTGCCAAATCAACCGCGCACACTCTACGAATCCATACTCCCCCGCCGGCTCTCCAACGGACTAACCGTCACCGGACTCTCCAACTCCTCCGTATCACTCACCACCTCGTCCGCCCCTATAGGCGAAACCAGCTCGTCGCGCGGAGCCGTAAACGTCGTCGACGCCGACGACGACATGTAGCTAACCCGCGGCAAGTATTCCAACCCCCCCTCCTCCTCCTCATCCCCTTCTCCTTGTCCGTCACTTCCGAGCGGCGACACAGGTTCCGGGCTCGGACCGCTGCTGATGGTGCGTCTTGTACCTGAAGCGGAAGCGGAAGCGGGAACGGGAGTGGGAGCTGAAGTCGAGCCTTTACTTAAAGCCCTGTGCGGCCCGACCCCGTCGAGTACTCGGCTCATGATCGGCGACACGGGGACGTGCTGTAGCCGGGGACTCTTCAGCGCGGCTGCTGCGGTCGTAGGCGTCGTGGCGCCGCCTGTTCCCTTGTAATCATCACCGTCATTACCACCACCATCACCATCACCATCATAATCACGCGTCGGTTTGAGCGGCGGGACGGGTCTAGTTCCCGGCGGCGGCGGCGGTAGCGGCGGTAGCGGGGGAAACTGCAGAACAGGCACGCGAATCGTATCATGCCCGCGTTCCGCAAAAATAGCTCTCTCCCCAGGGGGACTTTCCGCCAGGCCCCGAGTCCCCAGCCGGCTGTCGCTCAGGCGCTTCCGCAGGTTCACGTCGACCGGGTGCGAGCCCAGCGGGTTGCCCGGCGGGCCGAGCGGCCAGTTCGAGGATCGGGGGCTGTGGTGCGCGGCGGCGGACTTGTGGCGCCTGATGCCGGAGGCGGGTGCGGGGGTAGGGTAGGAGATGGCGAGGGGGTGTTCCCGGATCATGGAGAGAGGTCGCAGGAAGCTTCTTCGAGATGGCTTCGCTGCTATTGCTGCTGGTGTACTTGTTTCCGTCGTCCCGACGGCTGTCTGCCTCTGCTGTTTTTCTAGTGTCGGCACGGTGTCTATCGAACTGCCTGCACTCTTCATGGGGACCGGCGGTCCGGCGACAGCGTCCTTTTTGGACCGACGTCGGCGGAATATGATAATGGCAATTATAACTAAGATGGCGACAAATGCGACAGATCCGACTACGGCGCCTACTATAGTGCCCGTGGGTGTCGAAGAGTTGTTCTCGGACTCTGCTGTGGCTTGTTCCGGGCTGGTAGGCTCGGAGGATCGTGCTGATGTTGTCGATGTATCCGATGTCGTAGTCAGTTCAGGCGGAAAGGGGTATAGAATTCCGAATCCCCGGGACGTCTGGCAATCGACGAGTCTGAATGTATCCCGAGGGCCACTGTCGTCATCGAACCAATAAGTATAGCAGGATGGACGTGAGCTGGGGCTATAGTTGGAATGGTTAGTATAATCAATCTAGCATATACTTGAATGTGAAGGATGCTCATTTGAAACTAACCAACATAATGTTTGGGATTCACATTCCGCCGCATTGGAGATATCACCATGGTCGATACAGTCTGTATAGATTGTAGAGGCACAGTCGCTAGCGCCAGGCAAGCAACAACCACGGTATCCTCCTACATTGGTACACTCGTATCCAAACTTGCAAGTGACTTGAATGGCATAGGTTAGCAGTCATGGCTATCGCTTGCTGCTTGACGCTTGAGTAAAGGGATCGTAAACTCACCCGTGCTTGCAGTGGTGAAACCGCAAGTATCGATCCCTAACACGAAATCGGTCGTGCCTGGGACATTTACAGCAGTGAGCGACGCTGGCTGCCCTCCTGGCCGTACCCCATACGTGTTCAGAGTATTGGTCTGGGCGCTGATTAGCGGCATGTCAAGTCGCCGGAGTTGATGGTAGTCATCCTCGGACTCATCACTCATATCTAGCAAAGTAATAGGAAACGAGACAGTCTCAAGGATTTGAATACCGATTAGAGTGTGGGAAACGGCTCAGACTCGACAAGAGACGGAATCCTTTTGAGCAGGTTTCATTGTCCTCGGATTCAGGGGCGAATCTCCACGGAGGCCTCTCACGCTTTGTATTTACCTTAACAGAACATCGAATCACTCCACAAAGGCACGTGTAAAAGTAATAAAGAATCGCGTGTATCATTGACAATGACTTAAGTCATGCGCTTCCGTTTCACTCGGAGTCGAAAAGCGCCCATAAGGTGCTAGCATTACCAGTTTCTTGGCAACTGATTTTCTCTAGAGTGACAAAAAGACATCCAAGCTACTCAGCTCCTTCCCAGGCCACTATAGGTAAAATTTTAGCGCTGAGAGAGTTGAAAAAATAAAGGAGGGACGAAAACTGATATTAATAGTTTTGGGGGGTTGATGGAACGTACCGAGAACATAGTGTTGGATTCACACGAAGATCCAAGTCCTGCATTGTTCATCCAAGCTGGTTCCCAATAAAAGATTCCATTACCGTTCTTCACTCCAGCCACTACCTCTGCAACCTTCTTCATGAATGTCGTCTGGCCGTCCGCTGAAAAAGGGATGCTCTTAAGGTCGCTCGGGAACGAGTAGGCTGGAGACCTGCAAGAGGTGGGCCAGTTAACCTCGGCCACGACAATCTCCTTACCCCACGTATTTGCCATGTTCGTAAGACTCGTCTTTAGGTTTGAAAGTGTTGCAGCTGAGTTGCTGTTTAGCTGGTTAGTAGCCGTAATTCTGTGTATCATTTTGCAATCTTTCTAGGCACCTACTAGAACGGATAATAGGAAACGCCCATCATGTCGAAGTCCGACGACTCCAATGGCCCTGCTTTCAAAACAGATTCGTACCAATTCTTCTGAGTATTCCAGTCCCAACCGTTGTCAAGATGGATCATGATGCGAGGCTTGGGGGATAGATTGCTATCCTTGATTCCCCAAGCTGCCGAATGCAATAGCCTAGCAACGTTGTTAAAGTTCTTAGTAGAACCTGTTGGGAGTAACAGGCCTGGTCTGATCTCATTTCCGATTGAGATTATAGTGGGTGAGATGCCTGCAGCCGCAAATTTGTTTGATGAATCCAGTGTGTAGTTATATAGTTTCCAGGAGAGATCGTCAATGCCGGTGGGCCATCCCGAAGGAATTACTTGGTGTCCTGGATCAGCCCATCTGCGATAGAGATGAAGTCAATAATTTGAAGTCTTAACGTTAGATTTGGAGAATATCTCTTAGTGCAGTTACACCCTCCCTGAGGTTTATCGCAAGGAGTGTTTTTCTTGACTCACGTGTCACTATAATGGAAATCCACGTAAACATCCAGTCCAACAGCTTTTGCCCGTTGTGCAAGTTTTATATTGTAGTCTAAGTTGTAGTTTCCATCTCGAGGATTGACCCAGACTCTTTGCCGTACCGTATTCACACCAGATTCCTTGAGGATCTTTTCGAGAGGCTCGGTACTCCCGCTTGTAGTAGTATACGATATCCCAGCTTTCTCCTCAACTATAACCGAAGACCAGTCAACTCCCTTATACTTGAGTGCAGCCTGCACCGCGGTAAGCGACGAGAAAGTAAGGAAGAGAGAAGCCAACATCCTGCCCAGGCTTGACAGAATAACAGAGGCGACTAAGACAGTTACCTTTGAGGGTAATTATGTGATTTTCATGGGGAAAGTAACCCTTAATATTTTATACTAAGTGGCTCCAGTTAATTCAAGGTGATATAGGCCCCTCTCCGTGGTATGATACGTCGGCGTGCTTCAAAGACAGGACCCATAAACAGGGTTCGGTGGGATCTAACCCGAATGAAGGCGATGCCGATATTAGAAACTGAACACTTATAAGGGCAGTCACCTTAGATGAACGCGTGCTGCAATAGATATTCATTAAGTAATGGATGCTAAAAGACTTGAACGATTCAGTTATATGATGGTATCCCACCGGGAGGGTGTGAGAAGACATCATATCCGAAATACTCAGTGTTCACCCGAGTGGTGCACTAATTTTCCATTGCGATGCTAAGCTAGCCGCGATAGGTGCGGAGGTGAGAACCAAAAAAGTTAATCGGAACGTATCTTCCCCAATGCTAACTCGATTGATTGGTGGGAGTTTTAGTAACAGCTATCCCATATGATAAAAGTAAACAGTACAGAGATGCAGGTGAGAAATCTGGGGAAGTGTTCTAGAATAATAAATGCCAAGACGTGATCGTACCTTACAGACATGTGTTACTAGGAAAACAGTTGCCAAGAATTTCGGCAGACTCTGAGTAAGAAGAGTGATCCAATGATATAAAGAGAAATTTGTAGATATGAAGACTGTCATGAATAACTTGTAGTATGGGCACAGGTATCCAACACTTGCCCGGATCTTAGGTATTTCGTAATAGGAATTGCCTTTAGACTCGGGATAGGTGAGACGAAGAAGTCAATTTTTGAAGTAAGTTCTGTTGTGGTAGAGGTTGGTATGTAGAAATAATATTATCTTCAGTAAAGAATTTGAGGCATGTTAGGTATCTTAAATGGCGATGAGCGATTGGCTTTTCACTCCTTTGCTGCAATTACCTAAGAAGCTACTATGTATTTGATAGATGATAGTTGGTGCAAAGGCCATGACGACGAATGCTGAGTTGCTGCAGTATATGTCATACTATGTAAGTCGATGGATGGCGGCTGTATCCGTTCTCACAGACCATATCGGCCCCACGTGGAAATTCCAAAGTAGGCATTCATCTGCACTCTTAGTTGATTGCTGATCATTGATCAGATCACGGATCACTAGTCGTTATGATTGGCGTCGGGTTCTGCTCGCGTATCGAATATTTGGAGCTAAACTACTTGGGATCGGCAAAGCACGGTGAGCTAGATGGCTAGAGATGAGCTGGGATGACTTTGGTGGCCAACGTAGCAAAAAAAGCTTAATTGGGCTGTCGGCGTTCGTTACCGTTCATAGTAGTTCGCTAAACACGCCGAGACTCGGCAAAGTTTATGTAACAAACAATAGTGTAGAATCTGTGAGGCCCTCATCGGCTAGCTAGGCAAGTATGGGACCATTCATAAGAGTTACCAATTCCACTTAATTTCGGTTTTAAATCCCTTCAATTACTAGTAGAAAAGTCGCTAGCGCCGTCCAGCATAGAGCATTGGTAATAGCCGAGGGAAAACGTCAGTGAAGCGTTTCATATCTGTTCCAAAAGGTAGGATTAAAAGCCGAGTTATTGGTGGCATCCTGTCGCGAATAGTTTACCTACAACATATTCTTGTCTAACGACGACAAGTAGGTCTGGTATGGTTTGGAAGGGTGCGGTGTTATTCTTTTATAAGGGGAAAAAACCTGTAACTACCTCCTAGGTATGTTAATAAGATGATAATGTAAAGAAATAAAAACAGGATACCAAAGTCTTTCGCATAAAATCGCTTACATTTAGCTAAAATGTCTCTAGATTAGCATGTCCACCGCTAAAATCAATTGAAAAAAAAAAGGAGATGCTACCTAATGGCGGATTTATGATGGATGTGCCGAGTGGCAACGGCCGAGCATCCCATACCCTTGCTGGCGGATAATACCAAACTACACTACATGAGGTATGAGCAGGTAGGTTTTAGGGTTCCGATATCCCTTGGGTCGGGTTTGGTACGGTTTTACTAAGCTAAGGCACCTCAGGAAAAAGAGAGGGAGAAAAACAAGGTGTCATTGTGTCACGAGAGACATCCATTGAGGCGTACAATGTCCTTTCGTGAAGAAAAAAAAAATAGGGAAAAAAGTTGTAAAAGCTGCAAAAGTTAGAATAGACTATTTGCTTACAGTTCCAGTCTCAATTGTACGCGGGTTACATGGGTCGCACTGGTTGTACATTAGGTACATATGTACCTATGTAGTAAGCTCGGATACCTTAGGTTAGGTACCTAAGGTGCGTTAGGTAGTAGTTCGTGGTCCCGTCGTACCTGACTAGATACCTTCGGAGTAACCTTGGAGATCCTGTCCAATCCCGTCTGCATGTCTGCATGATCCCCGCATGCTGTACTCCCAACCCAAAATATTTTATTTAGTACGGCGATACGAAGCAGGCCCAGGAGAAACCGCGTTGCTGTCGTGGACGCTTGCCGTATGAGGATAGACCGTTACTTTACTTTTCTCGTAATGGACGCTGAGTTGAGACGGCTTCATGCTCTGTAATCCGTATAGGGAATATGATGGGAATTAAGAAGTCAATTTCGGTAAGATGACGTGAATTATCCCTCATACGTACTATGTATTGTTTAATTGGAGACAAATCCTCACGATAATGAAAAGTGATAATTATGAAGAGTGATACTAGGGAGAAAACCATGCCGATATTTTGGCGTGGGCTAGCCGAGTCCAGAAAGAGCTAAAAGAGCTAGCGGACTGCTAATTGGTTCAACTTTGTTTAACCTTCCCTGTCCGGGGTAGGCTTACCAGCAAAGGTTGATTCTTGGCATTCTAAATTCCTGGCCCTCTGGCCTGATATGGACACTAGCGAAGATACCAAGACGATACCAAGTATTCTCGGCAAGCGGCACCAGTGCTGCAGCAACGCCTGCGAGTTCCAAAGGAAATTATCCTTGTAAAAATGGAGAAAGATAATTGGATAAAATAGGGTCTGTTATCGTGAGCTTCATCGGTCAACTGCGTAAATGCGTATTCCATTTGGTCTCTATGGCCCTTTCTTTTGTCTTGAGCCTTTTATTTTTTTCTCCCTCTCCCCATAACTATCCAGCTATCCGAAGAGGTCACCTCACACCTCATCAAACAAATACTAAAACATTCTAACAAGACTCTACGGACATACCTCCCTGTCCCAAAACCCACCCGACCAATAAATTCAGGTACAACCCACGTCAACACACCATCTCCGTCTTATTACGTACCCCATCCCGGGTTATAACGCACTTCATCCTAAAAGCTCTCCAATTCTTTCATCTTCTCCTCCAATCCATAAGTCAAAAAAATATCATCTCTTCTTTCCCATCCAATCCACCTTTCATAAACTTTACTCTCAACAAGACATTCGCCTACTTATCAGCAGAATTTTTTTTGGTTCGCGTTAAAAGTCAATTCCGGTACTTATCACTTATAAACTAGACCCTGTTCAGTCGCAAACATGATCAGCACCCGCGCTGCCGCCGTGGTGCTTTCCGCCCTCGCCCTTGTCTCCGCGCAAGCAAATTCCAACTCGACCTTCAAGATCGATCCCACAGATGTAGACATCTCTGACCGCGGTAAGTTCCTATCAAGCTGCGATGTTGATGCTTAATACTAATTATTTTCTAAAGTCGCCTGGTGTCAAGGACAACAAGACAGCTGCGGTACCCTTTGTGGATCTGTTGTGCAGAACTCATGTTCGACGGTAAGTTTTCAGCAGCCTACCTTGACGTCTTGCTTAAGCGATTGCCTAATCAAAATATAGGACTCTCTGGATTTCCAGTGCGTCTGCCAGGGTAATAACGAGCCGGACATGAATGATTACATGAACACGATGCCTTGGGTAAGATTCTTTGTTCTACTTTTTTGGGCGGCTTCTGCTGCTAGTACCTAAGGGAATATATTGACCGTTTTCCTTGCGTAGTTTGTTTGCGAACGACTTCAGAGAAACTGTATCGCGGCAAACGAGAACAACGCTGCTGGCCAGAAGAACTGTACGTCGACGTACGGCGATAAATGTGGCAAGGAAGACGTGTCCAAGCACCAGGGAGAAGGAAGCGTCGGCACAACTACCACCAGCTCTAGTGCAGCTCCCAGTGGCACTGCTACTCCCGCCGCTAGCTCCGCCGCGCCGAGTACATCTACCTCCGAGGCTGCCGCTGTCCCAACCAACATTCAGTATTTGGGCAATGGTGCCGCTGCCGTCGCTCTTGGCGTGTTCGCCTACATGCTCTAGTAGCGAATATAGGCACACGAGTTTGACGGACACCAAGTCGAGCAGCGTGGTTATATGGAATAATTATTTTGGTGGCAGCCGTTCCTTTTCTCGTACAAGTTGATATTAACAGCATTCCCCTTTTTTATACCCAAGTCATGTTGCACGTGACAACCCTAATTCACGAGGAGACGAGTCGAGTATTGATGAGCAAAGCATACGTTGAAGGAGATTAATGTTTGAGGGAGTTGTTGAGGGAGTGTGGTACTGGCATCAGTCACCGCGGCTCTGGTTAGTATAGCTAATAAAAACCCACCTATGAGTTGATAGCTATGGCACAATGCAGAGCAGAGAACAATAAAATTCATCAAATGGGTATAGTGTTGGCTCTTTGAAGTCTTAGCATTGAATATAACAGTCCAACCTTTTACCTTGACAAATGGTGTCAGACTCTTTGTTCTCATACAATAACTACACAGGTCGAGGTGCTTACAAACCGCATTGTTCTCTCCTTTCATGGGAGGCTAATATATATATTCTTAAACCGGGTGATGTCCGTGGAACCCACCAGAAGAGAGGTGACGCAACGGTCAATTCTTTCGAGCCAAGTAGCAAGCGCAGAGGATATCGACGATCCAACAAAAGGCGACGCTACCTGAACATTGACGGAGTTGGCCTCCCCTTTTGCCCCTTTACCCCTTAATGAGTATCATATGCGATTTGTCAAACCTTAGGTACAGATGGAGGACTTGAATGAATTTACCGTGCCAGTCGGCACTCGTCAGTCATTCGGTATAGAATTGGAATTCCTAGTAGCGTATTTACCGGATGGCGTGCCAGATCCGAACGAAGTCGAAGCTCACGCGCTCCCCCCTCTACTACGAATCAATGAAACAAACTACGAGGCTACAGTGAAAATTAAGGAAAGTATTCGCTCAACTCTTAGGAAAAATGGGATTTCTGTTTCTGAACCTGAACATGAATCTGAACATAATCTCCCTGCAGCTGAGACTGCGTCCACGGACAAACTGCCGTTTCGGCTTCGGGATAAAAATAAGTGGAACGTCACGGTAGACGCCAGTGTCCAGGAAAAGTTCATGGAAAAGTATAAGTGGCAACCTCTTGAAATCCAGAGCCCAGCGCTATGGGCGATGGACGAGTCGTTTCAGGAGATCGAGTACGTTACTAACATCCTGACGTATAACTACCGTCTGCGCGTCAATCCTACGTGTGGTTTCCACGTCCACGTCGGGAACGGGGCGGACTTCTTCACAGGTGAGACTATCAGAAGACTAGGCATGTTCCTTTGGGTTGCTGACCCCATGCTCTCGCGCCTGCACCCCCCCTGGCGAAGAGTCCACTCGTACTCCTCGAGCATTCGCTATCACAGCCGGCTGGCCTGCGAAGGGATTACAGTGAAAGACGTCCGGAAAGAATACGAATCGTGGTACGCAAACGATGACCCCATAGCGGTGACAAAGTTCTCGGACACTAGCCGGGAGGAAATTGCATTTGGTAGCCGGGAGAAGTGGGAGGCATACGCAAAGTGGCGCACCCAAGTAGGTCCGTTTATAACGATGAAAAATAATATTGACAGACAACCGCCAGAACATTATCCGCCAACCGAACATTCGAGCAGTTCGGAACCGCCGTACCTACCATGCTGGGACGAAGTGGTAGCTCTAGGGCGTCACCTGCGCGAGCAGCATGGGAAGTTCGACGCACCCCCCGAGGATCACACATTACACAGAAACATCAGTTGGATTTACTGGGACGCATTCAAAGACGACGCAGTTATCGACCATGTTCGCACCCTCGCCGAAGAGCATTTCGGAACTCGAAATATCGTCGAACTCGGAACAGTTGAACAGATACAGCTTGTGATCCTCGCCCAATGCGAGTTTCTCTACGGCCAAGGCATCGACGAGATAAGCGATTCGATGTTCTACGTTGTCCTGCAAGCGAGCGCGTCGTATTTTGAAGCCGCGCGGTACGGTTTCCAGTATAACTCCACTACGGAACAATACGATATGGTGTCGTCCCAAGTTGGTCCCATACTCCTGAAGCCGAGACCAAAAAAGGAAGAGCGGCTCGACTCGCCCAACCTTATCAAGAAGTGGCAGCACGTAGCTGAGCTGATGGAGCCGGGAGATAATCAGGATAATAACAATAGGCACAGTCTCAGTTTGCCTGAATATAACAGGGCGATACAGACAAATGAGGGCATCTCGGATCTCTTCGAGAAAGCGAAAGTCAGCGCAGACCCGGTAAGTTCCGTGGATGAGAACGAACTACCGTCACCGCTGTCTTTTAGCACTCCCTCTCCACCGCCTACCAGTGCCTCCGAGGCGGATCCCGACGCTCCTGAGCCAGACTCCAGCTCTTCCGACCCAGAATCTAGCCCCCTAGACCCTAATCCCAAGCCTTTACCCCAAAACCAAGACCAAGGCCAAAGCCAAGGCCCATCCACGGAGGAAGACTCCGAATCCGAGTCCTTCAACCCATTAACGCGATTTATCACTAAAGAGCACGACTACAGCTTCTCGGAACCGGCGTCGCCCTTCAGTCCCTTCCCACCATACGAGGAGCCCGAGCCCGAGGTCCTATTCGAGGGAGACGAAGAGAATGAGCGCCGGACATCCGATGCGTGGACAGAAGCAGGGACAGACCCGGAGACGGACGCAGAGACCATCAAGAAACTCCGCCCCCACGACGTCGACGAGATCACAGCGCTCTACCAGTCGGACATCGACAAGTACGTGCAGATCCCGGACGCGCAATGGGACCGCATCGGCTGGGTCCCCTCGATCCCCCACTCAACGGCCGACCCCGCGGGTGCCGAAGCCAAGAACGCGCCTATATTCGGGAAGTCCTTCCGGGACGTCCCGGCCCCACAGGTCGCGGGTCTGAGAGTGCACCCCAAGACCTCGGGGACCGAAGGGCTCGCGAAGCTCGCGGCGTGCGACTCGGCGATGGCGGTCGCGGCGCTCCTCCAGGGCCCGTTCGGGCGGCGGCTGAACTACAACTTCCGAGGCTACGGGGCGGAGCAGCTCAAGGACGACCGGGAGGAGGGGCCGGGGCGGTCGGGGAACGCGCGGACGGTGGAGTTCCGGGAGGCGGGGGGCACGCTGGAGGCGCGGTGGGTGGGGACGTGGGCGCGGATCGCGGCGGGGGTCGTGCGGTTCGCGCGCCGCGCGCCTCCCGTCGAGTTCCTGACGGTGCTGGATCGGATCCTCGAGCAGGAGGAGCGGGACCTGGAGATTAGGGAGGGGAAGACGAAAGCTAAGGCTAAGGCTAAGACTACTAACGGGACTTATGATCCGGAGAAATACGAAGAAGAGGAGGAGGAGGAGGAGGAGGAGGAGGAGTACAGGTATGATATCTGCGATCTGCTCAACGATTTAGGCTTGTATGCCGAGTCCACGTACGTGTGGAAGCGCGAGCAGCAGTACGGCCCGCCTAGGTGACGATGCATGAAACTGCCATTTCCTTCGAATCGCTGGATACGTACCTAAGGTAGGTATACCTTTGCTTGATAGGCTTTCCAAACACCTTTGCTTGGTGTAAAATTGGTCTGAGGTAGGTCGTCTTGTGTTTCCATAATATGGATATTCGTAGGACGTATTTCATATGTAGTTCATCTTGATTGGATTTAGTATTGGTAAATTAAGTATCTTATAGCCATTTATCAGATGTAGCAAGTTAGTAAAATATATATACCTATATATATAGGTATATATTCGAAACTTCTTCTTACCCCTATTCAGTAAATCTTACGCCTTGTTCACAGGGGTTTCCGTTCGTACCCTTCCCCCTATTCATCTGAGTCCATCTCGGATAGATGGAAAGAGTTGCCTAGCTCTGGCACGTTTTTGTAGTGTAAAGCAGTCCGTTGTCTCGCGTATCAGATACCATTCAGCCTCCCCACGGCACCTATACGTTAATCAATTTCATATTCAGTTAGGGATTTCATCTTGGTATAGTCTCGTGGAAATAACAGTATAAGTTCATTCCTCATCTAGGTATGCATTTAGGTAATGGTTATCCACTCATGCTTGGATTTGCATCCCTTCAATAATATTATATATAGGTACGTATAATGCGTACACCATTACCGGGTTTTCCTGTAGAACTCCGGCCTTCCATATACGAACCTTCTATATACACGCCGAGATAGCCAAATACCCTTTAAGGTAAGTAAAATATGTTCCCAATGCCATTTAGTAAACCCGCATGTCATTCATCCATTACCTATGCCTCAAATCCATATATACTACCAGGTAACCAGTGAACAAAACAAGCGCAAATATGCACACATACATACAAAGTTCATTGCCATATAGCAGGTTGGGGTTGATTAGGATCTTGCATCGGCGTCTGGTTCGCGTAGGCGCTCATCTGGGGTGGGTGGGCGACGATCCCGCCGTACTCCTGCATCAGATAGGTCCAATCCATCTCGCCGCCGAAATTCAATTCTGGGAACGCGTTTGCGAATTGCCGGTTCATGTCCATTTGCGGCATGCCACCGCCGAATATGTCGCCTTCCTGGTATAAGGGTACAGCACCTGGCATGTTCGGCTGTTCTGGGGGCGTCGGCGCCGTTGCGACGTAAGCACCGCTTATGACAGGGATTTTAGGTGAAGGCGTTGGTGCTGGCGACCTCTTTTTTATCGCCTTTGGTAGCCGTGCGGCGATTTGTCTCATGTGAGTGATAAGGCGTGGTGGCGCTAGAGTGCGTCCGAGAGCGGCTTCGGCGGCCTCACGTGCATCCCACGCCTTTACGAAGAGAGGGCTAAATGATAAATGCATGGGGCTGCGCATGTGAGATGTCATCTTTCTCCGGTCAGCGTGCTCGCATATGGTTTCCCACGCACGCTCGCATAATTCACCAGTCGTACGATGGCGGAGCTCGGTAAGCAGGCATATATAAGCCGGGAATGGAAAGTGCATGTTAGTATACCAGAGGAAGCCCTTGAGACTTTCCCTCGATTGCATCATAGTATCATATTCGATCATCTTGATTGCCTCGACGAAGAGTTCCTCTCTCTCGGCTGCCGGCAAGGGCGCGGGTGCTGTGAGTGCAACACGGAAGAAGCCAGATACTATTTTTAGTTTGCATATATTCGCTCGCGTCATGAGAAGTGTCATATAATGAAGCGGGACTTTGGGGTCGCAATATTTGAGGTATGTATCTTCCATGTGGGCGGAAAATCGTTCGAGATAGCTCGATAACCGGTGGTCGGCGACGCTTGCAACAGCTTGAGGATTAGTTTCCGAGGATTGGCCCCTCATCTTATCATTCCCCGGCGCTTTGGCAAACTCGAGGCGTGATAGGGAGAACATCATCTCGGTAGCACCAGTGTACGGGGGAGGAGGGTCTTTAGCATGAAGATGTAAGTTGGCGTCGTCGATATTAAGCGGTAACTTGCAGTTGCCCCCGTTGGATATAGCAGTGATGATAGAGCCACATAGTTCACCTATTCTCCGGTCGAAACCGGCGAGGTTCCACCACAGTCGTCTCCTCTCTTCCACTTCGAATGGAGAAAGGTTAAATTGAGCGCCGTCACGGTGTAAACCCATTCTCTGGGCGAGACGCACGCCGATCCCAGTTAAGCAAAATAACGATCGGGGGTCCGAGTACTGTCTGATGCCCATCTAATATACGTTAGACCTAGGCCATAAATGAACGGGGCGGTTTCATCTTACAAGATATAATAGATAAGCTTGCAGCAAGGTTAGATCCGGGTTGCGCATAAAGCCTGCGTTAAGAAGGGCTTGCTGCGTAGCATAATAATACTTAGCTAGCAGGTTGAATCTGGATTCGTTAAATGTCGCTTGACATTCCTCGTCGTCTATACTTGTGATAGCCATTAGGTAAATTGAAAACATTAACGCCTCGAGGGACCTGGACACTTTGTCGAGATTTGCCCCAGCCTCGATAATCCGTACTTGTAAGGTGGGTGTATGTGTAAGTTTGAGAAGTGGGTTGACATTGTTTAGGTAGATCTGCCATAACTGAAATATTTGGATGGCAGAAGGATGCTGCGCGGTGACACTCTCGAACTGGCCTCCTATTACGAATGGGAAGCCGTCAGGGCTATCAAACATTTTGTCGTATGCTTGATTGATGGACGATCCAACGTCTTCTTCGTCAGATGAGTCCCTCAGTGCTTCGTCCGTTGCTCGAAACTATATCAATATTAGCATAGGGTTAACGAATCAGGAAAGAGGAAATAACTAGCCTCTTTCTGAAAAGGAAACCATTTAAATGTTCTAGAGAGATAAGTGGTTAGTTAAATGGTACCGGATGAAACGTTCCCCGCCGACTCGAGTGCGGTTGGACAGTTGGGACGGTGGGCTTACCTGGGAACGTGGGCGGTCTCACCGGGTGACGAGATCAACTCAGGGTCCACACCGGCTGGAGACTCTTTACTCCTCTGTCTTATAAACTCGGGCTCGAGCTCGTCACCGTCCTCGACGGAGCCGGGGTCCACAATCTTTACATCCGGGCCTAACGAATCAAATTCGATTCCGTTCTGGGCAAGGAGCGCTTCATATTTCCGTAGGCGCTCCACCAAGTCTCGCTCGGGGACGCGCTTCTTCCGACGCCTAGGCGGTTGAGGTGGCACGACGCGGCATTCGACATTGGCCTTTACGCAATTAGAGCAGGGTTTGCTCTTGTCACAGCGTACCTTTCGCTGCTGGCACAACACACAGCTATGTCCTCTTGTAACCTTTACCATAGAAGAGTCTGGATGATTTGGGGGCGTATAGTTAACCGAGAAACCCGCAGGCGGCGTAGGCCCATTGCTTGCCGAGCCGTCACCAAGCTGGGACTCTGGGGTCGGGGGCATGGTGATGACTACTTTTCTTGTTCTCTTCCTTTTAAAAAGTCGGTCCCGAACGCGACGGGTTCTTACACCGCTAGCAAAAGGGCGTGCAGATAATCTGCCGACGAACTAATGATTGACAAAGCTCAACTAGGACTTAACTAGGTAACCAAAAGTGCCTCGAAGTGCCTCTGTTCCACATGGGACGAAAAGCCTCGAAACCGGATGCGAGCATTGATTGGCAAAGCAGGTGTGAGAGCGATGGTGTTGATGCGGGAATTTCGGGACCGAGAGGGGCTCGGGGGCACGGGAGCACGGACAATAAAGAGAGAGAAAAAAAAAAAAGAGAGACAACTGAAGATGTTGAGAGCGGGCTCGTGCAGCAGTCTTTAGCTGCTGTGTTGCTTCTGGAAATTAACAGATGAGACGGGGGTTAGAGATAGAGAAGGTAGAGAAGGAGGGTAGATGAGACAAGACCATCCCATTCAACCCCATCTAGACTTCCGTGACAAGAAAGGAGGGGGGACAATATGCAGGTCTGATCAAAGGGGAAAGATGTGTGCGTATTTTGTACGTTTTTTTTTTCTTGTTACAAGTAAGGACTTTAAATTGTGACCTTGTTTAATGTAGCCTTGTTTATGTAGGACGTGAAACTAGGAGGTAAGGATGAGAAGTGGGAAAATTGTGTGCTGTATCTCCAATTGTGCAGTAGGCACGGATAATGGGTTGTAAGATAAACGGTGCAGACGAAATAGTATATAAGGACCGGAATGGGTTCGCTCAAATTTGTCAAATTTGTCAAATTTGTTCAAAACCCGTTCTTTAGAAAAGGGGGATTTAGAATTTCACTGCCCGTTCGACCCAAAGCGCAACTATTACGGGTATGTTACAGATACGGTAGCCAGGTATTAAATGCGATGTGTATTGTATGCGCAGGTAAAACCAAGAGGGACCAAGATAGACCATGAGGATTCAAAGACGATTTCAGGATTCGTATGTGAATAATTCTGGGGTTTGTGGGTTATTCTTGGGTTATTCTTAGGTTGTTCTTGGGTTATTTAGGTTACTTGGGTAATCTTGGGATTTCTTTTTGTTGAAGGTATATTGGATTGAACGATTATAAGTCTAGGGGCAGTAATAAGATCGACTTTGCTTTCGCTAGGTTTGTTGAAGATATCATATGGTGGATGAAGGAAACAATCGAGAAGAAGAAAAAAGAAGAACCTGTTTCGCATCCTTCGAACCCAATCCACACATAGTTCATTCAACTATTCAACCCCTCTAACTTACCTCCAAATCCGCCACTACCCCCCAAAATAGGTGGTATTGTATTGTACCTTACCTAACCAACAGCGGGAAAAGCAGTGGACAATGCCGCCTTGCAGGGTTCAGCTCACAACTAAGCTATGACGCTGTATTTTTCGAAATTAGTAGCCTTTGTACGAAGTACTTTATAAACCGTTAGGTAATCTCGTACCTGTTAAGCACCGATTCACCGATGAACCTGGAAAGGAGTTTTATCAATCCAGCCTGTTAAAACTTTTCATTTTTCTTATTAGGTGCGATAGATAATTTGATAGGGCAGAAAAGAGGATAGCATAACCTGTTTGCCAAATGTTGCAGTTTGCACATTGCAATTCCTCGTTACTAGCGTTTTTAGCTTTCGGCGTTGAATTATCATTTTCGGGACCGAGGAGCTTGCCTTCGACCATACCTAAAATTATGCCAGCCTTTGGCCAAGTACATCCCTATACTTTAGGAGGTACATAGTTTGCACATAGATCTTGCTGTAGATTGTGTCATTGTGCCATAGTAACACAAAGCCGGCCCTTATCCTTCTAAAGTTCCGCCCGAGAAAGCATAATAACTTTGTATCACGTGCTACGTTAGGTACTTTTACAGGTATGTTTATTGGAGCTTTCCCTCCAAATCGATCTTAAGAGCGTCGGTTATCTCAGCTACTCATCGCTCCCGAGCTGCGTTCCGGCTCGGTGCTCCCCAACGCTCTCCAACGCTCTCCAACGCCCCGGGCATAGGTAAACAGCAGTATGCAATGGCATACGAGAAGCGAGATGCCCGTTTTCGTGTATTTTTCAACGTGTCTGCCACATGGCTGTCTTATGTTGCCCGCCCTAGCGGAGAACACCTAAAAACAATAATAAGGTCATGGCATGGACTAGCACGCCACGAGGCTTGTCTTTCATCATGTAACTCATAGCACATAAAAGTATATGTAAACACGCACGCGTACATATATATACCTATATATACCTATATATACCACATACCTGCGTATCCCTAGATTCTAGGTTTGCTAAACTTTGTGTGGTCTTGGGGCCAATTAAAGAAATAGGACGACACCATCTCCTTGGATTCTCCCGGCTTAGTTCTTGTCCTTCCTCAGATCACATATCCCATATACCACCTCTCCATCCCTTACCCTTGGACCCGTTTCACGTATACCGATCTATTTCCTTGCGAATTTCCCATGGCCCAATTGTCACGGAAGACATCCGAGGAAGAAGGTGGCCCTTCAACGGCAGCCATACCCGACGCCATACCTGGCGATACAAAGAAGGCTGACGATATAGAGAAGACAGATGATGCGAAGCCAACGCGGCCGGAGCTTGTAGACGATGCTGAAGAGAACTTCAAGCCGAAGACTTTCAAGTTCTGGTCCGTTATGGTCAGTATATATATCGCTCTATTCTTAGTCGCTCTCGACCGGACCATCATCGGCACGGCGATTCCCTCAATAACACAAGATTTCAATAGTCTGGGGGATATCGGTTGGTATGGGTCAGCGTATCAGTTAACCACAGCTGCGTCTCAGCTGGTGTTTGGTAGAGTTTATAAGTTTTACGATATCAAAAGGTACCTATAAGTTTACGAACCTCTTTGGAAAACCACACGTGTGAAAGTTACTAACTTTTACTCAACAAGGGTCTTCCTATTTGTCGTCGCGATCTTCGAGATTGGTTCCGTCATATGTGGCGCAGCTCCAAATTCGATTGCCTTCATTCTTGGCCGCGCTATAGCCGGCTTTGGGGCCGCGGGTATCTTCACCGGGGTCTCGGTCATCATGCTTCCACTGGTACCTCTCCGAAAGAGGCCGATATTTCAAGGAGTCTTCGGGACTATTTTCGGGATCAGTTCTGTCTTGGGTCCTCTCATAGGCGGTGCTTTCACAGACCGTGTTACCTGGAGGTGCGTATTTTACTTTTTTTTTCTTCTTCTTTTATTTAAGTGGAATAAACTAATATTGCCGTTCCTAGATGGTGCTTTTATATCAATCTTCCCGTCAGTGGCGTTGCGGCGTTATGCCTTCTCGCTGTGAAAATTCCGACAAGGCCTACAGAGTCAGCAAAGCTTTGGGAACACTTTACTCGACTAGACCCTCTAGGGACGCTCTTCTTTGTTCCAAGTATCGTCTGCCTCTTACTCGCCCTTCAATGGGGTGGATCGACGTACGAATGGGATAGTTGGCGCATCATCCTTCTACTGGTTCTTTTCGGCGTTTTGTTTCTCGCTTTTATGGCAGTTCAGGTGTTGATGCCCAATACAGCGACAGTTCCCGTCAGAGTAATTGGACAACGTAGCGTTGCCGCCGCAGCCATTTTTATGTTCGCCGTCGCTGCATCAATGATGATGAGCGTTTACTATTTGCCGCTATGGTGTAAGTTGTCCCCAATGATATAAGCCTTCCCGACCCTATGTACCTGCCCCAGATTCTCAGATCGAAATGAACACTGACATGAGAATATAGTCCAAACTATACAAGGCGTGAGTGCCGTACAGTCCGGTATCGATACGATACCCCTCGTCCTGAGTCTGGTCGTATCCAGCATAATATCTGGTATCTTCACACAGAAAATCGGATATTATGTTCCATCCATGTTAGTTTGTCCCATGATAATGGCTGTGGGACAAGGCTTGATGAGTACCTTCAAGGTCAATGAAGATTCTCCCCACTATATAGGATACCAGATCATCGTCGGGTTCGGACTTGGTTTTGGAATGCAAACGGCCGGCCTTTCTGCACAGGCTGTGCTTCCCAAACCCGATATTCCTACCGGCATCGCGCTCATGTTCTTCTGCCAGCAGCTAGGCGGAGCCATCTTCGTGTCTGTCGGTCAAAATCTTTTGACTAGTTACATCGTCGGACATGTGGCCGATATCCCCGGACTGGATCCCAAGTCAATCCCTAGCTCGGGCGCCACAGACATCGTCAACAAGGTCCCACTTGAGTATCGGCCTCAAATAAAGGAGCTTTACAACAAAGCCATCTCGAGGATATTCATATGCGGTATGGGCGTAGCACTGGTCGCCTTGGTGGCAGCACTTTTCATGGAATGGAAAAATATCAAGAAGACCGGGCCCGGGGGTCCACCGGGAGCAAGGCCCTCGGAACCGAAGGAGAACGATTCGACTTCTGCTGAAGAGGAACAACGAAAATCCCCTACGCAGGATGTAACATCGAGTACGCCGAGACTATCCATTGGGATAAGCGGAGACAAGAGAAATTCTGTTGATTCAGTTCATCGACCGCAAGGATCACCTGATACCAAGGCCGTTCCGGAGACGCAAGTCACCCCTTCAAAATATTGAACAGCCCCTGATAATACAAATAAACAGAGTATTATAAGCAAAACTGTTATGGCAATAAAATTAGATTTCGAGAAATACTAATACAAAACATCGGGTGTTGTTGTTGTTATTGTTGTCATAGATAAATAGGACAGGGTTAGATTTGGATGCAAACATGTAAATAGTTTGAACGCCACTCCGGCAGAGTATATATCGCTATAGCCTCGATAGAATTACCTTTAATAGTAAATAATATGTATCGATTATGGAGAAACCCAATGGGGTTGAAAACTTATATGTAGCAAACGCCACGTCTGACGTTGTAAGCTTATTTGCTTCATGTGGTAGCATTTTCCTATCCTTCGTTATAAAGGTATTACTGTGCAGTTGTACGTGGGTTGTGGTGAATAAGGTGGATAAAATGGATTAGGTGGATTAGGTGGATACTCGCGGGTATGATATGCTTTTTCTATTTGGGGGAGTTAGGTAACCTCAGCAGGTATCCCGGGGCTCGGGCACCTTAGGTAACCCAGGTAGGTACCTAGGTACTTGGGTAATCTATTAATGAAATAGCTTCGTCTAAAAATAGATGACTATTGTTCATGCTTAGTCAAAAACCCCCCTAAGTCTTGGCGCAGTCCTTACAGTATAACACCGACATTCAGAACTCAGCTTTGCCAGTTATCTATGCTGTCACTTTACATAACAGAAAAGATCAACACTCGATGGTAACCAGGCTGATGCTATTATATGTACCAAGCTCCAATTATTTCTATTATCTACCCGAGGTAGTCGGAACGAGCATTCACATTGTTTTTCAGCTTAATACGCATCAGTCGACATCGTTGTCTAAGGCTCCAAGATTTCGTCTCTTTTTTTGCTCCGCCGATTCCGGATTGGTCAATTCCAATACGAGAATTTTCTGTACCGATTTCTATATTTTCACACAGTTAGTTTACGTGGGGGGTAGACAAGGAAGAGATCTATTTACATAGATCCGCTACTTTAAGTGTCAATAGTGCTGCTCTGGAGCGGGCCGTGATAGCATCCACACAAGTCTATTGTTTAGTGTACGTAGTAGTGTATGAGAATGGCGTGTTCGGGTCACCCACAGCTAGTTCCAGTTCTTTTAAAATAGAAGCTTCTGATGGAACCTTGCTGCTTGATCTCGATGTAAGTTTCAGCCACTAATCGTCAGGTCTTCACATGAATCGTCTCATCAAGCATTCCTTTGCTACCCTAACCCTAACCACCTGAGTTTGGGATGGATGAGCTAGCATTTCCACAGCTGTTGAAGCTGATACCATCCTCTCCATTTTTGTTCTGAAATTCATTAAATACAGCCGTCGAGGAAACCCGTATTCACATGAAGCCCAGTACTTTCTTTAAAGAGTATCTTTAATGCTAGGTATATGACATACGCACCTTTCCAATCCAGTCGAACTAAACAACCTATTAGCGTCATCATATTGTTTGCTAGATTAAACTCTTTGATTAGAGAGAAGTGGATAGGTAAATGAAGAAATATCATCATTGCACTATCATAGGCCGAAATTTGCTCAACTAGAAGTCGGATCTAACTATCCGGGTTTATTTTCACTAACTACGCTATGTTTCTTCACTGGTGTGCGAGTTGTAGTAAATATATACTTACGTAAAGGGTTGGTCCGGATGGTAATATTGAGTTAAAATACGCAAGTAATAATGCGTGTCTTCAGGTCGAAGTTATCGCTGCAGTTCAACTATCATTGGATATCAAGTATGAGTAGACTAGCAACTCACATGTCTATTGGATTATTGGACATTATCACACGGGCTTACTACGGGGCCAGCATACGTTATACTTGTCACAAGGTGCCAAGCTGCCCTCCAGCCCCAGCCGCTATACTAACCCGCACCTCATGCAGCTTCTTTGCCGGTTGCTTGGTAAGGCTGGAGATAAAAATGGAACGGCTGCGTCAATCCCGCCAGATCAGACCCCGATATACTTAGTCAGGATGGGACACCCCCTTATGTTACCCTACAGTTCCGAGTAGGCAAACTAGCCGAGTTTAGTACTTCGCGGCAAGCACTCATCATGCTATTTTATTTTCTTATTGCAGAAGTCTCTATTTCTTATCCTAAATGGGAAATACAATGCCAAGAGTTTTGGTTCGGGCATACTAAAGGAAAGGCTATTATTTATTCTCTATAATACCTACGGGACGGGGCTAGGCAGTCCCAAAACAAGGGAAGGCGTACGATCGGCACGCAGGGCCGGATATGAATGGGGATAGCTCGGTACTTTCTGTCCTGCGCCCTCGGGATGGAATACGTGATGGGTATCATCAGACTTCCAGAACGAGTATGAAATTTCCAGATTCTCGCAAGTGAGATTGGCTATTCGCAGGAAATAAGGGGAAAGCTTAGAAAATGCGGTAATACGTATAATAAGTACCTACATCATATTAAGGCTCCGTCTTTTTCGCCTCTTCGGTCGTCTATACGCACGGTACCATATCAACAAATTCGAGAACTTGCTTAGGATCATTGGCACCCAAGATTGTCACCCTCCAAACCAAAAGCGAAACAAAAAAGGAGTATCATACAACTGTGTACCTACCTACCTAGTTACTATAACCTGTATTATTCGACCTACTATAAGGAGTCATTAACGATGGCACACACAAGAAGACCACAATGGGAGTCAAGTCCTACCCCTTCAGGCGACGACATGATCGACCCGGTGCTGGCACTGCCGTTAGAAAGTACGTTGGCAACCACAACGACAGTTAAGCGCAAGAGGGCAAGTAAGCCTAAAGTCCGAACCGGATGTATTACTTGGTCAGTTTATATACGTTCGGCCAAACTCTTGATCTTTTACTAACTCGTTTCTTATAGCAAGTAAGTCTACCTGTTATATGTGTTGGAGGGGACTAACACGGATTTCCTTCTCTACATCACCCTACATTTCGCCCAACCCTAATTCCACCTCCGTTGTACTTATCATGCATACGTACTGTATTTCCATTTACTCTAATGGTCTAAGGGCCTCAAGATCCTAAGCTAATTGCCTTATCCCAACATAGGATACGGCGCGTAAAATGCGACGAGACCAAGCCCGCGTGCACGCGGTGCACAAGCACGGGGCGTAAATGTGATGGGTACGACGGGGCGCCGCCTCCACGGCCGAAGAAGCCCTCAGCAGCAGCAGCAGCCTCATCATCATCCCCATCACCACCATCTTCATCGTCGGTATCTGCGGACCAGCAGCTCCTATCAGCCACCGCTCCGTTCTACATGCTTGCCGCCTTTGGCAGCGGCGGTGGCGGTAGCGGCGGTGCGGACGGGTATCTGACGAGGCGGCACGACCTGGCGCGGAACAGCTTCGCGGCGGCGTGCCGCGGGAACTCGGCGCTGCAGGTGCTGCGGCCGCTGGCGGCCGACATCCAGGGCACGGAGGAGGAGCGGGCGTACTTCCACCGGTTCCGGCGGGCGGCGGAGGCGGGTTTGGCGCTGCACGCGTCGAGCTTGGGAGCGGCGTTCTGGCGGCGTCTGGTGCCGCAGGTAGGGCACTCGGACGCGGCGGTCCGGCACGCGCTGATCGCGCTGGGGGCGGCGTACGAGAGCATGCAGTGGCGGCAAGGGCAGCAGAGCCTTGGTCAACAACAAGAGCAACGCCAGAACCATAACTCCCAAACAACAACAACAACGACAACGATGAGGTTGAAACAACGAGTACCGAGGACGTCTCCTTCCCTTAGAGGCGGAAGCCCGTCGGCCGAGCAATCATACATTTCAACGCCGCCGCCCGAGGACAACTACCAGAGCGGAGACCAGTTGGAGCTGTTCATGATCCAGCAGTACAACCTATCAATATACCACTTACAACGACACGTGCAACCAGGGTCACCCCCCGAGAGTGTCGAGACGACCCTGATATGCTGTCTGATCTTCGTGTGCATCGAGACGTCCCGCGGCAACGAAGCCGCGGCGCTCGCGCACGTTGCCAACGGCCTACAGATCATCAGGGCTCTGCCGCCGGACTCGGAGCTCATGTACTTTTCGTCGAGCTATGGTGGAGGTCACAACGGAAGTAGCGGCGGCAGCAGCAGCAATCAGGAATACATTGGTAGTGGTGTAGCAAGCGGTTTCCCGCCGCGAATATCACGCTCCGACTGGCGACAGCTTCTCGATTTTTTCCTCGCCCTAGAACCTCGCACTGCCATGCATGATTTTACCGGCAGCCAACCGGCCAGCTCGTCATATCTGCCTACTACTACGTGGGAAAATACGCCGGAATGGTATGGCGAGATGATATCGCAGTGGGACGTCGAGGGAGCGGAAGGAGAGATGAGACACTAAGAACTTCAATAATAATACAAACAACAATACAGTCAAATAAATAAGATCCACAAAGATGACAGAACCATCATGAACTACTACTGATTTCGTATGTAAGTGGCTGGGTAGTATAAGAAATATTGTGGGTAATGATTGAATATTCATAAATGATGACCTCGGCTTACATCAACGTTGGCATGGTTAATCCAATGATGCAGTTCCTCAGCGTCCTAGTCAGTGATACATTAACAAGGAGTTTGCTGTCAGACAAGAAACTAACGACACTATCCAGTAAGACCATCGCAAAGGACAAGGCATAAATACCAAGGAAGTAGCGCGATATCCCTCCCAAACTCATAAACTCCCTATCCTACTCAATCCACGCTCAAAGGGTATCTTGCCAACCGAGAAAAACTAAACACGTCCCTAAAAGTCCTCATAGCCCTAAAGAATTCACCAAGTGCTCCGTTCTAAGCCTACTTCATAATCGACCCCTCACGATTTCTTTCTTAAAGATCCGAATGCCAAATACGTCGTAGAATGAGAAGGGTTCAACAAGCTCAAGTTTTACTCTTAGTAGAGGGTCGTCATCGTCGGACTCGTCGCTGTCACTTGTGGCGCCCCATTCTACTGGTGCGACTGGGAAGAGTCCGCTATCACTATAGCCTTGATTCGAACTCGGAGTCTGTTCCTTGTCTTTTTTCGAGTCCGCTTTTGATTTCCTAGGAACTCCTGATTTCCGGACAATTCTGACAGCGCGTTCGTCGTCACCCAGCGCAAGCCACTCGAGCTTTAGTTCAGGATGGAAAGACAGAGCGTCAACTATGAAGCGACGTGTCTCCCGCATGACAGAAAGACATGTGTCTTCTGTTCTAAAAGAAATGAGCTGTAGCGCACGGAGATTGGTAAGGCCAGCGATACGCTGGATTAAAGTATGCTATGTGTTGTTAGCCAGAATAATATGGAGGTATTTTATTTGTAACAGTAAAAGGGCAATGCTTACAATTGCGCGCATCCCCATTATCACGGCTAGCTCTTCAAGCATCTTTCCGCGCCTGCAGATATGTTGTATGGTTTTCTCGTCCACGTCCCATGAGCTGTCAGCTTGGTTCTTGATCATAAGACGCTTGAGAGAATGCATGTCTACGGAATAGAATTAGCAATTTTCAATAAGAGCCGGTAATCGGTTCGAGATATGGCTAGCCAATGAAGGGGGTTGTGTTTCTAGGTGGTACGTACGCTTTTTAAGAACAAAATGTCGGATTTGTTCGATAGTTGTGCCAGGGTTTGGCGCGAAGCTTTCCGGCTTATACTTTGGAGAGCGCTGAAGCATGAATACCTCCGTAACGCAGTCAAGCTGCGAAATGAGATGTAGAAACTGCAAACAGACGTCGTCTGTAAAGACCTTTTGTAGGGGAAGTGGCTTTAGGCTATTCTCTTTCGCCATCATTGCCCAAAATTTCTTTTGCTCACCTACGTTAAGCAGAGTAATCCGCTTCAAAGAATGTAGATCTATAGCTTTTCCTAATACCGAAGCTTTGATCGGGATAAGGTGGATGCTGAGAGAGTGGAGTCCGATGCCTCTTGTATCCCGTGCATACTTGTTCACCCTATTAAGAAGCGTATCATCTTCGTTCGTGATCACATTGCTTGGGACTGCGTTGTTGTGAGATGCCTCTTCTACGTTACGATCGGTACCCTCTAAGTGCTCTCTATCTTTATCAGGGTGGCTATCGCCTGTGGTAACAACACCCGTATGTATCTCCTTAGAAAGCTTGTTAGCATATTCCCTCTGTTTGCTCCCTATATCTTCCATGCCGCTCGTATTGAGCGCTGCGGTGGTGCTGTTCAGTTCTCCTAAATCAGGGGGAAATATGCTTACTTCTGTTGGGTTAAATGGCCCATTTTGCGAGCCTATATCGGTAGAAGTTATTTCAATAATCCGCTGAAATTCGGCTGTCAATTCTTCTTCAGGTACTTCGATGTTGATATCATCCGGGTTCGCCTCGTATAACGAATCCTTTGGTATTGATGAATGCGGCTTTCGCTCCAAAGTAAGTGGCTCATACTCATCTGACTTATCCATGTCAGGCCCTAGTTCATGGGTTTTGGGTAGTGAGTGTAGCCTATCGTCGGTGGGTAGGTCTTTAGACGAATTTTTAGGCTTAGATTTGGATTCCTCCGAATTCACATATTTCTTCGCCGCTTTTGCGATTGCGTCTAAAGCATCCTGTTGCTCAATAGATGTAAATCCGCTCGTACCATTGACATGCGCTACCATGCGCTCAAAAACTCTGTTAACATTGTCTATAAAATGTTGCCCGTGGTCTGTAACCGGTTGTTCTTCAGAATCCCCTTTCTTCATGTCGTCTTTCTTGTCTTCGATTGGCGAGCGAGAGGTTTTTGTGCGAGGTTGCTCTATCTCAAATATGCGGCCTAGCACCATTTCCTGGATTCGACGCTCTTCTTGTGCTTGAAACGTCCTTGCGGGTCCATTATCATCGTAAGTAGCAGCTAGGGATATGGGCATGACCTGAAATTCGTCGTCTTCGGATTCATCGAGCTCTACGTCTGCGCAAGGTTTCCTTGCTTGCATAGCACGGCTATCCGAAAAAGAAAGCTTCATCTTTCGTAGGGTCGACGAAGAATTGCGCACACAAACTTGAATCTCTTTCACCACATCAAGGCTATCCATATCAAGGACGCTCAAGCTTTCAAGGTTTCTAAAGCCCTCAATAGTCGGGGGTTCCTTAGTGGCAGACGATTTCTTTGAGGGCTTGTTCTTCCAAGAAGGTTTGTGGCTTAGAGAAGACATTGGGACTGGAGGGGGACCATAAACCGTGGCCGGATCGAGGAGCGTACCGGCCGAATTGGACCATTGCGAGACTGGAGTAGATGCAGCATCATATTCAGATTGCTGTGTATGAGAATTTGGAAGGGGTGGCGGGGTCTGATATATGGAGGAGCCGGCTTGTAGGCGCAAGTGAAGATGTCTCAGCGACTTGATGTTATGCAGTGCTTTGTAGACCTGTCTGCTAAGCTCAACTCTGATGTTCCATCGAAAAGTATCAAGCGATTGAGTCTTCCGTAGGGTGAGGAGCAACAAGGTGTTCATAAACTTTCCACAGCTTACTGAAGCCAGGTAAGGCTTATAGGCAAGCTCAGCTCTATCGCCAATACTAAGCGTATCGAGGGAGAGCTCCCTTAGGTGCTTCGCATAGTTGTAGTCGCTTGCAACGAAAGTTTCTAGGCCTCCGGCAAGGCCATCAATAGGGCAATCGAAATATGGGTCATCCTCGTCGGGAAAGACGATGTGAAAGTTACGATATAGCTGGGCGGCGGCAAGGTCGCGGAAACGCTTACAGACTAGCGAAAGGCAAATCCAATCGGACTGAAAGCACTGATAGTAAAACTGTCAGCGACGAGCTTTATGGGTAAGGGAAATGTTGTGATTATTCGCGACTATGGATTAAAACATACTTGGCTACATATTTCCTTCAAGATCTCATCTGGTAAATCCAGAATGTGAGATGTCTTGGGAGGCGCTTCTGAAGTAGAAATATCGGTGCAGAGTGCCATGATGGCTACTTCGTGAGTTGACTCGCTATGTTTTGACCGGATTTTCTGACTGGGATAGTACTTCGCTTCGTCCAGTGTAAATGACAGGTAGAAAATCGTCTCGATTTGCCAACGTCTCGGTGTCGGTATTAAGCCCTACTCAACTTCTGTCGACAATATGCCAGGGGGCCAAATTGGCTGTTATACTGACTCCTGAGATACTGAGACACAATAACCGAACGATCTCAAGAACTCCTAAAACCATCTAAAAATTCTTCAGATTTAAGAGTTGTAATCCGGAATAAGCGATTGTCTAAAAGTTGTATGTAATATGCGAACTTGACGACCTTTGAAGCGCGGGTATGCAAAGGGAGATAGAGGGGCAAAGACAAGTACTGCCTAAGTACCTATGTAGATACCTACAATATATAGTGGTACCATGTACCTTGGCAAAGGATGTGGAGAATTGGTGCACATGTGTGTGCCCGTGTGTGCCAATGTGCACCATCAGAGGGAAGGTAGGACAGGCTGAGCAGGATACAACCAATCATTTACTGGATTGCCTATTTTTTATGAGGATGGCTTATTGATATCAGCGTTTTCTAGTCATCCGCCGGTCAGAGCAGATCATTACTGCGCAATGCATATCATGCAATCCTACATCTGGTATCGGAAGGAATTAAACACTAAGACTCATAGGTATAGGTAGATACAAAGAACTTAGAGGGTTCTATTTTCCACAGTACCTGCCTATATATCCCCAGGTTCGGTGGAGGTACCTAGGTATTTGGGGTAGGTCGGCATTTAATCTATTAATCTAGGTAAGGTTATGGGGATTTCTCTGTTCCGTAGACCCACTTGCAATTCCCGTTAGTTATGTCAAGAATTATAGAGTTCAAGACGTTTCCGTGGTGTACCTGTAGGTACCTTTCGAATAACTACCTACCTAAGGTAACTCCCTGAAAAATTAAACAATGATATGAGTATTATTCCGTATACAGTTATATGATTCTAGGGATTCCAGGTGGTTTGTAGTAAAGCAACCTTCAAATCTTTGGCTAGAGTTGGTCGGTAATGCAGAAAGTGAGGGTTGATTGGAATGTATTGTACTATGTAATAACCATGATCTTTTCTTGTAAATCCTATAGCCTATCAAAGTTCATAGTGCAAGGAGTAAGACTCTAATAAATTGAAATACTGAAACCCTCCCGCTCTAAAGTTCCTAATTACTGCTCTGAGGTAAAGAGTGTAGCTTCAACTTTGATCTTGATAAGTCCAGTAACTGCCAACTAGTATAAAATAGGATTAGCCTTATAGCATTAAACTGTTTCGTTTTAGGTTCCGGAGGTCTGTGTTAGTGTGGTATAGTGTGGTAAGGTTGTGTGCATATTTAGCAGCGAGGGGCCTGAAGGATCGTCGCTCCCCGCCCGCAGGGCTGTGTTTAGCTTCGCTGTTTTGCTGCTGAAGACTGCTGCGCCCCGATTATCATCAATTAAACCTTTTAAACTTCTACCACCCAGGTCCCAGCCAGGTCCCAGCCAGGTCTGTTCCCAAGGGTGGCATCACGACTTTCGCTATGTAATTGATTTCCCCTCCTATATTTCCATTCATTTTGGCCAACTCTATCTGAATACCTTCCTAAGCTATCCTTGTGTGGATTTATTCTTTTTCCTTTTCGACCTGGTTGAGACTCGTACCATCTCTCATGTTCAATCTTTTGTGCTAGCCGAGATCTGTATTACCCCATTATTTGACATTGATACATCCTACTGGCTTGATTTATTGTGTATTCTTCCCCGACACAAGCTTACCATTTAAATCGAACATCTGAGAATAATATATATGAGCTGCTATCAATATGGCCGACGTCGAAGAGCCTAAGTTTAACACTCTTGCGGATCGGATTGCAGCTTTGAACGGTCAGAAGAACTTCACTGCTCCTTCACGATCTGCTAAGCGACCTCCTCCTCCGCCACCTCCGGGCGCCAACAAGCCTAGTTCTCAAACCCCGAATACGAATGGGAATGGCATCACCCGCTCGCAAACTACGCAAAGCCCTAACTTACCTCCGCGGCCGCAAAAACAAGGCCCACCTAGTCTACCACAACGATCAAATACGACAGAAGCGGCAGCGGCAGAAACTCCAGCTCTTCCTAGGCGCGATGCGCCACCTCCACTCCCGAATCGCAGCTCTACGCAGCCGTCACCAGCCCTTCCTACTCGTAGACCTTCTGCGCAACCATTGAATAGCAGAAGAGGCTCCAACTCCTCCGAGGTATCCCATATTTCAACCATATCCAACTTATCATTAAATCCCGTTTCCTCTCGTACTAGTACGACCTCGACAGAAACACAGCCTGCGCGACGTGTTCTCGCTCCGACACTGGACCAAGCCAAGCTACCACCTCTTCCGCCATCGAGAAAAGAAAGGGAGGCACAAGCAGCCAGAGCAGCCGCGGAGAAGGAAGCGACCGAAGTTATCAAAGCGCCACTTCTATCAACTCGTTCTGCCCCAGTAATACCCCAAGCTGGTTCGCGACCTGGTTTACCACCTAGATTACCGTCTAGACCTGCCAATTCACAAGTTGATGAAAATCCCTCGGTAGCGCCGCGTCGTCTTCCGCCCCCACCCGCAGCATTTGTGCGTCCGGCAACGACCTTCGAATCCTCCCGAAAGCCCAGCGCGCCTGGCCCAAGACCCAGCAGCGACGCTCCGCCGGCGGTTCCGCTAAGCTCGCGACCAACATTTGCTCAAATTGAATCAGTTGCCGTACGTACGAGCGCTGACTGCTTACTCTGCCGAGATTTCTCAGCTCCGGATAGCGTAGCCGCGCAATATCCCGCCCACTCGCTTCCTAGGCATGACCCAATTGGCTATCTAGCAAACGTCCTGTGCGGTCCGTTTTCATCAGCTACTGACAAGGCGAGGGCTATCTTCACGTGGTGTCATCATAATATCGCCTATAACGTAGAGGAATTCTTCGGAAAATGTGTCAAGGGTAGGAGCGTAGACGAAACCATCTTTTATGGTAAGGCTGTTTGTCAGGGCTATGCGGAAGTTTACCAGGCCGTTGCCCAACGCGCTGGGTTGCAATGTATTGTTGTAGGTGGCCATGGAAAGGGCTATGGTTATAAACCTCTCGCTAAAGGCGAGCGCCCTCCTCCTAAAGATGCCACGGGCCGTAAGTGTTTCCCTTATCTTAGTTGTTTCCTCCTGGTTTAAACGTATGCTTTCTTTCTCAATCCTCTCAAGGCTGTCACCTTTAAAGCCTAGATCCCCAAGATTTTGAGCAATACATGCTGACGGTTAATTTTATAGATGCTTGGAATGCCGTCTGTATAGACAACGGAGAATGGAAACTTCTCGATGCATGTTGGGGCGCAGGCTCTGTAGGCGAGGGGAAGTATAATAAGCATTTCACGCCCTATATGTTTACCTTGAGTAACGACCTCTTCGGGCTTTCGCACTACCCTTCAGATGACCGATATTTCTTCCGAAATGATGGCCGCGTTCCTTCCTGGGAAGAGTATTATATCGGGCCGATGAACGGCGAGCCGGCTCAGGTCTTTGGTGACATGAGCGAGGAAGGCATCTCCAAATTCAACTTCAGCCCTATGGAAAAGCACATCCACGTCTACAGCGGCGAAGTGGTTCGGTTCCAATTTTCCAAGGTTTGCGAGCATTGGGACCCCATGCGGCACGGCAAGGGTAAGAGTTATCTACTCCTGATGAAGATCCAAGGGCTAGACGGTAGGAAGGAGGATCTAGTGCCGTTGGAAACGGACGGGTTCTGGTGGTGGGTGGATATCCCGGCAAGGGATTTAGGTGCTCCGGGCCAGTCCATCTTCTTATACGCGTTGACGACGCTCAACCAAAAGGACGCGAGAGGCGTTACGAAAGAAGAGTATTACCGAACGAAGAATAGCGGCTGCTATAGTATGAACTGGGCCATTTTCCTGAAATGGGAACTAGTATAGACAATAGACATCTGGCTGGATTTGGTTGGAATTGGTTGGAATGTAACAGCGACGCTAAAGACCAGCAACTATACCCAGCAATATAATACAAAGATTGTCAGACCAGCTACTCCAACAACCGCTTGTATATTTGGCTATCTCATCATATCTAATTTTCTCCAATGGACAGCAGTATCAAGTATATTCAAGAATCAGTAAAATCTACAGTCACCCGAACTTAGATTAAGTCGAGTCTGGCGGACATGACTCAGGAAATGGAGTCGATATTGATAAAATACTCTTACTTTCCAGTCCCGCTAAAATTGCCAAACAAGGTATGATATGAAGAAGAGAGAATCCTAAAGCCTGCTCGCTGAGACTTATTAAGTATGACCTCTTATTTTTATTCGTATTATCATGCAGCACAACCATCCAGGTATCAAGAAACACTTATAGGTCAAGACAGTCATATGAGCTATATTGTTATAATTAGAACTAGTATTCTGAAATCAACGATTAATGAAAGTTCTGTTACTTTCTACATCATGTCGTGAAACCTGATACAAGCACATATAATAAACAACATAGCCTGCAGCTGTAATCCATCTTATATTAGGTACTTTATAACTGTGAGTAAGTAGAGACGCCGGCAACTTGGGGGCCGTCCCGGTCCACTTTGGGGGTTTATCCAGTGGGTCCACACGGAGAAGAAACGGCGTCTACCTACCGCATTATCGGATTTCCGATATAGAAAGGGTGGGAAGCTGCGCTTGGTAATGTAACTATAAAAAGAACACAGCAAGTATTATATGCGTCTGATGTGATAGAAATCATAGGAAATATTAAGCGAAAATAAATATCCAATATGGAATACGGAAATCTGTTCACAAATCATAAAAACGGCCGAACTCGGCTCACTAAGAACCCATCTTAGTCAGCGAAAGCTCGGAGATCCGTTGGGTTGTTCAATGATTTTCGTTCTTGGCGTGTTAAAATCTCCCAAGCTTTGTACATAGCTCCCTTCCATCCACCAGCACAGGAATTGCGCTGATTTTTATGGCTTATTGCAACCAATTAAGCCCCCCATAACCCGAATCTGCCATGGGAATAACACGACTGAGTTACCGGAGCATACTGCTCCTTTGGGGGCTTGCACTCGCATCCGGTGTCGCAGCTAGCCTCGGCTCCAAGAACGCGTCGCGTGCCTCGTTGAGCTTAGACGAGTTAGAAGACAAGCTCCAGGTTGGTTATACATTTACAAGCTACAGTTGACCATCATACTAACGAACCACTTCAGACCTGCTCTGTTGTGCAAGAGCTCAATGCCGAGAAGCTCGCAGAAGCTTCCGAAACCTCGACCTTAACCTCCCAGATATTCGCCGTTCTGTTCCCAGGCAGCCCCGCCGTCAACGCACTCTTGGCAACCCTCTACATTTCAGGCCCGCCCAACTTTCTACTAGCACTATGTCCGCCAAATATCGATCCCTCCTCGCTGTCGGTCATGGTGGCATTTGCTGTTGGAGGGCTGCTCGGAGATACACTTTTCCATTTACTGCCTGAGATATTCCTCGGGGAAGACAGTCCCAAGCATGTTCGGTTTGTCCTTGTCGAGCCTAACCGTAACCTCTTATTGGGTGTTGCTATCATGGTTGGCTTCATGACTTTCGTAGCGATGGACAAGGGACTGCGAATAGCCACAGGTGGGGAAGGACATGAGCATAACCACGGAAGCCATTCCCATGATTCACCAGCACAAGACAAGGCTATTTCATCCTCCGTGGACGTCTCGAATGCAGAACTTACGAAGCGCAAGAAAAGTAATAAGAAGGATGAAGAGCCCAAACAGGAAAGCGAAAAAGATATCAACCCTAGTGTTAGGCTGGGTGGCTATCTCAACTTGATGTATGTTTCGACCTAGCCGAACCAGTGCCCTCCAAATTACTCATTGCATATAGTGCCGATTTCACACATAATATCACCGACGGTCTAGCTATGTCAGCATCATTCTACGCCTCGCCTACAATTGGCGCTACTACGACGGTAGCTGTATTTTTCCACGAAATTCCTCACGAAGGTTGGTAACTCTCGTTCCGCAATATGTTACTCGTAACGAATGTTGACCTCTTTGATCTAGTTGGTGACTTTGCTCTCCTTGTGCAATCCGGGTTCTCAAAACGTGCTGCGATGGGCGCACAATTCGTCACGGCCTTGGGGGCTCTCCTAGGAACGCTAATTGGCATTGCCGTCCAAGAATTCGGCGGTAGCAGCGCGGATGGTAATGGCATCCGCATGACCGAGGGCATCTGGGGAACTAGCCTGACATATGGTGACCTGTTGCTGCCTTTCACCGCCGGAACGTTCCTTTATGTGGGTACGGTCGCGGTAATTCCAGAGTTGCTGGAAACCGGTTCCAATAAAGCCCTGGAGCTCCGGAAGATGATTGTGCAGTTCGCCGCCATCGCGCTAGGCGCCGGCATCATGCTTTATATCTCATGGGACTAATCTTAGAGTTGAACGGCATATAGACCATGTGAAGAATAGAATGAGATCCGGGAGTTGACTGTATAAAATCGGCCGATTTATAGAAGATATCCGCTTACTGCGAGCATCGTAAGTGAGAAAGGGAAAGATTACTATGGTTCATGTGTGTCGGTAGAATCGAGTCCGATTCGTCATGTTTGAGGAATGTAGTACTCGCTTCCTTGTTTCCTTTTACAACAGCCTTTAATTAATAAAGCCGAGCACTACCAGTTTCACGAAACGAAAGGGATCCATCATCAGACATTTCTTGTGGTTTACGGTAACCCGTTGGAAGCCGTCGTCGCACGGCGGAGCCTGGAGGCATATTATTAGTAAGAGAATCCACCGGGGATGCTAAGAAGATCTAGCATTGCAACCCGTTCCTGCATCTGTGAGTACCATTTTGACATGCGCGCAAGCAGGTCTGAACCTCTAGGTTTTCCGTCGTTTGTTTTATCAGATCATTCCCACGTGGTTACACGAACATCCGAAATATTGAGAGATCAGAAAGTATGTTTTGTTGACGTAAACATCCCCGAGGCAAGGGAGTAACTATCCTCCTGACATCGACGATCAAGCCATCTCTATACCGGTAGATAATTGATCTCGTAATGTGTGTGTGGGTGTGTGTGTGTGTGTGTGTGTGTGTATGTTCTTAGGCAATGTACCATATACAATAATATGGCATAATCGAAATCCATAATTACCATTGTCTGAGCGATCTCCGCGTTTTCTTTCTTCTCTTAGATGACTCGCTAAATTTTTTTTAGTTGGTTGGTTTAAAGAACCAGGCCAGCTTGGAAGCTTTGACTTGAACGGGGGAAGCCAGCAGGGCTGGGCTAATTGATAAAAGACAGCCGACCTCGGAGACGGCATTACTTACCTAAAGCTCAAAAAGAATGTGCCTTCGTCAATGTGTTTGACTGTGCTATGTATAAACTTTAAAGGCAGGAATAATCGACATAACTAATGCATACCATAAGAGGTAGTTCTATCTTGAATCTAACCAGGACTAATGCTTGATGACTCTTCGGCCAAGCCTTTTAAAACCCCAGCCATACGGAAGATTCCACAACTACGATCTAAGTACGCACGTACTCCTTGGCATTTGTAGACTCGTGCTGCTTAATAATCGTTGGTTAGGAAACTTTTACAAACAACAATACGATCCTCGAATCACGCCTTTATTTACCACCAACGACATCATATATATAAATATTGCATCATGTGTTTTGTTTTATACGGTCCAGGGGAAAGTGATCCCATCCAATGTGCAACTGATCAGGGGGTGTATAACAAGTTGAAAAAAAAAAAAAAAATAACAAGTACTCCCTCCATTCTCAACGGAACATATGCACGGGTTAAATTTAAGAGACACATACATACATCTAGCTAACTTAAGCATCAAGAAAATTATGCTTCATTGATGACTCTTCGATCTTAGATAAGTGGAAGGTAAGTATAGCTTTTCCCGATTTAGTAACTAACATGTCCCAGGGCTCAATGCGATAGGTCGAGGGTCTCGCTTCTTTTTTTTTCTTGGCCATTCTTAGCAACTTACAACATGTCAAAATTTCTAAGCTTGTCGAAGGGCGCATGTACAATAATGATGGGCCTAACCTAAGTGGGTATCACTATTATATCCAGGCCTCAGCTGGAGCGGTCAGGGGTCTAAAGACTTGGAAATACTAGTGGAGGTCGTCCCCCGGGGAAGCATCAACGACTACGTATGACTTCTCCGCGCAAGGGTCGTCACAATTCCCGGGTCTCATTCATATGCAAAAGCCGAGGACGGTGCTTCTACGAGCCGCATAACACCAAAGGGGGTAAAGCTCTCTAAGTAGTAGGCCACTTGTAAGCTACTCGTAGGCCACATGTAGATCACAAGCCCGGCAAGCTTCTTCTACGCTTATGCTAGTGCTCAAGCACCATGCCAATGCCCACTATTAGGGATATGATAGCGTGCTCGAAGGGCACAAACTCTCGAGAATCGAACGCCATCTTCTTTGCTCCACTCAGCTGATACTTGCGACTTCTTGCGTACCTAGACTATTGAAAGGACCCTCCTTTGGAGGTAAGGCTTCGAGATGGTCACCTTTAGAGGTCAAGCGTATGACCCAAGAGAATTTTTAGACTGATGAATACATCCGTCGAGCCCCTCAGTCTCCCCTCAGACCTTAGACCCCAGACCCCAAATAAAAACTAACAGAATGCAGGCCAAGTTGACAGCTTAATTGCGCTCCTGCAATGGTGCGATAACCCCTGTCTTGAGCAGATCCGCTCCCTTGTCAGGCCACCAGGGTCTCCATCCAGCGGAAGACATGAAGGGCGGAACGATCTAACACCCTTTACGTCAAGACGGAGGAGCTCTCTAATACACTTTCAAGCGTTTCTCTATATTTAATTTCTCTCTTCGATCTGAAGATGACTCAAGAACCACCGTCGAGCTTAAAGCTAAGCAAGACTTTGCATTCCTTGTTTCTTTGGCACACAACTATATAAGTCATTTGATTTCCATCACAGCCTGCTATAGCTTGGGGTCTTATCAGTATTAATATCACAACGTCGTACTGTCATCATCAATACAACCTATAGTTGACTCTTCGAATACTACAGTTCAACGGCGACGACTCATAAACGATCTTACTATTATCACTCTGCTGCCTAGTTGAACAATACTTTTATACACCAGACAAGGCTCGCAATAAACGAGTATACTTATGACACCTTAATTTTATAAAGAAGCCTTCTGAGCCATTCTTGCAAGGACTAGAGAACTAGCCGGAGCCAGGACAAACACCGTTGATATCACAAAAGCGCAAATTCAGTATCGTGGAGTCTCACCTTTCAAAAGACGAAGGCCAACTTCAAAATGGCGTCTACTTCATCTTCGGAACGTAGCAGGCTGCTAGGCGGATACGCTCACAAGCTCCCTTACGCTTCGAAGTCGAACATAAGTATTCATATCAACAACCATTATCACTCTCGAGTTTACACTACCGGCTCAGAAGTTTCAGGACAAGTTATTATCACGCCACAAACTGATACACGGTTCGACGTACTGCAGATAGTTCTACTTGGAAATAGTAAAACTCGTACTGATGCCGTCAATATCCCCCAAACGACAGCTCATACTTTCTTAAAACTCACAATGCCTATCCCGGAATCCTCATATCCGATCCCCCGCGTATTCGAGGCAGGCCTGACATACACAGTACCCTTTACCTTCGTCATTCCGAGCACACTCACGCTTAGTGCGTGCAGCCATCGTGTCGCCAACAACTCTGTTCAGGAGCACCACACACGATTGCCGCCCACTATGGGTTCCTGGGAGAGGGACGACTTTGCGCCGCAAATGAGCCGTGTTCAGTACGTGATCAAGGCAAGAGTGTACAGGGACGATATAACGGACGGATCGAGCACGAAAATTATGGAAGCTGAGGAGGAAATCAAAGTTTTGCCCATAACACCGGAAGACGCTCCATTGAGCATTACGAAGCAGGACGACTTATATGTAATGTCGAAGAGTAAAACACTGCGGAGGAGTATAATATCGCCTAAAACTGGAAAGATAACAATCACGGCTGCACAGCCTAGTGCAGCCATGTTAATCCCTGACGGGAAGACTGTCACCTCAACTATAGTGCCCCTTCGCCTCAAATTCGAACCAACCTCCACCGATGCCCGACCGCCAAGGATAACTGGCATAACATCTAAAATCACGGCAGTCACGTATTTCAGCGCTAGTGGCATTGGCCACTACCCTAACCTCAAAAACGGGCATCGATCATTTGGTTCTGATAGTCGGGGCTCGTACTCAAACACAGTATCTATTACCACAGGGCCTTTCGGAGAAGTTAAATGGAGTCACCATCTTACGACACAAAGCCGACGAGACTCTGGATATGGCAGCGATAGTCTCTCGTCCGATACGGATCTCCCTCCTAGCCCCCCCTCTAAAAATACGACAAGCAATCTCTCATCTCCAATCTTCCACTCAGCGCAACTACAAGTTCCAATCCAGCTACCGGTACAAAAGAGAACGTTCGTGCCTACTTTCCACTCGTGTATTACGTCGCGCGTATATGTACTGTGGTTAACGGTCACGGTTGTTTCTGGCGGGAACAGCGTACATCTGACGCTAGCTGTGCCTCTGCAGATAGGTGTCAGCGGTGCAAACTTACACCTAGCTGACGCCACACCTCCGCCAAGTTTTGAAGAAACGGAAGAGGCGGACATAGAAGAGTACCTACGTCCACGCGTCATGAATATCCCTACTGTCGACTTCTACCATAACGAAGCTCTACCAGGTTACGCAGATATACATCACAATAGACAAAGGACGGTGTCCGCACACTGAGAGCCAACGCTCGATGGCATTGATCAATCCTTACTATTCGTTCAAAGATAATTTTTCTTTTCGCCTTTTTTAAAAAAATACTATACCTATGGGACGCGGTACTACAATTATCGCGTAACGATTTACTACGAGCGGATATTTTGGCAAGCATGGCGTTTGGGATCCAGGGGTTTTAGTTAAGGGGCTAATGAAATTGGAACGACACGGAAAAGAAAAGACTACGGCAGGGTTGGCATTCAACATTTACAGATCTCAGATATTTCCAACTATTCACTTAAGTACCTAGCTAATGATATTGTTTATATTATGTTAGTTTACATGTTACGTCCTTTTGTCTCTGGTAGCAGGAGTGTCGAAATCAAAAATTTTGTGTAGTAGCAGGCCTTGCGCCCTGCGCCCTACGCCCTATGTGTCTTAACACTAAAGACTATGGAGACTATCAACCCGTAGTAATTTGATATCCCCATCATAACTCCGGATAGGGCTAGCAAGCCCATCTCCACCACGGCCCCATATACGAGCCTCGGGATCTGATCTTGGAGTTTTTAACCCCGTAGAGATACGATGGACCGAAGTCGGCAGATACACTCTTTCTTCCCCGGAGCTATCTAATGACACTTTGCTTTTATACACCATATCACATACCCACGTGCACTAGGTACTAAGGTAGATAGGTAGATAGGCACAGCAGGGCTGGTTTCAAGTTCGCTTTGTAATTGTTATAGGTAATAAACCTGGAACGGAGCACATACTAGAGACGGAGAGCGGGAATACATCACATAGAAATAATATTCAACAGCCCCTAACGGTAACTACCTAGATTGACTAACTGCTTAAGGTTCTCTTAAAGGGTTACAGATACAATCGTATAATAGAAACACGTATAGCCAAGCTTCCACGCTTAAATATACCCTATAGAGTTAGAAAGCGACCACAAGAATTAGGGACTAATAGTCACTCAATAGCTAAATAAAGCACTTCGTGAGGCACTACTTGGACACGGTAGTTGCAAGCTACTTAAACGATGACTCATTGTATAAAGAAGGACAACCAGAGGCTTGCGGGATGTTCGCTCCATATTTATGCCTCTCCGTACCTACTCTTGAAATGCTAGCCGGAGTAGCCACCCGCCGATCTTAGGAATAACCAAGAAGTACGCAAATCAACATAATGTTGTCGTGGTCTCTGTTGAATCAGTAGTTTCTTGCTTTCGGTTATGATTGTTCAAGAACCATGGTTAGACTGGCTGATGTACAAGTATGCAGGACCCGGAGACTTCCTCGAGATCGCAGGAAAATGGAGCTAGGTGAAGCTGAAATATCTGCCTCATAGTGCTATGATCATTTACACATGTTACTTTTAAAATAATATATTGATACAGTATCTCTTAAGAATCATGATACGCGATATTTGCACTACTAGGTATCGAAATTAGACCCGAAGATATAACAATCAAAAGCTTACAGTACAGTGACGAACTATTCTTCGAGTCAAAGAGCCCGCTGGTCCCTAACTTAGATACCTAAAGCAATAACTTAGGAATGGACTCTGGCCAGTCTTGCCGTGCCTGGTTGTAAGCAAACTCATACGTTGAGCGTGATATTAGACTTGATACGAGGTACATAATACCTAACGATATAAGAAGCGTAACAGAAACATATTTCTTGGTACATATATGTCATTGGTACCCTTAAGCGCGTAGGCGACCTATCAGGCCTCAATAGCGGACTTGTTGTACTAGATCTTAAGTAACAGGTGGCTAAATTCATAGTAGGATGTTTACAGTTATCATATAGCACTTCATATGAACAACATGCCACCCCCAACCTTACTTGAAGCTGTACGTCAAGGTAAACATACCTTTACTACTGATACAGTAGAACTTACTACCCTATGTCTTCTAGAAATTCGCATATCGTGCGTTATGTATGCTCGCTTCGGCTTCTAGCCTCGTTGTATCTTTTCAACTTTCCTTTTCTATCCCTTACTGACTTTCCCTGCAATATTAGAACTGGCCATAACACCACCATCTTTAGGTATATGTCAGAGCTAATTCAAGATCTGGACACAAATATACTATCTTGAAATATGTGCTTCTGGTATTGATATATTTATTCACAGTAGATTACGGAACTACTATATATATATACCTACCCATATCATGAAGGCAGTATCTATTCTCAGTTCAGAATGCCATCGCTCAGCTTCATGCCGTGGGTACGCCCGGGATGCATAGGGGGTATGTACAAGTAGATAACGCCCAGTCACTAACCACCGGTGGGAGCACCTACGCCCTCCAATTCTGAATACAGGTCTAAAGGCACCAGTTTTATGTTCCGTAGTATCTTTTTTTTTTTGGGATTTTTACGCGGTATATTCCTTCTGTAGCAGCTTGGCGATTGTGTTGAGCCTGATTTCCAAGGTTAGTATTATGCTTGCAGCTAGATAATGCAGAGCAAATGGAGAAAGTTAAGCTTACTGGATGTTACTGGTTCCCTCGTAGATAGCACCGATCTTGCTATCCCTCCAGTACTTCTCGGCAAGTCCCTCTCGGACGAAGCCCATGCCGCCCATCCATTCGACAGCCAGGCCACTTACGCGTCCGGCGACTTGAGAGGCGTACAATTTCGCCATAGCCGCATCGCGCACGAAGTCCTCGCCAGCCTCCTTCTTCCGCGCGGCGTTGTATACGAGAGCCCGCGCGGCCGCGATCTCGGTGTACGACTGGGCGATCTGGTGCTGCATGCCCTGGAACTCGCCGACCAGCTTGCCGAACTGTTTGCGGTCGTTCCAGACATACTTGACGGCGTTCTCCCAGGCGCCGAGGGCCAGCCCCGTCATCTGGGCGGCGATGCCGATGCGCCCTTCGTTCAGCAGGCCGATGGCGTACTTGTAACCCTCTCCTTTTTCGCCCAGCAGGTTCTCCTTGGGGATCTCGACGTCGTCAAAGTTGATGGCGCACGTGCTGCTCGCCTTGATGCCTAGCTTCTTCTCCTTCTTGGCGATCGAGAACCCTTTGGCGTCCTTCTCGACCACGAACGCCGTGATGCCCCGGTGCGCCTTGCTCGGGTCCAGGTTCGCGAACACGATGAAGAAGTTGGCCTCCATCGAGTTCGTGATCCACATCTTGCTGCCCGAGATCCGGTACCCGTCCGCGGTCTCCGTCGCCCGCGTCGCGAGCGCGAAGGCGTCCGAGCCCGACACTGGCTCGCTCAGGCAGAAGCTGCCGACGGTGTTGGTGGCTAACGCCGGGAGGAAACGCTTCTTGATGTCGTTGCTGCCCCACTTGAGAATGGCCGTGTTGACTAGCGTGTTGTGGACATCGACCATGACGCTGACGCTTGGGTCGACACGTGCCAACTCCTCGATACCTACAATCGCGGCGGTGAAGTTCATACCAGCGCCGCCGAACTCCTCGGGGATCTCAATTCCCATCAGCCCTTGCTCGAAGAGCTGCTCGACCAGCTCGGGATCCATGTTCTCGGCCTCGTCCATGTCGCGGACTTTCGGCAGTATTACCTCGTTGGCGAACTTCGACACCATCTCCTGCATCGCCGTCTCGGTTTCAGACAGGTGCGTTATGGGTGTTGGCGGGATGTCTGTGATGTCTACCATCCGGCGGGCCGTGGCTGATAAGGGCCGTATTATTCTACAAGCCGGACATATTAATACAATTAACCCATGGCGAACAAGGAATCTTGATTGATTGAAGAAACTTACTGCCGCGCATCGAACTTCGAAATCGGTCTGCTACAGCATCGCGGCGACAAGGAGGCTCTGGGAGTTACACCAGAACCCCGCCGTAAAGCCGGCCGAAGTAATCTTGCGATCGACGACATGGTGGGAAGGACAATGAAGTTCCGTGCAACAGGCTCAGGAGCACAAATTACGGGGAAATGTTTTAAAGGGAGTTCAAATGATTGTATTGTATGTACCTAACGTAGGAGGTACATAGGTAAGAAAATATTGTTACACGAATAGTAAAAATAAAATAATAAAGACAAAGAACGAAAGATGACCCGAGTCCCCTTCCTACTGCTGATCATATTTCCACCTTCCCCGGATTCGACCACTGCTGGAGCGGGTGCGCTCTGCCGAGGATAGCCACGGCTCACGAGCCCGTGGCTGGGGAAAACTGCGCTGACGTCGATTAGCTGGGAGCGCTGTGTACCGATGTACTTGAACGTTGTTACACGGAGAGGGAGGCGAATTAGCGAATCAGACATGAGCAATGCAACCGTCCGGGTGGGTGCTACCCGCCCGCGGTTTCTATAAAACGTCCCGACATGTGAATCTGGGTCCGGCAAGTATGTACCTAAGTACCTACCTACCTTATCATTTTACCTTACCTTATGTAATCCTATCCATATCAAAGCTAGAGCCACGCCCACCGGAGACCGGGGCTAAAGAACTCGCCAGGCCGATGTCACCTGACATTGAATTTTCCCAAACGCTCGTTCAATTGAGAGCTTCTCTTGGCAGCGGAATCGTAGCTGATCGATTGTTGGAGTTAGACGACGGCGACCGACTGACTACACCCTTTATACATCCCACCATGGCCGCGCCGATATTAAGAAGTCTCTGGCCGTCGCTAGTGAGGCGGCCCGCTGCGATACCGACGGCTTTTCCTAAATTAGCCATGCGGTCGTTCTCCTCGACGCCGTCCGCGAATGCGACCTTGAACCAAGTTTTACGAGTACGTTTTCGCTCCGACCCCATCTGTTTCAAGGAACGATTTGATGTTGTTTCTTTTATCCTCTGTTTGATCGTTTATTCGGGACGTTAGTGTCAGCGACTGACTTGAAGAAACAAAATAAATAGGGTTGCCGTAAGCCCCAGCGCGCACGCCACGCCGTTTCCCCAGCTTTATCCGACACGCACTGCCCGCAGCAGAAGGGCGTGTGTCTCAAGGTCGGTATCACGCGGCCCAAGAAGCCCAACTCAGGCGAGCGAAAAACCGCCCGTGTGCGTCTGTCCAGCGGCCGTATGATCACGGCGTATATCCCCGGCGAGGGCCACAACATCCAGCAGCACTCCGTCGTCCTGGTCCGAGGCGGCCGAAGTCAGGATTGTCCCGGTGTGCGGTACCACTTGGTCCGAGGAGCTTTAGATTTGGTAAGCCAGCTAGCATATGGTGTCTAAGGTCAGGCTTTAGGGAAGATTTACCTTTGCTGACATATTTTTACCTTTAGGCCGGTGTCTCCAATCGTAAAACCAGCCGAAGTAAATATGGAACGAAGAAGCCGAAGAAGGCGTCTGTCGGCTCATAGAAGAATATACAGAAATCATTGCAAAATGGGACATGGATATGATGTGGGCTTTAAAATGCCGAGTTAACAGGATTCAGGATAGGGTTACTCATCCCGGGGGTGGTCTGTACTTCTATACGATATGGCGTCAAAATAACTGCAACGTTTCCATTCCATATGGTGAACCCATAAACATGTATCTACAATGAAGAATCCGATATAAATCGGTACGACAATGAACCCGTGGACGCCACCCTGTTGCCCCGGTCAATACCCCCCAATTGAACCGTACTGGCGATGTTGTAATAAACCGTCATTAGAGATGGAAAATATAGGTATTTACAATCATCTGCGAATTTGCTTTCGCCCTAGTTCCCTTTTCTCTATTCCTGTTCCTCCGTATAGCCCTGCGGCTTTTCAAGTCCGTTGACCTCAAAGTATCTTGATGTACCTAAAGAAATATTAGTTAGACGCTGTACCACGGAGATAAATGAATTTGGTAACACGTACAAGAATACCCCTTCCAGTCAAAGTTGTCCTTGGGGTTGCAGTGGCAGCGAAGATCTAATCGCGTCTTTTCTCCAGTGGGACAGTGGGTAAAAGGGACGTGATAATAGGCGATGTCATTAAAGAAGTGAATTTCTTCCTTCTTTAATAAGAGGCCGGCGGCGATGGAATGAACAGGCGCATCGCCCCATCGTTCGTAGAAGAATCCACCATCCTTGTCAAGTGACTCGAAGAAGTCGATGTAAGGCTTAGAACGCAGCCAATCCAAGTTGCCAACTTCAAAATTAGACCACTGTATGCAGGTTAGTAATTATTCATATGCAAGTTAATTTGACACATTACTTACGAAGTGACATTTGTTGTATTTCTCGCCGCCGTCATCACTTAGGAAACCCATGGAGTTACCCTCCGCGATATGCTCCGGGTGATTCTTCATGAACTTCTTTACGCTATCCCAGAGAGTGGGGATAGTCTCCTCGTATTCGTACAGACTAAGCACGAAGCTGTACTTCTTCTTGTTCTCGGCCATGAAACGGAAAGGATCGTAATGAACATCGCAGAAAAGTTCGACACTGGGCTCGACACGCCAGTACCACTCGTAGTTCATCATAAGCGGTTGGCGGAAGAAGAAACCTGACTCGAAACGGCACATATGTCGGTAGCTCACGGAATCACCATAGATGATCTTGCGCTGCGCCATGTCTTCACGAACTTTCCGAGCCTTATCTTGGTCGATGAAATCGGGGAAGGACCAGTGCTCACGAGGAATTTCGCCGTAGTAAGTCTTTCCAGATACGAGGGAGGTTGTAACTTTCTTGAAAGTCGCGTCAAAAGGCTTATCGTTGAGGAAAACCCAATCGTAGTTGTATCGGCGGTTGAAGCGATCTTCAACTTGGCGGATAGAGCGAGCGATCTCCCACACATCGCTGTTGCGAGCAAGGGAGACGAAGGTAGCATTCATGCGAGGACCTGGGGCAGTTCCTAAGAGATCATTCCATCCTTGATCCGATGGCGTTAACGCCATTGGTGCTTCAGCAAGATCTTCATATTGCTTTGGGGATCCCGCGCCGGGTTTCGAGGGCGAACTCTTGGTAGATCCAGGTGAGTTGTTGATTTGACTATCCGGCTTGTTTCCCGAACTAGATGCTCCACCAACATCGTCGGACAACTTATCTGGCCTCGTGAACGACGAGCCTGGGTTAGCTCCGAATGCCGACGGCTTTAATTGCACTCCTTCATATGAAGAGTGGGATACGAAATAGAGAACTGCGAGAAACTGTAAAATGAGTTGTCGTTAGCGACTCGGATTCGATTTTATTTACTTGAGAACGATCCGCCTTGATTCTGGAACTACTTACAAAAGATGCGAGGAGAATGTATCTCACGATGCGCGCGCTGCCGGCGGCCATGATGAGAGATGTAAGGGTGACGGATTGTTCACCGTCACAATGAGTTGGTAGAAGACAAAGTATATTCTTGAGGGCTGGAATGTTTCGCCGGCCGGAAGGGAGGCGGGGACTTCCAAAGGGGAAAACTCTCTTCGCCTGTGTAGGGTAGATATTGACACAGGAAACAAAGAAAGGCTATTTAAGTCATCACCGAAAGCCCAAATGCGACTTGTTTAAATTCGCATACTTGAGCTACGTTATTTAATGGTGGGCGGGAATACGTAGGGGAGTGGGAACTAAAGGAGGAAAAAAAAGAAGAAGGAAAAAAAAGATAATAGAGGTGAACAAGTGAGTAGAGTGGAATAGGTAAAAGCTGAACGTGAATACGAAGTTCGTTGCACCAAGTACGTAGAGAAGTGGGATAGGGGTAGGTACAGTATGGTACACAATTGTACATACAATTTAACGAGTGAGAGGAAGTACCTTACGGGGTGTAGGTAGTTTGGAGGATTTAATTCGAGATGGAAAAAAAAACGGAGGCGATGATTAGAATTTCTCTAATAAATGGATCGACGCGTCAGTTGTGAATGGGAAGGCCCAGTCCCCCTAGTAGTGGCTAGCAGTGTAACGGTGGGCTCCTCCCGTACTCAGTTTTACTGCAGTACGGCAGGTACGGGCACTAAGGCGTTTATCATTAGGCTACCTGAGCTGCTTAGCTGGCGAACCTTCTCCGTATTGGGGAGTGTTAATGTCTTGGCATTTCCGTATTCCGTCCCCGGGTCCCGTTATTGAAGCCCTAGAAAGAAAAGTCGGGCGTATAATTCGACATGCAATCCTGGAATTGCCTAACGGTTAGGTAACCACCTGGTACAATATGGACATGGCATACAGATTGTTAACCATTTGGGGTACTTAGCTTTATTATACATATTATTTGGTACCTTATCTTCTACATCTTTTATAATTAAATGATCTTCGAAGGAAGTGTTTTTATAACTTGGGTAACCGGCCAGGTTTGCTTAAAGTAACTGGTTTCGCTGCAGTTTTCCGCAGTCATATCGCTTGGCTACCTCATTGTCTAGGTCTTGTATTAGGTGCATACCTAACATAGACTTATACCTAGGTACACATGGGACGCATTAAATGGGTATCCAGGTCCTACACGCTATGTGTGTACACCTCGATACTAACTTGTAATTGTATGAGAAAGAGACATTCGACGTGTGACTATCTCTACAACGCAAATCGTCTGTTCTCTTCCATTCCATATCTACCTAGGCAAATTAACACTGCTCTTAGAAATTAACACTGCTCCCAGCCCAGGGTACCGTTCGTCCGCCGGACAATCTAGAGGCTAACGCTGACGTACCTCGACTACGTACGCATTAATAAACCCGTCAAGAAATAAACCCGTCAAGAATCCTATAAGAACAGTAACTAGTACTATCTCTTTACATAAAATAAAATAAGGGAAACTGCGTGTGGTTCGATATACCAACTGCGCTCAAGTTAATCGAAATAAAAAGTGACTTGTGACTGAGTAAAGCGGACGAAACAACCAGCCAACATGTTGGTCCCAACTTGCTAACTTGGTTTTATTTTTGATAAGATACCCAAGGCACGTGATGTAGCTTGATCATCGCATCCATGTTCCTAGGACCCAGGTAGATTAAGTGCAATCATATTTTGCACCTGAGATACCTTTTTTCGAAGTAATGCACAGCCGTTCTACGTTTTTAAGACATTGAAGATTTGAATGCATAAATATATACAGATGTACCTACTGTAGGTGATATCAGGCAGGGAAGTTGCTGCAGGACGTAATCTTTCTTGCAGGAGGTAGGTACCTACCTAACCTAGGATCCTAAGCTACCTAACCTATTAGGTACCTGTATCACGTGAATCGGAGCGCGTTAACTTGTAGCCTTCCTCAAAAATAGAGCCACCTGATTGGTCCATCTCATTCCGTAGGGCCTTAAGCTGGTTACCTAAGATAGGCTCTTTCAATTCCACCAAAAATCGCTTTGCGAAATGCTGCCCATTCGGCACGTAGATACGTCAACATCTTGATAGAAGTTGACGGCGCTCTCTTCGAACAGCCTTACGTACCTCCTAATCTGCGCCCTTCTCTCACCAGGAATATCTTATACGTACTTCCTTGTGCGGCTACTAGTTTTTTTTTACTCAACTTTTCTTCTTCGATATTTTTTATCTTAGTTTTGCCCACTTTCCACCTCTTTCGCCCCTCACTCTAGGAGCTGTTTTCAAGCCCGCATCATGATCCAGCAAGACTATTTGCTCCTCATCTACCAGGTTTCCAAGCTCTCTTAGTTGTAAGTTCCTCTGCCGATCTACATAACCTGCCCCATAATCTCCTCCATCACCTCCAACAACAGAAAACTATACTATACTGCCGTATTGTGTCCTTCGTTCCCAAGGACCTTTGATCCTCCTACCCGAGAAGCTATGTCTAACATTCACAATATCCCTAATCACTTCATTTATCTTCCGCCATCTTCCTTATCAAAAATTTCAAACAAGAATCTTGGAAGTTAGCCAACAAAGCACCTATTTTTTGTCACCTTTTCTAAATTCGGCATCACCTCTCCACAGCTTGGCCCCCATCCCACTTTAGCAGCTACTTACCCACCTTCAATAGTTGCGACAAAAAGTTTCGCAAGCGCTGTAAAGCTTGCAACCGTCACGATGTCCTTTCACGCGAATTCGTCGCGCCATGACACGGCAGCTCCTGGTTTCGGTCAATCTTACGATCCATTCGCCGACCTTTCACGAAGCGTCGATGACATTGATGAAGCCCTAGACTTTGAGGATACATACGATGGTTTGGGCGATACCTTGGATGAGACGGATGATGCTTTCAACGATGATACATTTGGTGGGGACTCCGGTGGAGTGTCGCATGCGCCAGTTGGCAAGGATTTCGACTTCTTTGGACAGACTGCTAAAGTTGCGAACGCTATTGAGGAAGAACATCAGCGCTTCAGCCGTCAGCAACCAGCTCCGAAATCAACCCAGCCTTCCTCATCACAGACATATGGGTCGGGATATTCCTATCAGCCAGCACCGAAACCTGCTAGAACTGGTTATGAGAAGTATAAATCCGAGCCAGTCTCAGACCTTCAAGTTGACGCTTCGATATGGGGAGTCCAGCCAAAGAAAGCAACCCCAGTAGCACCAGCTCAACCACAGCCCGCGGCGCCACCGGCAGGCCGTAAGATGATGAGCCTAGAAGAGGTTGAAGCGGCAATGCGAGCCCAGGCAAAAGCTCCTGCTCAACCCCAACAGCCTCAACAGCCACAACCGCAGCTTCAGGCTCCATCCCAACCCGTCCCTGAGTCTCAGGCAGCATTTCCCCCTGCTCAATACACTCATCAGGAGCCTATCAACTATCAACAGCAGCAGTTCGATAATCGCCAACCCCAGGGATTTTATCCTCCCGACAACCAGCAGCTTCCGCAAGGGGTTGCTCATGGACATCCCATAGCGATCCTGCAGCGACCCGCCGCCAAGAACATTCCGTCTAATGGGCCCAGTGCACCAGTTTCTTTACCCCAGCAGCACCAGCAGCACCAACCTGCTCCCATGGGATTCCCAACGCAGATACTGCAAAATCCTAATCGCATGCCTGGGGAACCTGCTAGAATGAACTTACCGACACATCCAACTCATCGATCGCAGAATTCGTTTACTCGCCAACCTCAGGCTGGTGCTCCCCAAGGTCACCTTTCTCATTTATCCGAGCAGGAGAAAGCATCTTTCCTGGAGGCTGAGGCAAGACGAGCTAAGCGCAATCACAAAATCCATGTTTTATCAAAGGATAATGGCTTGATGACACCCCAGGACAAGAGTTTTATTACCCGTATCCAGCTTCAACAACTCGTCTCGGCTACTGGTGACCCTAGTGAACACGGAACCGATGCTGCTCTCGCAGAAGATTTCTACTACCAGGTGCTCAGTTCCTTGCGAGCTGGACAGAGACCCAACCCGAACCAGCCACTGAACAACTTTGCCCAGACGTACCTCTTCCAGACTGGTACTCGTCATGGGGGCATGAGACGTCAAGGACGAGGCCCGGAGAATCATATGCAGCGTATGGAACAGCAGGTTCAGCGAGCTGTCGAGGCGGCAAAAAATAAACCTAAGAATAAGCAATTGGTCATCGAAGGCAGTTTGGGAAAGATCTCGTTTAGCAACGCGAAGACACCTAAACCTCTGTTGAACATTAAGCGCACTGAAAGCAATACTGACGCCACCCGACCTGGTAGCGGGCATCGCTCCCATCCGACCACTGGTACCGACAAGAAGGAGACGCTGCAAAATATTGAGAAAGTCTATTTGACTCTGATGAAGATGGAGGATTTGGATCGCAACATGCCTCCCCCTCCGCCAAATGGTAATCCGGATCCAGACTTTGAGCGACGTGTCGAGTTGCAGCAGCAGTTGCAGCAACTAAACGAACAATTGTGGAACGAACTTAAAGTCCACGAGCCCATAGGCGCGACCTCGGTGCACCCTTTCATTGCTTTCTTGTCCTATCCTAAAGGCAAGAAAGCAATCGGCCGCGTGTTCAACCATCTTACCCTTGAGCAGCAAACAACTATTCTGACAATCATCGTCATCCATCTCGATCAACTCGACGTAGTTCGTGGTGCGCAGGTGCAAACTGGAGAGCCAATTAGTCTAAATGCTGCTACTCGTGAGAGTATCGAGTTGTTCATTGTGGCAGTTATGCCAAGCCTTCTCCATCTCTTGGGCAAATCGGAGCTGCATATCGTCACTGGTGTCCTCGGACTAATAACCCAAAATCTCAATGTAGATCTCGTTGCTCGAACTCGAATTGGTGTCTCGATGTTGACTATGATCCTCAGTCGAGCAGAGTTGGCCAAGCAAGCTGGACAGGCCACGGAACAGTCTTGGCAACAATGGTAAGGATAAGAATGATTATTTAAATTTCATCAGCTAACTCTTTATTAGGGTTGCAACTTTTAACCAGTTTTTCAACGCTTTGGAACCCACTCTTCCAAACATCTTCCCAGGCACTGTGGCATCTGGGGAGGACATTTATGTGTGGCAATTCCTTGCCGCCATTGGCATAGGGGCCAGCCCAGAGGAGCAGCAACGCCTTGTTCTTGCTGTCAAAGACCGTGTCATGGATACTGTCAGCTTGTCCAAGACTCTTCCCCCCGACATGGCAAAGACTCGCTTGGACAATGTTAACCTGTTTATGCGATCTATCGGTCTTGACGTCGAATTGTTAAACAACTAGACGGAGCCTTGCGGTGGCAGTCTCGACCTACTGTATAGTCTCGTACATCTTCATCGTCGATTCAATTGGTCGAAAAAGGCTTGGAAGGCGGGCACTGGATGTAATGATTCAACGGCGCCGTTCTATACTATACGGCTTAATGGGGGTGCGCAGAAGTCCTGAAGAAAAGGCTTTCGGCTGGGCGCTCGGTATATGGGTAACGAACGGTGGAATGTATCAAAATTCGCACGAGTTCATGATACCCGGATTGGCTTAGCGATGAGGTCTGGAGGAGATAGACCGATTTTGTGAACAATGGTTGCAGACTCCAACTGGGGGAGTATGTTCATAGACATTTTATATCATCATGGGGCGGAGAGGGGCATTTAAAGCCCGAATTTTGCGCCATAGCGACAGTCAAGTTTCCGAATCCTGATTTAGGTATTCGCGACATGGTTATGCGTCGGTGCTACTCCTACAGATGTGCATTACTGGGTTGTGTGTGTATTGCATGCAGTAATTCCGAGCTACCATTATAGCTTATAAGAATACAAAGTGTGCCAAAAGAGTAGCAGTAAAACGCCGAGCAATGCAATATGAATGAACTCCAGTTTTTGTTTTTCCCCTTTTGCCTCTCCTCGTTGCAGATATATGAGCCAGCTTACTAGTAGTAATAGCTTTTGACTTGCCCTCTTATCCTCGGGTATCCTGGCGCTCTCTCCATGACATGACATACACGCATGCATATTTACCGAAGGTAATTGACCAGCCCGCCCTGGCCTAAGCTCCTGGATTTCAATATCCTCGTCGACTCGGGACTTCAACACGACCTCGTCATCGGTTACCTCCGAAGCCGCCCACATTGATCAGATTATAAATAAGAACTAAGATTTGTTTTCAAGTCAAGAACTCACGAACCGCGGATATGAGTAAGGAACTCTTCCTCAGTCCACTGCGCCTTGAACATCTCCTTGGACGCGTCGTCCTCGTCGTCGTTTACCGCGATCGATTCCTTTTCCCCTTCTTCTTTTTCTTTCCCCTTACCCTTGCCCTTAAGGTCCGTAACGGATTTGGGATTCGGCGCGCCGGGGTAAACAAGGTGGCTGGTGAACATATGCCAGGCCTTGTCGCTGTCCTCATCCTCGTATTTGAGCCGGGACCAGGGCTCGACCTGGACTTTGCGCAGGCGGTCGATCATGGTGTCGACTACCATCTCGCCGCCCTCCGTCGCCCCCGCGCTCTTAATTGACATGTGGATCGCCTTGGCAGCCCCGGCTCCCGCTTGCGTCCCTGCGCCGGTCGCGCCGCCGCTGCCGTCTTTGCCGGCTGCTCCCGCGGCCGCGCCGGGCCCCGCCATACCCTCGCGTGGTCGGCTCAGGCGTTCTTGCTCGGTGTACGCGTCGAGGTGGTGCAGTTGCGGGCGGAGGTGGATTAGGGATGATACGGGGGTGAGATGTAACTGGTCTGGAAGATTCGAACAGCTTGTTAGTCATGACCACTTATCTACCTCGATATGCGTAGGTATACTTCGAACAAGGGGTGAATAAAAGGAAGCAAGATGAAATTCAATGAAACATACCTCCTTTGAACACGCCCACCATCCACCGGCAATTCGTCTCCTTCTCGATCGCGAACTGGCCGCCCAGGGTCTGCGTCCTAAGAACCTTATCCTGGCGCACGGCCTCGCTCCAATCGAGCATGCTCAGCTCCCTCTCGAGGTCATCCGGTCTCTTTCCTCCCGCCGCACCGCTGCCACCAGCAGCAGCAGCGCGGCCGGCGCCCGCGCCTCTAGCGGGAACGCCGACCCCGAACCCGCCCGCGAGCCCCTGGGAGCCGCCGTTCTTGGCGGCGGTGCTGCGCGCGAGCGCGCTGCCCCACCGCAGCCCCTTCTCCCGGTCGTAGTCCGCGTGCCCGTAGCTGATCGGCACGTCGACCTCCACGAAGCCGGCCTTGCTCTTCACCCGCACCTCGCTGATCTGCCGGTACGGCGCCCGCACGGGGCCTTGCCGGTTCGGGTGCTGCAGCACCAGCAGCTTGCGGTTCTCGGGGAGCTGCGGGTTTGCGTACACGTCGTAGCTCGCGATTATGGGGTCGGGGTCGGGGTCGGGGTCGGGGTCGGCGGCATTGTTGGTTTTTCTGTCGTTACGGTTGTCGTTATTGTTGTCGGTCTCGCTGTCGACTTCGATTGCGGCGGCTTGGGGCTTCGAAGCCTCCGTGTCGATGTCCATTTCTGACATGGTGGCTCGTATTATTTTATTCAGTAGAAAAGCGCTTTCGTAGTATTAGGATGTAGTAAGAAAGGTCGAGGTATGTTTATGGAGGGGGTTGGTGTGAGTCAGCTCATTTTATGACAAGATTTGTTGTTTGTTGGAAATACTTCGTAGACTTTGAAAAGGATTGGTCGCAATTACCTATCAAAGTCAAAGTCAGCGAAGCTCAATTGTTACTATGTAAATGACTTTTTTTGGCGGGGCAAAACGCTTATCGGTATGCGTGGGGCTTATCTAGATCCTAGCTCACTAGGGGGGCAGGGGTCCTTTTCTTTTTTCTACATGCTGGTGCTAACAACTCACTTTGTCATGTAGTCTCAAATCAACGTCGTTTTTCTATACGCTCGTTGGAATGACCGTTTTGTTAATATTGAAGATTTCCTAAGCTTTGGTTTCATGAGGTTATGTTGGAAGTAGTCATGTTCATTGGATGAAATGACAACTTAGTAAAATAGGTCCATCTGCTCGGAATTTTCAGCATCTCCTTACACTCCTTTCGTCCAAGACGACCCTATCGACTTCGAGCTATTTATGATGATTGCAAAGATGCTGCCGTATTTGAAACCCCGATTTAACTAAGGGTGATTTCATCTTCTTTTTCCGTCTTATATGCCACAGCTTGCTTCTTGAGCATCCCATACTCGGCAGCAAACTCTCCCAGCAGAATAAATATAATACAAGGCGCATCGATAGGCACTTTGATAGCCTTGATAGTACTTCGGACCTCCTTAGACCCTGACAACCCAAGTTGCCATATGTTATGAAGTTTCTCTCTGGTGATCTTGCATCAGACTTACATGACTTGGGACAAGGGTAATGGTTTTCTCATCCGATTGTTTCAATTTATCTTATAGGTCTTGTGTCTCGCGAAGACGTTTCTTTACTGGCTCGATAATAAGCATTAACTTCCATATAACTATGGTTAAAACAAGACTTATACGATAAAGTTATCCACATATTAATTAGTAATGTATATGTTGCCAGGTTCAATTAATGATCAAGAAATACGCCTGCACGGGAGTTAAGCAGTTGTTTGAATATAGCGCAAATCAGATAATACATTTTAGCCCGTGTTTGCCACAACTGTGAGGAGTCTTATTTGAGACTCCTTGAGAACAAAGGAACTGTTTGTATATAGCTTTGGTTTCAAAGTTATTGTAGTTAGAGTTCCTTGCGGAATAACGAAGTTATTTCCTTATTTCATATTTTACGATGTGATAATAACTTTAAGTCAGTTACTCGGTTGTATTGTTTACGCAAACCCGATGGTGCACGCTTGAAATGGTATTGCGCTTTAATAAGAGACTATTTTGACCTTTACTATATATTAAAAAAAGCAGTAGAAATAACTAAGTTTTATAAAACTTTTTAAAACTTTATTAAGTGTTACAAAATACTTCACAATGCAAAGAAATACCTTGCTATAACGCCATAAAGCCACTAGCTACCGAATGGCTATATATACCAGTCCTATATCTCCTAGCCACGCCACCGAACGGCGGCCTGTAGTTCGTAGCTATTGGGCTAGCTAGAGAAGTGACTTTCGAAACAAGGTATACAGTACATATACGCAGGTATTATCTTATAAACCTACAACCCTAGGACTATCCATATCCCATGGAACATTTCTTCCTCCACAATACACCCAATAAAAACGCTTAGACTGTTGCGCACAAACAAGCTTCCCAATCAGGACAAGTTGGGTCAAGACAATATCCTGAACAAGTTCGGGCAATACTTTAAATTTATTTACGAAAGGCAATTATTGCAAACTTTTCCTACGTGGGAATCAAACATGAGGCTACCCTTCAGATACCATAAGAGCCCGAACTTTTACTTGGCTCCCATAATAGAATAAAAAAGCGATAAGGCAGTATCGAGTTAAATCGATTTGCTTACTTTATGAGCACATCTTTTCTCGACAATTCATGCAAACAATAGGGACATATTAGGTTTTCTTTGGAGTGAATACTGTGGCTGTACCTCTGCAGGCTGCGTATGCTCACAAATGTCTTGTTGCAGTCCGATGCTGTACAGGGAATTCGAATGGAGTTGCCGTACTTTTGCACATGGTTTTTAAGAGTAACCTTCATTATGTACTCTTTGCCGCATCCTTCAACACAACACTTGAACTTAGCTTCGACGCTGACAGTCGCATGTTCCGTGGGAAGGGCCGCTGATCATGAGGTCAGGTAAGTACTAGGCACTAAAATAGTCCATTATATGAGGCTTGGTATGTTCTTAAGTGCCAACTAGACGCGGTAGATGTTTGTTGGTATACCTGTGGTATGTACCTCTCAGTCTTGGATACAAACCGCTGAGCCAAAAGTGTAAAATCGGCATACTCCCTTAAATAAGGACAATTCTGGGCAAAGTTGGATATCCCAAACCTTTGGATCTATTCGCCCTTTATAAGCTCCTAGAATCGAACCGTGAGGTTTTACCTAGATACTTTTACACTCATTTATTTATATATAATGTTTAGCTTAAGATATTCCAATTTGACTTGCTTAATGGGCTTCAATCATATAAGACTTTTAACTTACACAAATAAAATGCTACGCCAAAAGTATATTTCTTATTAGCACAGTTGTCTATCTGACCTATGAGGGGTACCGCTCAGAGTACCTGTCTCTAGTTAATATTTGAGGACATAGCAATATTTATCTTAATTCAATGTTTAAGCAGTTGGGACACGGTAGTAAAAAACGCAAACCTTACGACGAACCTCTGAGCTCTACGTACACGGTACGAGTACTAGATGTAGTAGTTCAAACAAGCTTTTGGCCCCTTTTCATACTACGTGACATACGCACATTATCTCGAAGGTAAGTGACTTGTTAACATCACGCATGATTTCCTAATCAGCGGCCATAATCCTAAACTACCTATGAATGGTATCACTTAGGTCAGATAGACAATTGTGCTAATAAGAAATACACTTTCACTCAGCGGTTTGTATCTGAGACTACCTAAGGAATAACGTCTTTTTCCCGGTCATCAACCTCATTGATTTAACCCGATTAATGAAGATTTGATGCTACGTTACGGCCAGTCGTAGTTTTGTCGTGGCAAATACGTGGGTTCCTAGGTAATAGAAAAATCAAATACCGGATAGCTAACTCTTAAGCTTACCAGAAAAGGTCAGATTAAGTGATTCATATAAGGGTTCAGGAGATAGATGTCAAACTGCTACACTACCAAAAGGTAGAAAGATGTCAACTCGAGGGGTTAATGTTTCTATCTCAACCTATAGGGACCATACCGTGATACAACATGTCTCTACCTACCTTATCATTGGCTTGTTCTTGATGAAAAGGAAGACCTTGGAATCTGGCCTTAGAATGTTAACTTAGGTATTACTAGCTAACATGTTTCTAACCGACAATGAAAGTGCAGACTTTATTGAACTATCTTATAAAAGGAGAAGCCTTATTTCTCCTCTTAACATAACACATCTTCTTTCCTGTTCATCCCGAAGAAGCACATGTTATATTCTCTTACACTAAAAATTTCGAAGTAAGCCACTAAGCAGCTAAGGCGACGTTTATATTGTGTGTTAATGTCTTCCAGAACAAAATTCCTGCCGTCGCCTTGGCCTAATTCTCACTCTAAGACTCTACTCTTTACCACTATCCACTATCGATTCCATCATGTGTACGCGGTACATACAGAATTACATTTGTAGGCATTCACAGGCAACAGGCTATCACCCAGACGGCCGAGAAGGCTGTAACAGTGGCGGAGAGTCATGCCCTGTTAAACAGACCAAACAAACGAGAATGGCGATCAAGTGTGCTTCTTGTACACCTGCTGATAGCTCTAATAAGCGTTGGCAAAGGGGCTAACGGTTGTTAGAAAAAGACTAAGAGAATGCATATCTTAATCGAAATGGGCATCGGATATTGACTGGAAGGCGAGGAAGCGGTGACCGGGTTGTCACACCGGAGGGCTATATAAACTTGGTCAGTTTGTCTTGAGCATGGTTTGCACTTCGTTTACTGCTTTTGATTCGTTGGGATTTGTTACTCTCATTAGTTTACTATTGCGTCAATGTCATTATTTTACACGTATTAAACACACCCGATTTGTAACCCATGCGATTTGTGCAGCTATTCAGACTTGATTTAAACAAGCAAATCAATCAAGGATGTGTTGCTACGTGGTACGATTCCCGAACTGTGTGGAACCTCTTTGGAACGTGGATTTAAACCAAAAACGCTGCATTTTCAACATTGAATAATATTACCAGTATTAATGCTGTAAAATTGAAAATATCTTTATTTAATACATATGTCATGGTCAGCAATCATGGTTAGGTATCCAACTTCATTAGATAACCTCGTGACTCCCTCCCTGATTTAACACCTGAGTCAAGACTTTGTTCATGTACATAAAAACTGCAAGGCTTTTAATGTTCCGATTCTCTAGAAAATTATTGCCGTTAGTGGCTGCTTTTTGGTTTTGCAATAATGCAATGATTCTTTTTTTATTGACCCGGAGTTGAGACTCCTTGGAAAGGTAGCTATGTGAGATCCTGATCCATAGGCAGTGAATGGCTGGGGATGTAACTAGCCACCATGAGAGGCAAACATAACACTGGAATAGCCAAAGAGTGCTTATAATATATGAATCTTAGTTTCTGGCTTCTAGCTACGCTACCAAACGGCTACCAGGCCTACGGCTCCTAACCACGTCACCGAACAATCCTCTAACCTACTACTCCTTACTTACTATACCAACGCCGTAACTATCGCAATAGCGGACGGGAATCTGGTTCTTCGTAACTATTAAAGTAGCCAGAGATAGCCTGGGAAGCGAGAAAAACTAGGTATTTAATAAAAGTAGAAAGATCTCTTAAACCCACAGCCTCAAAGATACATCCAGTAAAACATCTTTTCTTCAACAATACACCTCAAGTTCGGACAAACAAGTTCGAGCAAACAAATTCGAGTAAACAACCTTATTTGGGCTGGTACGCCCGTCCCTCAATTCATAGGCCGACAGCCGCAGGGCGGATAAAGGATTTCGGAAAGTGTCAAGTTACAATAGCGCAATCTTCACCAAAAAGCAACTCATCAACATGATTGATCACCCTCACATTTATTAATAATTATTTAATCTGCTGGGCCTTGTCCTGTGGCCTGGAATTGCTTCAGTTGCCCCCATAGGTTCCACTGTCACCACGATGGAGAGTATTCATTCTCTACCGATAACGAACGGACAGAGGCCCGTATCACAGCATGATACACCTTCCCCCTACCACTCAAACGAGAGCGCTCCCGCGCATTCGAACCAGAAACTAGCAATAAGCGGATCTCGCCCACGACAGCAATCGTTTTCGTCACGGACTGCCGAAGGATCTAGTGTGAAACCGTCCAGAGATAATTGCGACAGAAAGAGACCCGAGGATGCAGAGGATGGATCCCGCCTGCCCAATGTATCCCGACAGGCTATCGGTCAGACGGTGACCCCTTTCCTTCGAGAACACATCCAAGGGTTATATGCGCCCGTCGGAAAGCCAGATCTGCCATCTATGCGCAATGTTGAAAACCCCAATAGCAAGTATTGCTATCGCCATCGGCCAGACTCTAAGTGCCGCAGAGCAGCCGACGAGTCCAAGATGGCCTTGATCCAGAGTGTATGAAGCCGCAATGGTAACCTTCTGTCCGTTGCATATTAACCCAAATGCACAGGAACTCGAGACCCTCCCTGCCGGCGACCGCCAAGCTATCACCAACGTGTGGTCTCTGTTTTCCGCGGCCCCGACTAAGCACCGCGAGCTCATGTTGCAAGGTATCATTACCCAATGCTGCTTTCCACAACTATCGATGGTATCGCGAGAAGTGAGCGAGCAGCTAAAGATCGACTTCCTATCCGCCCTGCCTACCGAATTGTCCTTGAAGATCTTGTGCCATCTCGATTGCGCTTCTCTTTGCAAGGCGGCCCAGGTTAGCCGACGATGGAATACCTTATCTGGAGATGACGTGGTCTGGCATCGAATGTGCGAACAACACATCGGACGCAAGTGTGAGAAGTGTCAGTGGGGTTTGCCTAAATTGGAGAAGAGGCGATTGAAGGAATGGAAGGTTCAGCGTCAGCGCCACGCGGACATCGATATCACGCGGTGGGCCCTCATCCCTCCATTAACCTCAGCAGTCAATAGCCAGGGTTTATCAACCTCGAGCCCAGCCAAGCGTGGGACTGATTCTGTCAATGCCGACGACCATCATCGCAAGAAACAATGCGTAAATGGCATTCGCGATACGACCAAGACAACTACACCGACGGAGCCGGAAAAGCAGCTTCTACCGTGGAAAGAGGTCTATCGTGACAGGTACCATATTTCCTCGAATTGGAAGTATGGCAGATGTACCATCAAAACATTTGCCGGGCAGCATACCAACGGTGTTACCTGCTTACAATTCGATGACAATATGCTGGCAACCGGCTCGTATGATTCTACCATTAAGCTCTGGAACATAGAGACGGGCGAAGTTATACGCACTCTGAGAGGCCATACGAGCGGGATCCGTGCCCTCCAATTCGATAATAGAATACTCGTAAGCTGTTCGCTAGACGGCACCCTCCGCGTCTGGAATTGGCGTACAGGTAGATGTATCAACACATTGCATCATCAAGACGGAGTTATCACAGTGCACATGGCAGGTGGCCTTGTCGCATCTGGCTCCATCGACAAGACTATAAAAGTCTTCAACTTTGAGACACAGCAATCATTTTGTCTAAGGGGGCATTCGAACTGGGTCAATCAAGTCAGGCTGGACCTCGCTTCTAGGACCCTCCTGTCAGCTTCGGACGATTGCACCATTAAGTTGTGGGACCTCGATTCTCAGACGTGTATTAAGACTTACGAAGGCCACGCTGGCCAAGTCCAGCAGGTTCTCGTGCTCCCGGATGACTTCAAGTTGGAGGACGAGCACATGCGCGAGGCGGAGGCCGATGCTGCCTCTACGATTAGCCCATCATCGCACCTAGCTCCGCAATATAACGATAAGCGAGCAGCCTACGGCCCGATCTTCATCAATAATCCCGAGCGTCAACTCCCCCCGCGGCATTTCTTGACGGGATCGCTAGATTTGACGATGCGCCTGTGGGACTCGGCTGCAGGCCAAAGTCCCCGTTGCTTCTGGGGCCACGTAGAGGGGATATGGGGTCTCGCTGGAGACACGTTGCGCTTCGTGACGGGGGCAAATGATGCTACGGTGAAGGTCTGGGACCCGAGGACGGGTAGATGTGAGCATACGTTCACAGGCCACAACGGACCCGTCACTTGTGTTGGACTTAGCGATAGTCGAATGGCAAGCGGAGGTGAAGACGGCGAAGTACGCCTATACAGCTTCGAGGGCGCGCCATCAGAATGCGAGGAGTTGGGTGTTGGAATACAAGGTGGGCGAAATACTTCAAGTTTATGAAAGGTATCGCAGAGCGGCATATCCGACATCGATACGGGAACTTGGAAGGGAATGTTTAGTTCTATATATTCAAGATGTCAATCATAAAAGATAGATAATTAATTAGGCTCAATTTCAATTGCTGCGCCCATTTACGATGAGTTTCCGTAGTCAATGGATATTATTAAGTATGCTATCCACATAGTATCTACCGTAGATATATATTTCTCTTCTCGTACAGGTATAGCAGTGGCACGGGCTAGTATCGGGCCTTACTGTCTACCTATATAAGAGGCTGCTAGCTACCATTCAAGAGAATTGAAGGCCAGGCTTTACTAGACTACTACCGTATAATGTATCGCATACATAGCTCTAACACTCACTCTGTATATGACATCCATCCCCGGGCATATGTTATACCGAATGAAGCTGAATTAAATGATACGACAGAGAAGTTCTGCGGGCGTTAAACAGTGTCCAGGACGCGAATATTTCGGTCTGTAATTTCCATGCTTCCTGCAAACCTCTACAATAGGGGCATGGCTTTACTTCCCGCGATGGTGGCGGCGTTAAATTGCTGCGTCTATGGGCTATGGCTGATATAATCCTGAGTGATACGGCGATAATAATACCCCTTGCGGTCGTAAATTTCCACGGCCTGCATATTGCATAAGAAGCAAAAATCTATGGCAAGTCGGCATTGCGTGGCATTGGTGGTGGCTCAAGCTGATTGCCTAAATAGGAAATTTCCCCTTTCATTTTGTGGTTTGTGGACTTAGTTGTGTCGATCGCTTTCAATTTGTCTTACGCCTCGAGTCTAGGCCTGATTGAAAGGGATTCATATTCAGATCTTTTGAATCTCTTCATTGGATCAATTGGTAATAATGTCGAAGCTAGATGGCTTGAAACTAACCTCATATAGGTGTAAGTCTTTCTCAAGAAGGGCCGTCAGTGCCGAGTATCTTTCAAAAATTGCCTGCATGGCTGAAATGGTTCAGCCTGATACTGATACCTGTTTTCAAGGATCTACTTGAGCGTAAATTCGATTAGGTTGCGTTTCTGCTCGTTTTTGCTTATTTCCCTGCATAAATCACTTTCATAGATTCAACGAACCCAGGGGGTGAAGCACAGTCTATGGCTGCTCCCTAACGTGCAGGTAGTCCTGCTTCGTAAGGTCTTAACATAACGACTCACTAGGTACATCTTTACTATGTAATAGTCCACATTCAGTATAGCTAATGCGGTACACTTCTTATCAAGAGCCTTGCGGACATGCGTGGCGTTTCGTATCCAACTGGTTTAGAAGCACCAACGTGAATGCAGGTACATGCATGAAACAATAACTACAAGGCTGAATCAAAGGTGATATTGTAGATGCAGCCTCAAACTAGTGTGTAGGCTATTGAAACAAGATCTACACTTCGCAATAGGCCAACCCCCTACTGCAAGGTCCGGAGATCCGAATGAACAGTAAACAGAAAAGTCTCTCCATGATGGTTGCTTATAAGAACTTGGTCGAGGGCCGGTCTTCATGGAATAGTCTCTCACCATCCACAGTCACATAATCATCTGCATCTCCTGCCTCATTCAAAGCACCATTCACTCGTTAACTTAACCCACCACTCGCTTCAACAGACATCAAGATGCAGATCAAGGCTTTCCTCCCTGTGGTTCTCGCTGCCGTGGCTACTGCCAGCCCGGTGGCCAACCCCAACTACAAGACTTCTTCCCCGGAGGCCAAGTACCCAGCCTCTACCCCGGAAGCTAAGTACCCAGCTACCACCCCGAAGGCTCAGTACCCTGCATCGACTCCTGAGGCTCACTACCCCACGACCACCGAGAAGAAGGTCCAGTACTCGACTTCGTCCCCGGTAGCACAGTACCCCACAACCACGAAGAAGACGCAGTACCCTACTCCTACACCGCAGGCGCAGTACCCAACCTCCACCCTTGAGACTCATTACGCCACGACCACGAAGACCAAGGTCTACTCCTCCACCTCTACTCCTCAGCCTCCCGCAACTACCCAGAAGCAGAAGGAGCATAAGGAACATAAAGAGCACAAGGAGCACAAGCACGAAAAAGAGCCCAAGGAAAAGGACCACAAGGAGAAGGACCACAAGGAAAAGGAGCACAAGACCAAGTCCAAGGGGGAACACAATGAAGTGAAAACCAAGTCCACCAAGGAGCACCACGCCAAGCAGACCAAGAGGGGCGACTACCCAGCCAAGTACCCATCGAGCACCCCGGTGGCTCCTTCGTACCCCAGCGCCAGCTCCTATCCTCAGGGTGGTAACAGCGGCAATGGTGGTAACGGCGGCAACGGTGGCAACGGTGGCAATGGTGGCGACGGAGGATCAGGCGGCGTGCACTTCGTCTGCCCCCCCAGCGACACTGTAAGTGACATCAATACTCGTAAAATTTTCTCCAAGTAGATAAGAAGTTACTAACTCTTATATCAGCCTCTTTGCTGCCAAGTTGACATTGACGGTATCCTCGACCTCACCTGCGGAAGCCGTACGTTTTAAGCCCCCTTATCTCTCTCTACTATCTGTGGCAACCAGTACTGACATCTTTCTAGCTGGTGTTGAACTCACCTCCCTCGACCAGTTCCGGAGCACCTGTGCCACCAGCGGCAGGACAGCCGAGTGCTGCGTCCTGCCCCTTGCCGGCGACGCTCTGCTCTGCACGACCGTCTAAGGATGGCAACTTCTAGCCACGCACTTCACCTAACCTTGCCTTGGCTTAGGTACAACTTTGCACTTGCATTTTGGGGATGACTTTAGCAATGAACACATCGGCTTGGGGTCAATTTTTATAGACGTCGATCGGGCCGGAGGTCGCTATTGAAGCAGCATTTTGGCCCAATTTTCGTTTTCGACACAATCTTTTTACCTTCTGTAACATTCTTTGACGTCGGCGAATTTGGTCGAGAAATATTTTTGGGCAAGCATTTGTCCTACTACATACTTTTATTCTTAAACACCTTTTTACCCTTCTTAACGAATTGAAGATAACATCGATTTGACGCTCAACTAATCATTTCGCTTTCTGTTTCCATATTGTTAGTACCTATTGCGTGAAAACTAAAATAGGGGTAAACCCACATCATCACTTCATCTAAAATTATAATATTAATAAGATTTACACTTCTATATTTAATATCATTCTTAACAAACCTATATGACTTTGTAAATACCTAACCCCGACTTAGTACCTCGGAACTCGAGGCTAACCTTGAGAGCAAAGTATTTAACATAGGTGACACTGACGTCAGAACAAGGAGGTTAGATAGCTTGAAAATCCGTGTAACTTCGCATAAAATGACGTGGTTTTTAGATTGTACGGTCGCTTGCGTCGAAATACATTTGATTCGAAACGCCGTGAGACCACCTATGCATACAAGGTGCCGGCACTGCTACCCGATAATCGATGTTACGCTAGGTATCTACTACGTGAACATTTGTAGAGATCGGATCCAGCGGGGTAGTCTTGTTCTACGAGGCGAATTTTCACAAATACTTCAGTGTTCCCACATATTGTGTAAGCTTGTGTGTTCTCAACACTGTCAAACATGTCTACGGTGTTGAATCAAGAAGCCAACATTTGCTACCTACCTAGCCAACGACGACGACCCCCGACAACTAGGAAGGAAGAAATATATCTACCTTGCTATCATGACGAATGTATCTAGTCAGAACATGAGCCTTGAGTGGTGGCTCCTGGTGGCTTTCGTGATAAGTCTTTTGATGGTTCGTGTCTGGCCCTCGAGGTAATGACTTCGACTAAACAAGTGCAGTTCATAGCAAACATAATATACAATCTATTCTTCCATCCCCTGGCCAATATACCAGGCCCACTTCTTGCCCGAGTGAGCCGAATACCCTCTTGGTCTCACGCCCATCGAGGGGACCGATATATCTGGCTATGGAAGCAGTTCCAAAAGTACGGAGACAAGATCCGTCCGGAGCCAAACACGGTCCTTTTCAACACACCGGAAGCGTATGACGATATATACAGCCTGAAGTCGAATGTGCGACGCAGCAATTTCTACGAAGCATTGCAGCTAAACGGCTTCAAGCTGACAACAATTAACACAATCGATGTCGCCGAACACGCGCGGAAGCGGAAACTCCTTAGCCACGCTTTCACGGAGAAGTCGGTGCGCACCGCGTCGAGTTTCGTGATCCGGCATCTAGACCGATGGCACGAACTCCTTATCCAGGACGCCGACTGCGGCTGGTCACCGGCGGTCGATATTTCGGAAAAGCTGGGCGAACTGGTCTTTGACATCATGGGCGATCTTAGTTTTGGAAAGTCGTTCAACGTGAAGGAACCCGGCGATAATAACCCGTTTAAAAACGTCCCCCATAATATTGCCGATTACCTGAAACTGTATAACTCGGTGCCGTTCCCCCCTATTTCGCTCCACTCTCAATAAAATCATGTCCGTGCTGACACTTAACCGTTCCCAGATCGCACGCTCTCCTTGGGTGGACCAGTTTCTTTGGTTGAAGCCCAGGGGCTTGGACTGGCTTTTAAGGTTATTAACGCCGTCATATGTCCGACAATATCAACAGTTTATACATGATAGCGTTACTGAGAGAATCGCGCTGCATAAGAAACAAGTCGAAAAGCCAGAGTCCCAACGACGCCAGGATATGTTTTACTATATGTGCGATGCCCGCAACCCCGAGACCGGGCTGCCCGCATATGAGGAAGACGAGCTGCGAGGAGAAGCTAATTTACTGATTATCGCCGCGTCTGACACTTCAGCCACCAGCCTCTCCGGCATATTCCTTTATTTAACAGGCGATAGTCGGCGATATCAGAAGCTTGTTCAAGAGATTCGTTCCGAATTCCAGTCCGTGGACGATATCGTGTACGGACCTAGGCTCTTCTCGTTAGAATACCTAAGGGCATGCATTGACGAGGGAATGCGTCTTGCTCCGGCAGCCGCCGGTGATCTTCCCAGAGAAGTGCTGGCAGGAGGACTCGAGATCCAAGGTGAGTATTTTCCGAAGGGCACCGCGGTAGGTACGTGCTACTGGGCACTCTCCCGAAAACAAGACGTTTACGGCGACCCCGAAGCATTCCGGCCGGAACGCTGGATCGTAGACGAAGCCACGGGTGTAACAGAAGAGGATGTAATCAGAGCGCGGTCCTGTAGCCAGCCCTTCGCTCGCGGGCCAGGTAGATGCCTTGGACAAAACTTCGCAATGATGAAAATCACGATGATAGTTGCTCGGACCCTTTACAGGTTCGATGTTAGGAGGGAACCAGGTTCTACCTTGGGGATAATGGAAGCATACGACAGGAATCAATTCCAGCTGTTCGACGCGTATATTTCATTTCGCTGTGGGCCGAAGCTACAGTTCAGAAAGAGACAACCAGGAAACCATGCATAGGCCAAATTTTTAATCTTTCGACTTCAACGGAGGCAATCTATTAAAATTAAAACTTATGTTGAAATTATAGCAGATAAATCACGATAGGGGTACTCAGTTCTACCTTCGACACACTTCCTGGATACGCCGCATGAAGAAAATTCGCTCGCTTCTAGTTAGCCACATTACAAGACACGCAGTCCCATGTAGCTGTTAGGGAGAAGAGAGTAGTGTCTTTATTGTATAACGGCTGAGAGAAAGAATTCATGTAAAGGACATTGCAATGAGTAATTAGGTACCTAAGGACAATCCCACCAGCAACCAAAGCTAATTGTGGCGACCACGAAGTATTATATGTCATTCCCTTGTCAATAAACATGGATATTTAGAAATATCTCTACCGTCGCACCAAAGCACAAATGTAAGAATGCCATTACAGAGGATCAATCAGTTGCCGACATTACGTCAATTTCAAAACTAGCGAAGACACCGTATGAGTTGCTCGGGACTTAGATGTATTTGTGATAGCCATGTCGTGGATATCTCTCCGTAGGTAATAGTTACCAAGCAATTCGCTAATGAATCCTAAGTGCCCTTGCAGTAGCCCGTGGCTCCATCAATAAGTGAAAACAACGTATCCCTCTTCCTCCTATACCATTCCTATTTCCCTTCCCTTTCCCCTCTCCCTACTCTCCTCCTGTCCTTTTATTCCTCCACTCCATTCCCTACTCCTGCTCTGCTTGAGGCCAGTGCCTTGCAGACATCTCTCTGCCTTGTTGCTGCGTAATGATTATTGGTAGCAATCTTAAGGTTTATGTGTTAGAACTTTGAGGGTAGACTAATAAGTTCCCAACATGCGATATCCTTGATCATATCGTAATGGCTCTTATCGTGATAACATTCTGTAATATTGCTGCCTTGCGAGGAGTTTTGACTGTGTGTTGCTCCTTAGGAATCTAGATCATTCATTCAGTTAGAAGCAAGGAACTGTAGTTAATGTCATATGAGATTGATTATGTACTCACTGTATGTAGAATCCTATTTTCTACTTGCAACCAGAATATAGCAGGAGAGATGTCTGCCCGGCATTCCTTTGCTTATGTGCTCTTGTGACAATAGTTAGAACCCGACGCGAGAAAATGTATTACCTAGTAGGGGGGTCATACCTTCGGATATTTCCGTCTTGGAGCTAGATTTGATTATCGGCAGGCAGACAGGCAACCATGCTCGAGGCTCATCAAGTCATATCAACTAGCAGACATTGCAATCAAGTCAATCAAGCATGCAGACCTGGATCTTAGCCCCGTCAACTAAATTACCCCAAGAGTTTTCCTCCGTACATTAAATCACATTGCTATGCAGTATGCAGTGTCAGGGACACGCTTGACTTATAAGCAAGAGGTGAAGTCGCTGCACAGAAGAGCCATTTGCAGCCACGCGGGCGCTGGTGTTCTGTATGATGCTAGCTTGTGACAGGTACTTCCTCTCAGGGTAATGAAGCTGATCTAAGGAAAAAGATTACCTAAAGGAATGATGTTGTTGAATGATACAGTAGCTGTAGTGTCAATAACAAGTGAGACCTGGAGTCAGTGGGATGGCCACAGCTTAATGAGGTGGGCCGTTAGGCGGGAACGGCGACTGGAATTGTAGATCATAAGGGAAACTTACCAGTACTTTTCAAGTCTGCTGATGTTATTCTAGTATTGCATTCTTGTAATGAGGTCGCCCTCCCATTGACAAGCAAAGATTGGAGCCAACCACGTAGTAGTGAAGAAGGGTAGTATGAATAATGTGTCTTGCATATGGGGATAGTCAAGGCTGACCTTCAAAGTAATGGTGATAGTGAAAGGGAAAAACAAGAAAGGATAGACAGCAATAGGTATTGCAGTGCATGTTTATACGTATGTATGAATAATGTATATCAATAACCATGAGTGATACTCAAGGTTGATGTCAATTATGGGTTGTGATAATAGTGGTGGTTGATTGTGGTTGTGTTGGGATGAGAGGAGAGGAGGAAGAATTTTGAGATTGGTGGGAGGGTGGCCAGACTTTTATAGTAATTCTGGAAGGGAGATCAGGCCAGCAGAATCAGTAAAGGCAGGAGCTTTCAGAAAAAAAAATAAGTAAGAGCAACCAGGCAACCAGAAATAATTTTGGTTTCCAGGGAAGGTGCACTTACATATCAGTACCTAAGTTCCTTCCTCGTTTCCTATGATACTTCAGAACTGCCGCATAATGGAGGCAGGTACACTCACAACGTGCTTTCCCAAATGAAAAATCAAAATTTTGTCAGTCGATACGTATATACCTGGGTACCTAGCTACATGTACTATATTGAATTGATTTGCAGTCTCCTGCCATAAAACTTAGATCAGCGGGCACAGAATCAACCTGTATTTAGGACACTACAATTTCAGGTACACAAATTTCTTTATATTTACCTTGGTACCTACGCAACGCACCTTATCCCTACCTAGGTAAGATATATGTACCTGATCTAATGTAATAAATCATTAGGAAGGTTGGATCGAAATGATTTAAATACGTACCTAACCTCAAGTGCCGTACCTTCCCCCTAACATATTTCCATTATGGTTTTATTATTTGTGCTTAATACATAGGTACCTTCGTAAATAGTGAAATGTATTCAAATCAGATATCACATGAAGTTGGTTAACCACGCAGCAGGCACCTGTCATTCCAAAGTAGGTAACTACAGGTAGGTAACGGTTAGCAAAGCTTCATCTTAATCCATTGATTTAATCACATGGTACCATATTCTACCTATGAATTGATTAGCAATAGTAATGCACCTATCTATCCCTATGTCTAAGATTACGTAGCGAGTGAAGTCGTGTGCTAATGAGGATTCCATATATCTCGGGCAGTTGCATTGCACCAAAAATAGTTCAATGTCAGTTCCATCCAGCCTTTCGGTTTGTCTGTACCTTCCTCTAAGGTCTTGCAAACATCTCACACGACAGATAACCCATCATAGAAGCAGCTTCTTCCATCACAACAGCAAACGCTGCAGTAACTTCTTCCATCCGAATTGGTGTAGTGGCTAACATTCGGGATTCTCGTTCCTGAGCCCGGGGTTCGATTCCCCGATTCGGAGTTCCTTTTTTTGCATTTCTGTCGAATTTTGTTCATGTACGATCAGTAATAAAAATATACCATATATTTGAGCATGTAAAAGTGTATTGGTCGAAGTCGTAAGTTCGAGATACAATATGTGCAACAGCCCTGGGGTGGAGATCATCTTATAGCGACGTCGTCTGATTACGTAATGATACACAGAGCACGCTTATCTTATCTGAATCTGTTTACAGGGTTGTAACTAGTTACGTATTTTCTGTTTTCCCCCTTTTCATAACCCTCCTTCGATCTGCTCAGCAGCTATATGCTGCTCAATATGTAAATATTTTACACCTTGCCGTCCTTTCCTTTGGGGGCTTGCTAGCTATCTCGCATTCGGCGCTAGCTACAATACTGTATGTATACCTGCTTAAGGTAGGATCATCCTGACAATCTCCCTATCCAACGTATCTAGACGTACTTAGGCACTTCGTAGGTAAGAAATCATCATAATGTCTTAGGTAGACTCGATTTGCGGTATCCATTTGCGCCAACAATCTATATGCGCAATTTTCTCAGGGAGTCGTCTTCAGTATAATTTACCTATATTCACCTATGTTGGTATGAACACCTAAGGGATATCGCTGATGTAGAAAAGCCCACCTCACAGCGAACATGCAACCAGGTAACTAAATTGATATTTCTCTATAAATTCAATACCCAAGATATATATACTAGAACTTCCACGGCCTTGACTTTTCTAGCAAATGCCTAACCGAAGTGGTCAAGGTGGCCAATCGTGTGTAATCCAGAGAAACACAAGAAAACGCAATGATCCGTCCAAGTTAACCCTTGAAGAAGATTCCGTTGGTATCACCCTCCTCCTTTCACGTAAAACATATATTTGATTTCTAAGCTAACTATTGACGCCATGTGGCGGCAGTTAATTATGTCATTAAACAGCCTATCGCCGATAGAGGTCTTAGGGAATTACTCCGTTGCCGGGGGGCGGGGGATTGCATGTTGGAACTGAACTTCATACATAAAGGCATATCTGCTGCTCGAGTCCAAGCCAGAATGACTCATTCTCTCCATTTATTCCCAATTAGCAAATAGACCAACGTCGTAAAGATGAAGGAGATGGTAGACCCAACCATGTCGGAAACTCGACATAAGCCGAAAGTCCTCATAGTCGGCGCCGGGCTTGGCGGCCTGACTCTTGCTCAGATATTACGAAAGAACGGTGTAGCATTTGAGATCTTCGAGAGGGATGAGCACGAAGTGTCAAGGCTACAGGGCTGGTCCTTGACAATACATAGGTTCGTATCTGCATCCCAATCATTATGATTGTATGCATCTCTAACCTACTTACCCTATTATATAGTGTTCTGGACGAGCTCTTCGAGGCTCTCCCAGACGATATGCCGAATCTTAAGGAGACTGCTTATCACCTCAGCCCCTTGAACCTGGAAACTCAAGTCGTCTTCTATTTCCATAATGAACGTCTTGGGACGGAAAATTCCCCTGATACTCCTACCATACGCTGCAACCGCCTGAAGCTTCGGCAATGGCTAGCAACCGGCATTAATATCCAATACGACCGGGAAGCTAGCAGAATCGAAAGTGTTGGCAATAAAATGGTAGTCTCTTTCACTAATGGTACCACTGCTATTGGTGACATTTTAATCGGTGCCGACGGCGCAAGGAGCACCGGTAAGTACTAGAGTCTGTACCTAATAGGCGTAGCAATAAATCATTTAATACGTCTGTAGTGAGAGAGCACGTGCTTGGGAAGTCCAATGGCGAAGTACTTAGAAACGTTCCGCTTAGCACCATCACCGCGGAGCTCACGCTGAGCGGCGAAGCATTCGCACGTCAGCTAGAGGTCGCGCATAGTATGGCTATCATACCAGTTACCAGCGGAGACGGCTGGAACAATCTATTCACGGGTCTCATCAAGGTCTCACCAGATGGCCAATCGGGGAGATTCTTCTGGGTTATCGGATGGCACGATCCTCTTGCCGAACATACGGGTCGCACAGCCGTCCACGGTATCCCTAAGGAGGAACGTCTCGAACTTGCGAAGAAGATGACAGCACACCTGGATCCCAAGTTCAGACGCATTATCGAGGAAACTCCCCCAGAAGATATTCGCGACATCGGATGGGTCCCAACGGACTGCCACCTTGACGAGATACCTCATGGACGGGCGATTCTCCTTGGCGACGCTGTACACGCGATGTTGCCGTTCAAAGCCGAAGGGGGTATACACGCGATACGCGATGCTCTCCTCTTAGGCAAAATGATAACAGAGCTAGATGCTTCGGATGACGCCGCCCTTGACCGTTTACTCACAGCATTCTATGCGGACATGATACCCCGTGGGGCTGAAGCTGTCGAACAGTCAAGATACTTTCAGCATAACTTCAGGAAGGATAAGACGAGTATTAGTGCTTGGGGGCACCCATCTAGGATTTTACCAGATGAAAAAATCGAACTCGGACCTGGAGGCGTCTGCAGCGTAACTAAGGAGGGGCCTTGCAAACTACGCTTAGTTCCGAGCATATAAACACAGCTATTTCTTTTTTATACCGAGAGAAAATACTAAACATCGAGTATTTATCTATAAGGAAGAACTCAGCAATTAAATATAGGCATAATTAGTTAGAGTGGTAACAGAATAACGACTAACAATCAGCCTCGGGCCCAGTTTGTATATTCGAAGTAATCGCGCCTGACACGTCCCGACCGGGTGAAATTAATACAAAAAGGGGCAAATGGTCAGAACAATTCACTAGCCAAAAGCTGGGTTAAAATAGCGAGAAAGCATTTCGAATTGTCATGTCTAACAACGTTTTAAAATCTAGAGAAAATCAAATCGTAAACTCTGGGTATGTGTGCATATTCTCTCCACCAAAAAACATAAACACAAGTAACAAACCAATGCCGAATCATTAGACATTATCCGCGTATACTCCACCAAAAGAAAGAAAGAGAAAAAAAAAGATTGCGCGCCCGGGTATATATATCCTCCTATCCCTCTCCCTCTCCCTCTCCCTCTCCCTCTCCCTCTCTATCCTTCCTTTACTCGTCGTCCGTCTTCGTACGCTCGATGGGAATGCCGCGAATCTCCTCGCTCGCAGCGTCGTCGTCCTGCGCCTCGCTCTTGCGCCCTTGCTCGAGGGCCCTCTCGGCCTTCAGCTGCTTCTCGGTGTCGCCGTGCTTCTTCCCACGCTCGCGTATCTTGTCGAACGCCTCCCGCGTCAGCTCCTGGCGGAACATGCGCTCGACCACGTCCTTCTTGCGCGTGCGCCGCCCGCCGATGCTGATCAGCACCCCCGCCGTGATGTTCACCGTGATCGAGCAGCTCAGGATGGTCGCCGTCAACGCCATCGGCCGCACGTCGGGGTCGATGCCGTACGTCGTCACGCCCAGCGCGATCTGCAGGCACGAGTGCACGTCGAGCAGCGTCACGATGGCTACCAGCCAGTTCAGCGGGAACGCGTAGTGCGTCTTGGTCTCATGCGGCTTGTAGAAGGTGTGCGACTTGGCGAACTTGGTCTGGTGGTACACGAGCCGCGCCTCCTGCTGCGGCGTCAGCACCGACAGCTCGTCGCGCGCCGCCTCGAGGTCCGAGTTCGTCGGCAGGTCGTTCTTGTCGCGCAGCTTTCCCATTTGCTTCTTCCTGCGGAGCTTCCACGTCAAACGGTGGTAGTGCGCTATGTAGGCCATGTGGTAGGTGTCGATGAGGCGGAAAGGTGCCAGACCGTCGCCGACTATGCCGAAGAGAGCGACCAGGACGTAGTCGATGATGTTGATGGCGTAAACCTGCTCCTCGCCAACGTAGATCCAACCAATTAAGAACAGCACCCAAGCCAGGCCGAAAAGGGTGATGAGCGTCGCATATAACGTTACCAGGAAGCCGAGAGGTTTCCTAACGTACTGTCCAAAGGCCTTCATGCTGCGTTTAAACTTGGAACGCCGTGAATGCAACATATGTCTCACATAGTCATTAAGCTCATCCTTTTCCTCATCAGTCCACCCATCTAACAGTACGCCATCGGGAAGAACAGCATGTTCGAAATTAAATCTCTCCGAATCCGCCTCCGCGCCCCTTTCTTCTTCAATAGTTTCATTTTTGGGTGCTATAGAAAGCTGGTAGGTTGGCCGCCGGTTGATAAATCTACCAAGGGAAGGAACAAAAAGAGAGTTCTGTATGTTTGTCACGTTGTTGAACGTAGATACTTCGGGGTCTGATGGAGTGGTCAGTTTTTGCCTTTAATATCTTACATCTGCCTTTCTTCTTCTTCTTCCTTTTTTTTCCTTATACAAAAAAAAAAAAAAAAAAAAAAAAAAAAAAACTTACCTATCACATCTAGTATATCGGCAATGTTTTCGTCAAGTTCAGTCCGTCCTTTTGGCGTGTGAAAGAGAGCTGTACTAGTCGGCCTTGCATTTTCGGCGATAGGGGGCATACGCGAACCGTTCGTTCCTCTACGAGGTCGTATTATCGCCAAACCCGGCCGTTGGCGACCCTGACCCGTAGGGTCTGAACTCGAACGACGCCGCCCACTTTGCTGGTATTCATGCTGCTGGCGGGACGACGACGAATCCGGGGATGTTATCACCGTCGCTGGTCGTTCCAAGTCGGGAAATTGAACCTGAGGCTCATTAGACATTATAGTCTTCTAGGGACAGTCATAACGCGCCAAGGAAAGTTTAGTACGCGAAGGCCAGTCGTGACTCGGGGCATGTTTGAATATAAAAAGATATTTCGGCAAGGAGCTAGAGGGTATATATTGCCCCTAGGTAATACCCAGGTACACGTCGCTATAACAATGACATCATACATAGCGGCTAGATTCCCGGGATTAAAACTTGGCTGCAGCTTTTACGTAGCTTTATCGGCCTTATCTGGTTGAGCCGGTTAACCTAACCTTTTGCGCTATTCCCTCTTTTCTAGCATAATGAGATATAACTGCATGACTATTAATAATCTTAATCATCCTAAAACAAGCTTTGTAATCCGTACCACAATTGCAAACACTTTTCACGAGTCAGTGTCCTTTTTTTTTTTTTTTTTTTTTTTCTCTCTAAAGCTTTAAACTCGCGGTTTAACAATTCATTCATAAAAATGAGAGTTCATTGATATGTAATCCCAAATTCAGGATTGAAGTCCTCGTGCGATGAAAATACGCTATACCCCCCTGAAACCGGATTTCCCCCTCCAAGCTATTCCTCGAACTTCACTGGTGCTTCTATGTCGATCTACGCTGACACCGAAACCCAATGACGAGGAGTAGTGAGGTCGGGCATCCTCAATAAGGCAGTCTAAAGCATATCAAAAAGCATTTAGATAAGACATTCTCTGCAAGATGATGCTTATACGGAGAACTTAATACGTACCTAAAGAGGGCAGATTCAAGGTAGCCCGACTAAGTAAACACGATATCAACTCGACATTTCCGGATAGGCAATTTAGAGCCACGGATCGTCTATCGCATTCGTTCTTCCCGCCCATCGAGCCAGCTAGTGCAGTTCACGCACCGAACCGCCTAATTAGACCAGTCAGACCCATCAGTTACTTATAAGTTAACCTAGAACTACACACCTTCGAGCTAACCCGCTTTTTGCAATATCGACATTTGACGGTATGCTTGATGATAGGATCGTGCGATATGTATTGGTAGAAACTTGCTAGGCCGTACAGGGCTAGGCCGACACCTAGGAAGTTGATAACTCGATTTAAAAATATACTATCGATGAAGCTAATTAGCAGGATCTACATTCGAAGATGAAGGTGGATAATCCATACCCATAAGCTAGAATGACGGCCCCGTCGCTCTGCGCCTGTTCTAAGGTATTGTATCCATCTTGGTCGTTATAGTTGGGTCCTGGTCTCAGCACCGCGAACTTCTCGCCCATGTTTCTCCGTAACGGGAGGATGATGGAGAGCGGAGGAAGAAGTATATCGCTCACGAGCGAGGTAGTGACGGCCGTGAAAGCCGTTGCTAAGCTATAAGACGAGGGTCAGCGGCCCGTAGCTCTAGGCTCTAAACCGTCTTCACTAACATCAAACCAAATGCAATTTCGAGAATGTTGCCCGAGAAAGCGAAGTCAATAAAGTCGGCAAAAACACGCCGTGCTTTTTCCTCGCCTTCCCGGAGCAGGGTTCGCCGCTCCTCATCCGGCGGCTCAGGGCCTTCTTCGTTAAATTCCCACGGACGAGGCATTATCAAGGATGTTAAGGTGTAGTAGCGTATAGGGATTCGAGGAAATAGGTCGTATGCGTATGCGTACGCCGTCTTCCAAAGGTTACTTTACTTTGAAAGGGCGGCGGGGGAGTGAGGTTGATCTTATAGGATTGGAACTGCAGATTCCCGGTGGCACAGCGTCGTTCCATGTGAACCCGACATTGCTCAGGTCGGGTGCGCTTTCGGTATCTGTGAATCTCACGAACTCAAACACCCATAAAATAAAAGCTGGGAAAGAGCTCTCAGGACCCATCATTGATAGTCTCCATGCACTAAGTAATGTTAGATGAGCTTTCCATTGGAAGCCAGCGTTCGCCTAGCTTGGGACAGCGTCACATGCACCCCATGCCCTTACATCATAGGCCTAGGCCCGTCGACTTGACCAAAAACAACTAACAAGTGTATTGTAGGATAATAAGTGATCAACCCGTAGCGAGTTACTAGACAATTTTACGGAGTTGCTTAAAATATTATCATTCAGGATAAAACCCCGCCTTTAGCATGCGTTATAGTTATGAGTTACCCGGGTTTATTCATAGAAATGAAATCACCCTTTCAAAACTGGTAGGTATGGTATTGGTCGTACATGCAGCATTTTGACTATCGCTAAAGTTCAACAAACATAGGTAGGTTATATACTAGTGCTGTCTACGTAAACTCGACGGCGCACCCCAAAGGGGTGCTGCGCTTTAATTAAGGAAACGGGCAAGATTAGGGATTCGATCCGAAG